>OW679197.1:68177140-68633553 GCA_940337035.1 Agriotes lineatus | reverse complement strand
GCACCATAGGAATTTGCATAGTAAATTTTTTATGTTCAATCATTTGCTCCCCTAATTATTTTAGAGCTAAAGTGTACATACATTTTTTGTAGAGAAAAAAATACTGCATCCATTGATACTGTTGCTAACAATTTTTCACTTTCCAGAACCGAAGGAATGCAAAAAATCAAACTAGCATTTTTACAAAAATCAGTGATGCCATGGAATTATTGAAACAAACCAATGCCAAGGCAAGTGCGTGCGGAGCGATCATCCAGTCACTGCCGTCAAAAGATTGAACGTATTGTCGTTTTTCTCGTTTTGGTATAAGTTCTGAACCTCATTATTGCACCTACAATTATTTAATAACCCGCCTGTAGTCTTAAACTTAAAATGAATCAGTCTATTAATGGTTGTACTTTTTGGAATTTGCCGATACGGATATTTTACAATAAACAAGGAGCTTACTTAACGAACGTCCACCATACTCGTAAAACCATTTTTGTTATGGACAAGGTATAGGCACCTTAGAGACATTAAGCAGAACATAATTAATAATGAATTATTATAAACGTCAAACATCAATGACAAACAAACAAACAGCACATGTCGCGCCGCACGCATTTGCGTTGGCATTGGCTTGTTTCAATAATTCCATGGCATCACTGATTTTTGAGAAAATGCTAGTTAGTTTTTTGCATTCCTTCGGTTCCGGAAAATGAAAAATTGTTAGCAACAGTCTGAATGGCTGCAGTATTTTTTTCTCTACAAAAAATGTATTTACACTTTAACTCTAAAATAATTAGGGGAGCAAATAATTGAACATAAATAATTAACTATGCAAATTCCTATGGTGCGTCGCGCAAGTCAGCACCCGGTATACTGTACAACTAGCGGCCTAAAAATGTTAAAAAATCTAAGTAAAAGGAATTAATTAAGCAAACGTAGCGGATGTAATAGTTAACCTATAAATAATAAAAATCTAAATAAACGGTTGCAAGAGTAAAAGGTATCCTTGATAACGAATAAACATAATTAATTTTTGCTTTAAGTAAATTCACATTCTCTATTTTTAAAGCGGATTTCCTATATATACAAAAATCGTTACGAGCGTTGACAAAATTGCGCTTGCATCTGAGTTAAGTGAATTATATTTTTAAAATGGCCGAAAACAGCAAGAACTTTGTTATAATAGATTTGCAAAGCTTCAGGACAAGCGATAAGAACTTTAGCCCGAAAGAATTGGCTGCTTACGATGGAGACGCCGTTTCGCACTATATCTTCAGGGCTCCGTTCCAGTTTTCAAAATTACCACCGCATTTACAAAAAGAAGCAAAATGGCTCATGAGCAATCACCACTGCATTAATTGGAACGAAGGGTTTACTCCGGTCTTCATGTTTCCGAAGATCCTTCAACGACTTGTTCGAGATGTCGATGTTATATACGTAAAAGAACGTGAAAAGGCCGCATTTTTAAGAAATTACATCAACAAACCCATCGTCGAGATAGAAGAACAACCGGCCCTCATCCCATCACAACCGGCCTGCATGCATCATTCGCAACCTATTTGTTACTGCGCCTTAACCAATGTTTATCATTTGCAAAAACACTATATATTGGAATAAAACAACTTTTAAAAACGTGTTTTTACAGTTCTAAGGAATAATGACCCCCTGGTATGTATTTTGTTTAACATCTAAAGCACCACGACTTCGCGTAATTTTTATTACATTGTTATTGCATGATTGACGGTAATGAATTATTCCGGAACTTTATATGCAAATGTAGATGTTAATACCTAGTATTAGATTGTTGTAATTAAATATATAATAACTAACACCGCTGCATAGGTATACAAACATATTTAAAATTTAGCGTAGCGCGACCTTCGATTTTTTGCCGGGTATACATTATGAATAGCCGCGGTCAACACATGTAAAAAAACGGCAATGTCGTTAATTATGTTGTTATAATATGCAAATTAACCAGATCTATTTCTGAAGCAGCAGTGGTGTAATTTCTCTTGTATTAACGCTGCTGTAACTGATCTTAATAATTAGAACAGTGCTGACATTAAATTCATACTTTCAAATTTAAGGCGGTTAATATCATGCTAGTGCAATTAGTAGGCTACAATGGCACTTGGGTTTGTTAGGCGCCCCCCCCCCCCCCCCCCGTAAAAATATGTGGATGTGGCTTACAAGCATAAGGGTTGAATGACAAACGACAAATTGGCCTTAAATTTGCATTTTATTAAAAATGTTCAGTACTGGGTATTCTATTTTAATATACAAAAGATGATGCGACATTGAATCTTCCCTCTACCTCCTCCGGCCCCGTGCAGTAAGATAAGGGTTGAATGACGAACGACAAATTGGTCTTAAATCTGCATTTTTATTAAGAGTGTTTAGTACTTGGTATTCTATTCAAATGTACAATAACCAGACCATGGGGGGGTTCCGGCGGCTGGGGCTTTTCCCCGGAGTCTGCGGAGAAGAGATAAAAGATTTAGGTTATGACAAATTAGCCTTAAATTTGCACTTCCGGTTTCCACGCTCATCAAAATTTGTTAGTTAGCCACGGCGCTATTTTTACATTAAGGAATAGATTAGCCTTAAATTTGCATTGCCCCCCGGGGTCTGACAGACTCCGATGAACTTTGACATTTGGCTTTTAAAAATTTACCCGAAAATATATACTTGGACATGGGGCCCCGGAGTTGATGTTTAGGGGATGTTATTCACATCTAACGACTTTTGAAACCGGTTTCCACGATGACAAAGATGGCACTCAAGATAATGAAGATGACACCTTTGCGTCCTCTCTGTCCTCTGGGGTTGATGTGACCTAGAAACTTCCTCCGCTCCTGCATTTTTATGTTATATAGATATAGATACCAATAGAAACCTATGTGTTAGAGAGAGAAAGATAGATTTTTGGAGTCTGACAGACTCCGATAACCTTTGACATTTAGCCTAGGGTTGATATTGCGCATGCGGGCCCGGCGGCTAGAGATTTGCCCCCCTGGGGTTGATGTTGCGCAATACCTAGAACATGTTACGCAATATCTTACCCGAAAATATATACTTGAACATGGGGGCCCCACAATATGGCGGCACAGACTCCGATGAACTTTGACATTTGGCATTATGAAGATGACACCTTTGCGGTTTCACTTCCGGTTCCCACGCTCATCAAAATTTGACAGTTAACCGCAGCGCTGGAATAAATTAGCCTTAAATATACAAAAAACCTGATGCGAGCCCCCGGCGGATGGAGCTCTGCCCCTCGGGGTTGGTGTGACCTTGAAACTTACTCCGCTCCCAAACTTGCACATGAGGGCCCCACAATATGGCGACTGGGGCTTTGCCCCCGAGGTTGATGTTGCGCAATACCCAGAACATGTTGCGCAATATCCAGAAGTGAAAGTCTGTCAGAGTCTAATCGGTGACCTTGAAGTGATCCAGAAGTCCCCCTTCCCCCACCACGTGCCCCGAGCCGCGAGGTAAGGGTTGAACGATTTAAGTTATTAGGGACGTTTCTTATGACGCATACTGTATGTTAGCAATCGGTGACCTTGAAGTGGCCCACTGTCAGACACCCAAAATTGGTGGGCCCACTGTCAGACTCCCGAAAATTGGTTTGGGGTCAAGTGAGGTCATTTTATCGTAGAACCCGCCTATCTCTACTACTGCGGTCCAACAACGTCGTATTAATTTGCCCGAGCGGGACGCGAGGGCAAATTAGGACGTTGTTGGAATGCACGAAAATAATTTCCGGATATGAATTAATGCTCGAATGCAGATTCGGTAAGAAAATCGTAACGCCACAAACCCTCACAGTTAGGTTGGTCTACCTACAAAACATTTCCAAGAAATTTTTTTTATTGTCTTGGTTACGGCTCGTGAACTAATTTTTCTATTGGTCATTAATGAGTGTCGTACGATTTTCATATACAATACCGCGAGCGGTCGACGAATTGCCGAAAATTTTTGTCAAAGTGTATGAGTGTTTATTGCTTCGATATAAATTGGTCGAGTGCGATAGCTCGAGACCAATTTTGAAGCAATAAACACAAATAAACACTTTGACAAAAATTCATGCAATTCGTCGGCTGCAAGCGGCATTTGAAGGACTATTCAACGAACAACATTGACATTTCTTAGTAATTAATCAATTTTATCACGTCCTCTTTGAAAATAAAAATCTGTTGACGTAAAATAAATTCTTTGTCAAATTTGACATTTTTAATATCATATTTGATTAATTTTACAGGAAGTTAAATAAATGTCACAGGAAGAGAAAAAAATTGTCATTAAAACTCCGCTAGCGGAATTGTTGCACAATTTTGCGCTGATTGGTGGCAAATGACATAAATACTAAATTCTGATTGGTGAATAGTTAACTTGAAGGGGGTGAGTTGAATAGTCACTTATAATACCATGAGTAGTCAAAGTTATGTCGAATATTTTTGCTGTGGTAACGTATGGGACATAAGTTTTGAGAAAAAGTTTGTCTTGAAATTTCTACTTGATTTTGATGTCTGATCTAGTTACCATGAAACTGGTAAACGAATTATGTTTTGTTTTTATTGATAAACGGCAAATTTATTCAATAACTTAGTTCAAAATGTCGTACAAACTTGAAGTTCGCAAAAGTATCTATCGCTGTGTTGGACGGTTGCCCAAACGTGAAATTGTTATCTTGTTCACAGATCAAAATGTTAGCCAGGCAACGATTTATAGGACAATAAGAGAATGCGAAGAGGGTATACCTTGCACTAATTTGCCGAAAACTGGAAGACCTCATGTTTTGGCACAAAACAGGATTAATAGACTGGTACAATCCGCTCAAGACAGAACTGGAATCTCTAGTCGAAAGCTAGGTCGCCGTTTTGGGGTCTCATACAAGACCGTCCAGAGGTTCGATTAGGACAAGTGCGCTAGCACGAGTCCTAATCCTAAGCGCAATGGACATGAGTAGTGATACCACCGCAAAAATATTCTACTGAACTTTGATTAAGAATGACATTCGAGAGACTATTCAATGAACTAAACTACTTTTTCAAATTAGGTTTCAGTAAATCTAGCAACAAACTACGCAATTTCTATAGTAACAGAAAACTAATATTGACTTTTTTTAATAAAAATCACATTTGTTTAAAATATTCACTATACCACTAGTGAAAATTGTCGATTATTTTCACTAGTGAAAATTGTCAATATAGTTAATTTTTATTGGCTCAAAGACGTCAAATCTTGTATTTTTATTGGCCAGTTTTTGATAGATGACAAGTGAGTTGAATAGTCTCTACAATTTTAAGCTGAATTCAAAAATGTAATACAGTATGATCGAAAACTTTTACCCTCTAGAGGGCTGTGAATTTTAAAAAGATTTAAATGTTGGCAGTGGTGAGTAAAGGTACTCAGTAATATAACCTATACAATTTTGATAGAATCATTTAACTTTGACAGAATGTTTTATACTGAACACAAAGTGGTGCTATGTGTGGAAAATGGAGGAAATCACTTTGAACAGCTGTAGTTGTTTTTTTTATGACCAACCAGAAAGTATGCGGTTTCTGGAGAATTTTTTCGCCAGAAAGTAACGTTTTGCTGGTCAAGATTGGAAAATGGGCATCAGGAACCGGTAAAAGCTTTTGCCGGTCCCTGATACCTTCATTACTATGGAATCAAGTGTGTGTTATTGTTTGAATAAGTCAAATAATACAGACAGATCAATAAAAAACTAATTCGGGCAGACTGTAATATGTGTTATACGTTTGGCAGTATTATCAGTCTATGTCAAATTCGAGGTTAGTAGGTTAGGTTTTCTTTGTTGTTTGACACAGACTGACGTAAAACTTAACCTGCAAATCTCGAATTTGACATAGATCGATAATACACCTCAGTACTGCCAAACGTATAACACATATCACAGCCTGCCCTAATTGGCTTTTTTATTGATCTGTCGTTAGATACTGATGTCATAATTTTTTTGAGTTTGCAAAAGTGAATTCGCAAGTTTGAAAGTATGGACTCGGATATCGTAAAAAAATATTGTACGATACACGAACCGAAAGTGTTTTGCAGGTCTCCCCAAGTTTTCAGGGCGAGCCGCAGGCTTGACCTGCAATGCACTACATTCCGGTCTTGTAACGTAAATTACTATTGTTATTTACATTTTTGTGTATTCAACAGAAATTTTTGTATTTGTTAAAATGACATTCATGATATAACCTTAAACTGACATATACAAGCCCCTTCTCATTTCAGTTGACCCACCTCAGGATTTATCAAAAATGTCGCCTTGGGTTAAAAAAATAGAACGAAATAATAGAACTTTAAATTCTTTATTCTTTTAACAGCAACTTTAGTTCATTATAACCACAGAAAATGCATATTAGGTGACTTAGACCGATAACTAACACAATATGTGAACAAATAAACAAAAGTGAACAAATAAGTACCTACGTTAAATTAACAACAACAAAAAATCAGGATCTGGTTCATACTCACAATGAGGTGATTCAGTAAATTAATGTAAATTAAGCACAGTCTTCTTCATAACAATTAATATATATTTTTTTTTACACAAGCTACATGTTTCGGTTTATCTGTTAAACCATCTTCAGGCTAAAAGATAAAGCTTATAAAATACGGGGAAAGAAACATGTAGCTTGTGTAAAAAAATATATGTTAATTGTAAATTAACAAAACAACAATTTTATAATTTACCACTGGGTAACATCTCCTTTATTTTTTATTACAGCTAAAACTTTGGCAAAATTACGGTGTAAAAGAATCACATATTTCTTGAAGCCTTTGCTTCAGTTCGAGAATTGTTCATGCAGGATGTTTCCGTAGTATGTTTTTCATCTCGTGCCATAAAGTTTCTATAGGCGATAGATTCGGACTACTAGAAACCCATTCCAAAAGTGGTATACCAGGCCAGATATCAAACATTCTTCCATGACCGGTAAAAGTGATTCTTCTAAATTTGCCAAGTATTTGTTTGTATCCACATTTTCGTCAATAAAATGGAGTTCTCCTACTCCTTTTGATGACATGCTACCCCGCACCATGACGCATGCAGGAAATGTTATCTTTCTTTTGAGACAGTCGGGATGAAACGTCCCATTTTTTTTTTTATATAACTTTACTTCGACTGTCTCCAATACAAACTTCGAATCTGGCCTCATCGCTCCATTGTACTGCACAACATCTCTGAAATGTCCAATCCTTTTGTTCTTTTACCCATCTTACTCTATTTTTTCTTATGCCGCGGTGTTAAAAGTGGTTTTTCTTTAGCCTAATGCAAAACTGTCACTCTTAATTTTTCTAGTTCAATTTTTTATTGAAAAACTTACCCTATAAGTCCCAAATTCTAATTTATGAGCTTCTCTGTGGGTCGTTGATCTAAAAATACGCCTACAAACAGTATCACTCCACATAGCACTCAACTGAAGGTAATTTGTATGTCTGGTTTTCTCGATAATTCTTGTTAATGCTCTTCTATCGGCATTTGTAACGTTGCTTTTCTTCACATGTCGGGGCTGTGTAGCGACTGAACCAGTCATTTTATATCTTTTAACTATATTTGTTACACTATACCGCGATAACTCTAATAAATTTGCAATTTCCGAGTTTGACTTCCCCCATTTCAAAAACTTATAATGATAAGTGAACGAATTTTGTCATCAATTATCTTTCCTCTACCCATTTTAAAGAGTACAACTACCTTGAAGCTGTATCAAATGCATTCTGACAGCTATGAGTATTTTAGCCATTGTTGTGGCATCTGTTTTCCACCGCCACCTTAGGATTATAGGCTTACTTTGAAATGGATACAAAAACGAATACTTGCAATATTTCTGCTTCATTGTTACAAATCTGAATAGGGAACAATAAAGTTAATGTTTTCTACTGCAAATGATTAAATATGCGCTATTAAGTACTTTGTGACTTAAAAACAACTTGTTGTATTTCTTATGTTTTGATTCTGACCAAAAACCTACAATTTTAGTGGATGGGCCAACTGAAATGTGAAGCGGCTCGTATAAAATGCCAATGTGCTTTTTAATACTGCAATTGCCAACATAAATGTTTTAAAAATTAATTCCACAGCCCCCTGGAGGATAAAAGTTTTCGATCATACGGTAATACGAGCCCTAACTATATGTAATTTCTATCTATTTTTTTTCTCAATGTACTGTTACTAGTAAAATATATTTATTAATGTATTTATTTTTTTAATTTTAGAATCACAATGATTCTGGCTACTCTATGATAATAAAATATATCAGAAAATCAAATTTTTTGTTTGTAAAAAAATATTTTATTGAACTAAAACCGACAATTAAATGTTCGGCCAAAATAAAATGTCATAATAATTTAATAGGGCGTAACATTGCCTTTTGCTGCAATTATTACTCAAATTCTTTTAGGCATGGAATTTACAAGAGATTGACACCCTTCTACTGTCCCTGAGTCCCATACTTCTTGAAGTTTAGCCCTCAAACCTTCCTGAGTTCTCTGTGGATTATTTCCCAGTTTCTGTTTCATTTTGTGCCAAAGGGTTTCAATGACGTTTAAGTCTGAACTGCTGGAAGACCGATCCAATACTGTAATGTTGTGGTTTTCAAACCACATTCCGGTGGTTAGCTGTATGGCTTGATGCCCCATCTTGCTGGGTACAATTTGTCAATACTGGGAATTAAATTATTTTCTAGTATCTTTTGGTATTTTACAGCGTTAACGGTTCCGCTGATGAACTGCATATTTCCTACGCCCTTTGCGGAGATACAATCCCTTATCATAAGCCCCAAAAAAAACTTGACAGTGCGTTTTAAACAACCCTTATGAAACGCCTCTTTCTTGTTTCTAATTACTCTTTTTCGATTATCCCCCACACACACACATCAAATTTCGACTCGTCACTGAAAATAATCGAATTCCACTGCTCCTGTGTCCATGATCGCCGTTCCATACACCAAGCCAAACGGTTTTTTTTCTGACGTTGGGTCAATAATGGTTTTTCTTTGGCCTAAAATGTTATATATTTCTATCTCTATAATCTATAATAATGAAAAATTTGACATCGATAAAATTACCTTATAAAAACCCAGGCCACCCTTATGTATCCACTTTCTGCAAGTTTCCCTGGAAAGAGACAATCCTGTAGCCTCATTCCACTCAACCGTTATTTCTCTTAAAGTGCCTCTTCTGTTATTTTTACAGGTTTTAATTAGCTTTCTTCTTTGTCGATCCGAAACTAAACACGGACGTCCTGAGCTTTTTCCCTTAATATCTGTGTTACCGTTTTCACCATATGATTTTATGCAAGTCTCTGGCAATTTGTTTCATTTTTTTTTCCCCGCCCAAACATGCTGATTATTAAATCTATTACTTTTTTGGGAGTAGTCACACCTCGAGCCATTTTTAAGCAAATTGCTCACTCAAAGTTGACACACTTACTAAAATATGGGTTAACACCATGGTTAACAAGATGCTTTTGTTTGCTAAACGTCAAAACAGCATCTAAAGCTATCTAGATTTTAATTTGGTGATATATCTAAAATGCATATTATTTTGACCCAACATTTAATTGTCCATATTAGCGCAACACAATTTATTTTGACAAACATAAATTCTGATTTTTTATTATATTTTATCACCATAGTGCAACCAGAATACTGGCGATTCCAAAATCTATGAAAAAAATAATAATAAATAGGTTGTGCTGGTAACAGTATATGTTAAAGCAATATTTAGATAGAAATTATGAAATGGCCGAACATATAGTTGTTAGGGCTCGTATACTGGGTGTTCTATTTAAAATAGGAGTTACCTAATAAAGAAATAGAAAAAAAAAACAAAAGAAACCCATTTTAGAGGTATTCAACTGGAAAATCACCTATCTTACATCAATACACATTAAATATGTAATAAACATGTAACATTTGAAAAAAATCGTTAGAGCTGTTTTTTAACAAAACGAAAAAACTGAAAAATCACAAGTGTAAACACACCTTAGTAAACACCATACTTCCGGTTATGTGAATTTCTTCAAAAGCTTGCTGTCTGTTCACAGACAGACACACAGACCAATGAACAAAAACGTTTTTTTTTTTGTTCAGGGGGCTCTAAAACGTAAAGATCTGTTGAAAACTCAATTTAAAATTTGTGGGGTGAATCCAATACTTCCTTTATCGTAAAAGGAAGTAAAAAAACTGCTCCGTAGGTGCATTGGTCTCTGGCATTCACACGAGATATTGTACATGCATTATGAGATCTCATATTGACACTAGTGCTAATATGAAAATTTAGAACAACTTCGTAGATTTAAGTAAATGTATTTACTATAAAAATTAATATGACTCAAAATTACAGAAAATCTTGTATGCAAAATTAGTGTTTCGCACATATGTGTTGCCCAACTCGATTCGCTGGTATGGCAAACTTCACATCTAGTGCGAAAAACACTTTCATTTTGCAACTTGATATATAAATAGCTATTTGCTTACAAACTTGACAAGTTGCTTTGTAGAAACACCACTCGCCTTCGGCTCGAAGGGATTTTAAGCAACCCTTTTCATAAGAAATCAAAAGTATTGTTGATAATTTAGTCATCTTGTGGTATTATTACTGATTATACAAAGGTTGCTATTGCAGAGGTTATACGTACAAAGGTTTGTATAAACGATATCGCCATAGTGACTGAAATAACCGTTATAATAGGTACCTAGAAACTCAAGAAAATTACGCATTCTTATTGGTTTCTAGCCTCATGAATGATATCGTCATAGTAATTTCAATAATTTCGTAGCAGGTATTTCATTAATTTCACCGCAAAAATTGTACAGCATTTCATAATAATTTGATAAATATTGTCCCAATAATTGTACTAGTGAATATCCCCTCAAATATCGGCAACATTAGAAAACTTTTCTTTTGCACTAGTTCCCCAGATTAGAAAGGGGGAATGAATTCTAGTAACTTTTGCAACCGTTCGGTTGGCACTTAATGGAGGCAAATTCTGGCAGAAGTCGTGACGGGAGTTGGCGTCTTTGCTACCAGCATCGTTCAAATGCTGGATTTTGTGAAAACTAAATGTAAATTAATGTTGCGGGGGAGCATACGCGTGACTTCTAATAAACAACAAACAAGAAAAAGCAGTGGATGCAATGTAGTGAAGGTGTTCGACTTTTGATGCGGGAGCTGTGACAGGTAATTATTTTACCGATCAACAAGTGCAGCATTTTTAATCAAATAGCACCATCAATTTGAAAGGGAACGTAACAAGTCGCGAGAAATTCTAACATAATGGCAGAGCCTTGCGAGGAAATGGCAGAGCAGGGCTTCGTGACGCTGCAGCAAATTGGGACAAATGAGGACCAGCAAAGTGGCGATGGAAAACTCATTTTAAACTCCACAGAGAATTTGGGTGTTCCTAATCAGAGTGAGTTGATAGTGCTCGATAATTCAGCCGAAGAAGAACTGCAGGCACCCAAAGCAAACGAACATAATGAAAAAGCTGAGGATGTACCTAATACCAACGAAGACGGCAGCGTGGAGAGTCCTACAACTGGAGAAAGTTTTATATACAAGTGTGTGTTTTGTGAACGAATTTTAACTGCAAGCGACGACCCCAAGCTCCTGGAGTGTTTACACAATGCTTGTGGTAGTTGCATTAACAACAAACTTTATGAGCAAAACTTAAACAACCCTAATACTAAAGGTGAGCCACGTTTTAGTTTAAAAGTACAGGGTGTATCTAATCACAATTTGTTTTCAGCGCATTTGGAATGTGCCTCGTGTAGTTTGATGTGTGATCCAGATAAACTCATTGAAAATCAGTTCCTCTTAGAATTAGCGAGTCCTGACGAAACGAACTCTGCAAAATCAGCTGACGTAAAGTGCAGTAGTTGTAGTGACGATGCCATCGCAGTTAGCTTTTGTATAGACTGTTCAGAATACATTTGTGACAGCTGTGTCCAAGCTCATCAAAGGTATGTGCACTTCAATTCCTTTTAAAATATATTGCTGTAAGAAATGAAGGAGATGATTGAATTACCAAAAAATTGGGAGAGAGAAGGTAACAAGTCTCACGTAACTGTTAGTGGTCACACCGTTTTTTAGTGTCATGCTTGTGCAGAGCATCACAGGCTGTGCCCACTTTAGAGCTCAATATTTTAATATATAATTTTTAGGGATGTCGGCGGGTACCCGGGCCGACCCGGGTAATAGTCAACCCGGGTATATTTTCAGGACCCGGGTACCCGACTAGTAAATTATGTAATGTCCAGAAAGTTAGCATTTTTCGAAGAAGATGATAAAAACTAAAAAAATAGTAGTAATAACAAGAATCAACCCATCCTATACCACATACTGATGATTCTTGTTTCATATAAGCCAATAAATCCGCTTCACGGAAATATTCAACTCGCCAATAGTACCATTAAATCGCGTCAGTATTGGTTAAAGTTACATAAATGTCTTCTGTGTGATGTTGATGCTGCTACCAATTTCGGATAAAAAGTAATGTACTCGAATTTGATAGCACTTGAAGTGTGAAAATATTTACGAATAACAGACGACTTGCAGTTTGAATTGGCGAGTACGTACTATTTCAATTTAGTTCAGTTTAAAACTCGCGGTGTTAAAATGCATAGAGCATAGAGCTTGAACATTGTATGAAACTACAAAAGTAAAACCAAATAAGAAAACAATGTCATAAAAAGAATCGCCTGTATGGAAATATTTTCACTCGCCAGAAAATAATACGACAAAATGTAAATTCTTCGGGTACCCGAGGGTACCCGGGTAGTGTTTTCGGGTACCCGGGTAGTGTTTTCGGGTACCCGGGTTTGATTTTAGACCGGGTACGACATCCCTAATAATTTTGCAGTCATCAAACTGATAATATGAATAGGTACCTTTTTCTATGTAGTACCTTTCCGAACGCAGTAATAATTATTTTAATTTTTTAAACCTGACTATACTCTTAATGACAGATACAAAATATTTGACAGAAGTGTTTGTTTCATTGGCTTAATTTTAGTTTAAAAATTTACCTAGCCATGAATACATTCTATCTCTCTCCTGCTACTCATTTTGTGTATGTCTTCTTTGTCGCACTCATTAATTTCTTATGTTCAAAACGGATTTCGGACAATCTGTATGTGTAAAATTTCACAGAACAGCCATTTCCTTTGCATTTACTACACATTTATGAGGTAAACTTGTCGGTGTTTGCATTGATAGGAGCAAAAGCACATCTTTTCATTTTCCTTTTTTTTGGGTTTCTTCTAAGCATATACTTATATCAACCACAGTTAAGCAAAAGAACACAACGCCGCTAAAAATTTACTGTAAACTTATTCTCGCTTCGAGTCTTACCATATAGACGTGAATGGATGTTTACAATAAACAATTATTTTAAAATGCTTTTGTAAGTTCAGAAACACATTTTATAAAACTGTACTGCTAGAATAACACTTATGATTGATATTTTGACTAATTCTTTTGTAGCTGTGACTAATATCTGTGTACCTAGTAGGTCTTACACTATTACTTCTTTACTATTTATTATTTAAATGCGAAAAAGGGGAAATGTGTATTGCAAACACAAAGATAAAAAGCCTTTTAAATTGTTTATACTAAGAATTTTGACTTAATAGCAAGAAGACCACTAAACTTATTCGTACTATGTATGAAAATTACTTGGGTAAAAGACAATAAGTTGCCAAACGCTATTGAAATCAAGGCTTTTGTTGGTATTCTTTCGATGGCAGGTTTAATGAGTTTAAGGCGTTTATTTAATGCTAAACGAAATGAACTAAGTTGTGAAAAAAGGATAATGGTTAGAAATGACTCAATGTTACTGCTATTATAATGCGAAATTTAGCATGTTCAATCAAGGATTAATTCTATTAAGTTACTTTAGTAAATCGAGCTAAATGTACATATGGCTTGGGTGGAATTTGTGTAAACTGTTCACGAATTTAAAATACTTGTTAGTTGTTGTAAATATTACTATTAATCTAATTTATATGCATAAAACTTCTTTTGTGCAATTTATATTCTTTGTAACAAATGATATGGTTTAAAAATACAATACAAAGTGAATTACTAAAGATTAGTTGATATAAATTTTTTGGCCTATACCGATAATTTGCAAGTTGATGGTGATATGTATATCGGCCTTGAAAATGTTCACTATTTCAGTAATATTTGTTGTAATCTATCGAAAAATTAAGAGTATTGGCCAAAACTACTTCATATTTTTGACTATATTTTATTGACATCATTTCTACTACACCGCTTTCAATTGTAATTCAGAAAGAGTAACTTGTAATTCGGATTAGTAAATTGTAATTCGGAAAACGTTAATTGATATTCAGATAGCATCAATTGTAGTTCAGAAACCAACGGACAACCTTTATGAAGAATTACTATGTAGGTACATACATGCATGTATAATGTGCAAAGTTTTCACTAAACTAATATTTATTTTAAAAAAGTCGTCTGATATAAAAGGCTCCTTGTAACAGTATATAACAATGATATGAATTCTATGATGAACAATTTTGAAGTTAATTTATTTCCAACCAAGACAAAGCAACAGTACAATAAATATTAAATATGTTGCAAACTTTACACACGTCCAGTATGTATGTGTCTACATAGTAATTTTATGTAACGGTCTGAATTACAATTGATGATTTCTGCATTACAAGTTGCACTTTCTGAACTACAAGCGTGCTTTGATGTCAATTTGATGTATTTGTCCTTTATCAGGGTACAGACAGATCGTTGTCCCCTCTCACTCTAAAGTATTCTAGACCAGTGGCGTAACTTCAAATTTTGCCTCCCCCCCCCCCCCCCCATGAAAATTTCAATATAATAGTAAAAAAGTAAAGTTCAACTTCATTCCATGTAGGAACGTGGCCTGAGACAAGGCGAGTCAGGGTCGCTGAAATATCTCTTTCCGAAACCCAGTCAATCTGGCACACCGTTAACGGCATACTGGGTGATGTGGTTAGCATCACGCCTTCGACGGCAGTCTTACTTTCCCTATTTCCACAACTGTGGTTTTAGTACCCAATTTTTAAAGCGACTGGGTGGGCTGCCCTTCAGTTGCCAGATGTTGGGATTGAACCCCCTGCCGTGGCACTGCAGTCAAGCTCCCTAACCGTTCGGCCACGCTGGCGAACGTAATAATAGTACATATAATAAATAATAATAATAATAGGCACTACAAAACAATCTTAACTAAGATGTTTACTAAAATATATCAACACTTTATTAGTCACAAGTTAAAATGCACAAATCTAGCATTTTCTTGCACCTCTACGGGATTGTAGTTCGGAAATTACCTTACCGATTACGGATGAGGTAATTACGGTACAGTTGGCAACTCTGCTGCTAACAGAATGAAGATAAGGATAGGCGTCGAAGCAATCCACAAATCTGACATTTAATGATTATGATATTAAATTATAGAATTCCTACAATACGGGCGGTATTAAATCAACTCAAATCTGTCTTACGACTGCAGGAAATTCGCCACTTTCATTACCCTATGCCGATATTACAAAACAATATATGTCAGCTTGAATTTAAAGGCCAGCAATTCAAAACTACTTTTGCCTTTTGCGTGGACATCCCATTATGATAAAAATACGAAGATTTTTTCCTGCTTGCGTTTATTAAATGAAAGAAAAAGAAAATTAGGGAAGTGCCCTCTCAGGCTCAGGGCTCCCCGCGGCCACGGGGTCTGTGGGTACCAAGTTATGCCACTGCTTTAGACCCCAAAAATTCGCCCCATAAATTCGAGGCTTTACCAATTTTTTTCAAACGTTACATTTTTAATGTCTATGTATTTGAGATAGGTGATTTTCCAGTTGAACACCTCAAAAAAAATTTATTATTCCTCGTTGCTAGGAGAACCAACAAAATTGAAAATCTGAAACTTTAGCCATGGATTTTATGTGTCAGAGCATTACAATTACAATATTTTGACTGTGATATCACTTCCGGTTATACCAAAAGCCGCTATAAATTTTGTTATTTTAAATAGAACACCCAGTATATTATTACATTTTTGAATTCAGCTTAAAATTTTAGAGAAAATTTGTCTTGTCTTTTCAACTATCTATTTTGTACAGTTTCTGTAGAATTTATAATTTTTGAAAATGTTTGACAAATGCTTAAAAATTAAAAAATTAATTTTTGGCTATTTATAAGATCATGTATTACACCATATTTTTTTCATAGAAGTTTAGTTAGTATGTCGCAGTTTGGTAACAAGAGTTTTAGATGCTCGGGCACATCAAATTGTGTGCAATATATTTTTTATAATGATTTAAGTGATTCAAGTGATTCTGAGTTGAATTATAGTTATATTGAAAAAATTAATAAATTATGATCTTCCTTGTATGTTTCAACGCCTGTTTTAACTAACACGGATAACTAATTTTTAATACAGTAAATAGATTCTATTTTCAGTACGAAATTTCAATTTTATTCTACTCTTATACATGTAAAGAGCGATTGAAAAAATTCTCCTGGAGGGACATGATTTTTGTAACATTTTATTTAGAAAATAATGAATGTTAAACAAACTTCAAAAGCTTCTGTCAAGAATGCAATTTGAGGTTATAATGATAACAGTGAGGTTATCAACAGTAATGTATTAAGTGCATAGTGACTTGCCGATAATGCTGGTCAGATTGCACGACCAGCTGGATTGCGATGAAAATATGCCCGACAGCAAAGCTGGAGGGCGTATTTTCTAAGCAATACAGCGAGAGTGCAATCTGGTCAGCATTATCGAAGCAAGAAACTATGCACGCAATATATTTTTCGTGGCTATTGCTTGAATCGATTAAAAAAACTAATGAATCATCATTTTAATGAGTAAGGTAGAGTATTACCGATAAATTGTTATAATATAACAATAATTATCGACGCAAGCCATTTTTGATTGGTTGAAAGTTACAAAAGCGAGTTCGATCATTGGTCAAATGATATCGTTCGACATATGTATGCAATAGTCGTTCAAATTCCAAGGTATGCTTTCAGGAGAAGTCTTTTCGATCGCTATATTTTCATCTGTGGGTTTTTAAATTTAATATCTTCAAAATAGGCTTTGAAGCAGTATATTTTAGTGCTTATGTTTAAATCTTCGATGGTTACATGTTGCAAATCAATTTTTATAACTGATTTTGTTTATTCTGAGGTGCGTTGGTATTACTTTTAATCTATTTGATGTCATTTAGTTCTAGTGTCTTCCTCCAATTTTAATTTAAAAATATATGGGCCTCGCGCCAAAAATTTATAACAGTATCGGTCGATCTCTCTGCTGTAGACTTTATGGACTGAACGTTAGTTATTGTAAAAACTGCAGTTATAATTATGATTATAAGAGCAGTAATAAGTATATATAAGTTTTTGGTTTGGTTTATATTTTTATACCACTTGCAGGTTGTATCTTATGCGCACAGACCATTTCATATTAATTTTAATTTCTAACTTTTGTCAATTTTCTTATTTTAAAACCAGAGGCCAATATGTATTCACCACAGAAGTATTATATGTAAATGTTTGCAAATCAAATTTTTTTCAGTTTAATGCTGATAGAATTTAAACTGTTTAATAAACATGGTAAAAGGTGATTTTCGCAGGCTGTTAAATTTGTAATTGCAAAATATGGACAAAGATTTGCTCACTCGACAAAATTTCTGTACATATTGTCACCTATGTAATTTCTCAGCCATGATAGGAAAAGAAATGATGTACATTCTATGACATTTTCTTAGAAATAAACAACTTTCTTTTTTCTAATTCGTAGTTTGTTCTATATGATGGCGCTGAAGTGGGAACTAGGCATTTTCTGTTTGGTAACCACATTATTATTACGCTTAGCCCTAATAACAGAATTTCATAGTAAATTAAGATGCTTGTACTAAATCACACAAAATTTACAATTTGATGCTGATATTTTTTAATTAACTATTAATTCTGTATGGTACTGTTAATTGTAATAGCTATTTAAGTAACAAAGAATGTTAAGGACCTATTAACATTTGAAGTAGGCAAGTACAAGCCAAGGTAAAGCCGCGGCCTGTTGCCTGCCGAAAATGTTAATAGGCGATACATTCCAAGTTATCTTATTATATTTTTCCCGATGCTAATCAAAATTTTCCTAGATTTTTGAAAAAATCGTTTGGTTTGTCTCCTGTCGCCAGGATTAATTTTCGTGAGTCGTGTTACCTGTGTCACGTCACATAAACACTTGCAATTATAAACAAAACGTCATTTAAGTCTCTTCAGAGCTCTTAAGTTCAAATCAGAATAGCTTAGTTTGTTTTCAATTCTGCACTATTGGGCCACAGAACCAATAGTGTATCGAGACAAATTGACATTTTGAGCGATTTGTAAGTACAATATTATGGAAACGTCACTGTTGGCCTACTAGCTGGTTGCACAGCCGCTTGCTCCAAGGACTGGTCAAACAGTCTCGAGAGTTAAGCAACATTCGCAGCGGTCGGAACTCGGACGGGTGTCTGACTTATAGTGGTAGGAAAATCGTAACAAGCTGTGCCTCGGAGAGCACGTTAAGCCGTCGGTTCCGATTGTCATTTCGGTGACAGTCGTTACATTACGTCAGAGGCGCTCGCGCAACCAGGCTTCCTACCACAAACCATACGATACATACTGTTAACATACTTATGAGCATGGAAACATCAAACATTTGTTTCAAAATAGCACACTTGTCTCCAATTTTGCTTGAATTTCTTAGAACCGCAGTTGTCTTGTAAGATCATTTCGAAATGAAAAATATGGGGTGACCAAAAATCATGTTATTAACCTTAAGACGGGGGCTTGTATAGTATATAAAATAACGCTTGGTACACCTTAATCGTAGTAAAATTCTAGTAGGACTATGACCATATGACCATATCAGTTGATGTTCAAGGTAGTTGATACTCCGCATATGTAGACATTCTCCATATTAAACAACATCAAACTGCTAAATTAGGTAAATTAATCAAAATGCTATAAACATTCCTGTAAAATTCACATTATGACTACTATTATCTCATGGTATTTTTGATCATTAATATCAGATTAGTGAAATAATTGGAAACATCAGATAACCACAATATTTGTAGATCAGCACAACGTGCAATTATTGTAAACATGCTATTTTTTGGCCTTTTTTAAAATATTGTTTTAATATTTTCAAAATGTTAATAATGTTTAATACATTTGACATGTCCGATTGCACTTCAGTGTTAAAGCGTTGTGCTCGTAAATATTTAACATATTTATGCACAGATGCGATGCAAAAAACTTCGACTATAAATTATATTTAAAATATAATGAACTGCTGTTGAAGTTGTTCAATGCCAAACTAATTTTCTGTAAGGCTTGTTACTTCGTTTTTCAAGTTTTTTCTGTACATTGATTGTTCTGTAAGATATTCATTGCATTTGCGAGAGAGAGAGAATATGATTGTACAAAAGTGATTGTTATCTTTTTATGTCTTTAATTATTGCGTTCTAATTAATTATGTGGTGAAATTTAGCGCAGCGATAGAGCTGAAAGATCTGATTTGATCTCTGGTGTCATGATGATCACAAAAATGTAGTGCCGCACCCACTACCATTCCCCAGTTCAGCGTTAGCAACTATGGGTTCCTAACGTCTAGATCTAGACCTTCTCAAAGAACAGTGGCAGATGTCCCAGCAGTATGGTTGAAATAATTGCCAGCGTATATACATCAAACAAGTAGAGACACTCATGCCAAATGTTGAAACCTGTCTAGAGTGCCTGGGACAGTACCTCGGGGGGTATTTCTAAGCTTGACTATCAGATGGCAGCACATATTTCTACCAATCAGAGCCAGTTACTAGCTCTGCTACCAATCATATGTGACAAAGTAGTGGCGCCATCTGTTAGTACTATCGGAAAGTACCCACCAGGAACCGTTCAAGGTCATCCAAATCGGAATTTTGACATCAAAGGAACCGACAGTGAGTGTCTCTACTTGTTTTATTTATGTACGCTGTAATTGCTGTATAGAACTTCTAAAACCTATAATGTAAAAAATATGTGTACTTAATGTAATATTTTCATCATGCCATTTTCCTTTAATATATCTTTAATACTGAACATTTAATAATACCTTAGTTTACTTTGGAATGGAAGATTATACCAGGTGAGTCATTTTAATCTTTGGACGCCTTTATCCAGTGAGGGAAGCAAGATGGTGAAAAATACCCCGGGACAAAATTGTTCGGGGTCAAGGGGGACAACTTTTGGCACCAAAATCCACTCCCCCCTCGTATTCCCCCCCGCGGGGGGAGTCAAATTTCAAATGGAACCCCCCATTTTTTTCCATGGATTTGGGTTCCTGATAAAAAATATGAAATTTTTGTCCGAACAATTTTTCATGAAAATGCTTTTTTCGGTCAGAATTATGACCCCCCCCCCCTTTTAAGAACTACAGTGAATGGACATTTTCCCGAAACAGCACATATGATTGTTAGCGCTCAATATGGAGTTACCAAGTCTACAGCCATAAAATTGTCCCCACACGATGTCATCACAGCTGTCATCAGGGCCAAAAGTGTCAATGTTTCACCAAAATGACAAACATTTCCAGGATTGAGGTTCCAGAACGTTGGATTGGACCTACGCTCGTGATGTACTGTCATGACCAGAGCACGGGGGAGAGCCACTGACCCGGTGAATTTAATGAGAACACCCCGTACGTGTGAGGCAAGGGGACTCACGCAAAAAAAGCACCCCGATGGGAACAAAATTCCACCACGTCCACGTCGTTGTTCCTGGGTAATGCCAAGGGTGGGATTGTGAGATGCGCTGAAACTGACAAAGCATTTTCATGAAAAATTGTTTGGACAAAAATTTCATGTTTTTTTATCAGGAACGCGAATCCATGGAAAAAAAATGGGGGGTTCCATTTGAAATCTGAAAGTTGACCCCCCCCTGTGGGGGGGAGTACGAGGGGGGAGTGGATTTTGGTGCCAAAAGTTGTCCCCCTTGACCCCGAACAATTTTGTCCTGGGGTATTTTTCACCATCTTGCTTCCCTCACTGGATAAACGCCTCCAAAGATTAAAATGACTCACCCTGTATTAGATGAAATACCAGTTATATTGTTTTTGTTCAATCAAGGCCAGATTATTAATCAATTCATTGTTGCAAAGTAGGTAAAAATTCAATTTCGACATGTTAACCGCTGCAGGACAAAATGTGGTCGGTTGGATCCCCAAATTTTTGTTTTTGTTATTATCTTTATTAATGCATTTGTTAACTGACGTGGACAATTAAAATTAAAAATAATTTGCGCCTACCTCTTTTTTGTTTTACGAGAGGTACCTTACAGTTCACCATTTTTATTACCTCCATAAAAGTATCAAGTAACAGAAAAGTTGCCTTTGAGCTGCTGTAGTAACCAATAGTAGTAAATGCCCAGTCTCGATAAAATTGTAACACAAAAACATCAGTCAGTAACAGCATTTCTTAAAATAAAGATACGAAGAAGTAATTGGTTATAAATTCATACAAATATATTAATATTTTTCAAATTCGATATTTAGTTGAAGTTTGTCATAAACGATTCTGGTATGTTTAAAAGTTTTTCATCTAAAATTGAAGCATATTTGTGTATTTCTGTACATGTCTAAAAGTTACTGTAGTATAATTTTATAGTAGTTTGTTACAAAGGCACCGAAGTTTAGCTTTTTATCACGAATGTGGACTTAGTTGCCGAGGCCCGTATTGCCAAGGCAAATAAATCACATGAGGGGGAAATCGTGAAATTACAACATTTTAACCAACATTTGTAGGTTATGTTAACGTCGGTTGACGTTTATATGTCCCCTCGCAACCTACAAAAAAGTCTTTAAACAATGGATTACTTTACTGCCGATTTCTCGTATTTTAATGACGATTTTGAGGTCCTCTAATGCCGATTTCAAATAAGAAGTGTTTGTAAATTATGTGTACAGTTTTCTGTAAATCGGCTTCACATGATCGCAGAGTATTACCGTATTTAGGATCTCCAAGCCATCTATTTTAGAAACACCTGTCGAGCAAGTCTCAAAATCTGATGCCTCATCAAGCTTGAAGCCCAAACCATGTCTCCCAGTAATTAACGTATTGAAATACGCCTATTACGGCCATTATTCTATTTTGTTTTGCTACCTGGATTTACTTGAGTATTTGATTGAAAACTAGTTCTTCTGTCTCACAAATTAATCATATCTCTTGTTCATGAAATGCTAATGAGTGGATTATTTTTAAAAAGACAACTTGTATAAGTATTGATTTCGTGTAATTTAGTTGCCTTTGCCTGCATATTACATTTGTATTTCTCATTCATAACAGCTTTACTTGTTCAGCAACACTTATTTTAAGAATGCTGTTTTTCACAATTCCTGTCTCATTAACTTAACGTAATAATTAGCTGTCTGTTACAATTAAAATGCCATTAAAATACATTTTCGAATATGGCTAGCTATTTAATAATCTATTAAAATAAGTGTTGACAACATTATAAAGAAATTTGTTTAAATTGGGTTACAAATATTCAGTACACATATTTAATATGGAACAAGATAAAATAAGTGAAACCAATTATACAGCAAGTATAGTAGAAGTAAAAAAGGTATATTGGCTTTCCCTTATAACAGCTAACCTAATCTAGCAGTATGAACTAAATTAGCACTAGCTTATGACATAACAATTAAACATTTTGTTAGGCACATTTACACCAAAACGTCACAAAATGTTTTACATCATTAAACTACTAACTGATATTCCAGTGCCCAATTTCTTCTATTTTCACTTTCTTTTTATACTGTTTTATTGTGGTAACATCAGTGGTCGGAATGTACCGGAACGGCGTTCCGGTTCGTGAAATATTATCAAGAGTCGTTCCGTCTCGTGAAATTTCATTAAAATCCGTTCCGTTTCGTGAAAACTTTTCCAAAAAGAGATGGAAAAGAAAGAGGAAAATATAGCGGCGTTCACAAAATGATTACATCGGTACAATTTGTCAGCAACCTTAGCGCAATAGTCTGATGCTCTCGATGAATTCAGCGAAATGTATTATCTGTTATGTTACCTTACAATATTTAGAGTTTTGAATTTTGTTGAATTATTTTGATTTTATAGCCTATTATTGAGTTATTCTAGAAGGAAATTAATAAACTTTATTTTGTTGTATTTATACCGTTCGTGTTTTTTTTTTAATTAGGGTCGTTTCACTTTGAAATAAAATATTAAATTAAACTGGTTTGTGTCGACTATTGACGGAAAAAACACATATTATTATCAACATTATTATTATTTTTCGCGGAAATTTTCGCCTTTGGCGCACACGGGGGGCATACGCTCCCCCCCCCCCCCCCCGGTGCCCCCCATACAGCGTTCCGGTTCGTCAAAGTTTACATTCCGACCACTGGGTAACATACTAAAAAAATAGCTCTGTAGCACTTTATCAACATTCTCTTTTATGTGTTTCTTCATTACACAAAGTTGTTTCTTTAAATTAAGGAATAGAACAGCTCAGAATAGACTCCATTACACTAAACAGAATGTGAGGATCTTGTAGACTAATGGTAAAAAGGAGCCAATTGATTGATAAAAACATGTTTATATTATGTTCATGTATTTTTGACAACTCCTTTAGTGTTGGGAACGTCAAGTAAAGACGACTGTGGAAACATTGATTATTTCTGGCATCTACATGTAACAGAACAACTTGCCTTTACGTATAGTGTGTCTGGCGGTATGAACAGCAGAGGAAAGTTCTCTAATTTTTGTGATAAATACTGCTTAATTGTCAAATTTTATATCTTTCGGTGTTGAATTCTTTGTGTTGTACATAAAAATTAAAATTGCACCGTAAGTGAAAACAAATCAAGAATATAATATGTCCAAGTTTGAGTAATCGATGTTGGTAAATAACTTGAGCAAAAAGAGGCGAATGAATGCGTTCTTTGCATGCAAAAAGACAGGCCTGATAAGTGTATGTGGTGCAGCGCAGGCCATCCAAAGGCCACAGTGGAGAAATTAGAAATTTCCACCAAGAAGTAGAGCATACCAAAAGACGCTTTCAGCAAATGACAATAGCATTTAAAGATGAAAAAGGATAGAATAAGCAATGGGGAACAAATAATTATTGTTATTTTCAAGAATTTCGGAATGGAGAGAATTAGCAACCCAAAGAGCCGTAGAAGAAGAAAGCACAAAATATGAATCCGCTCAAGAAATAGAAGATGAAGCAAAAAATATAGATCTCCAAGAGAAGAGATGAGGAAGTCACTAAAGAATCTAACGAATAAAAAAGGTCCAGGAGGGAACAGAGAAAAATGAACTAATTAAGTATGAAGGAAAGCAACTAACTACGAAGATATTTAATAGTCTGGAATCTGACCTCAAAAGAGCAGATAACAAGGTCGTATAAATTCAAATCGTTATCGCGGGATGCAAATTAAAATTTGTTTGCAAGCTGGAATGGGCGGGAATACACCTGTGTACAACAGGTCAAACAGTATAGAATCTACAGCAAATTACATAAACAAAAGAAAGAGACAAGAAGAAGCACAGAGAATACAAGAGGAAACAAAAGTTTTTGAGAAGAAAAGCTGGATACAAAGAACACCACCAACAGTAACTTCAAATACAGAACAACAGAATAAAGATCTTATCAGCAAGCATGGAGAGGCTAGAAAAACTTATAAGGGAAATGGCTGCGCAGTTAAAAGAAATTAAAGAAGGCATTGGCAGCACATAGGAAGAGGTAAGGAGTGCCAATCAGCAAATGAAAAACTATGGGGAAGAAAAAAGATCACTCAAGTAACAACTGATAAAGAAAGAAGTGGAATGGGATAAAGAACAAAGCAACTACGCAAAGAAATCAAAGTAATGAAAAATAAACTGAAGAACCGTGAAAGAGGCTGTAAGAAAAACAACATAGCAAATTTCAATGGCGAAAACTAAAAGCAAGAAATCTCTGAATTCTTGTAGAAAGAGATAGGCATGGTGACCGACATAAAAGAAGTTTCTAGAGTGGGAAAACAAGCACTGATGATTACTGCAGTAAGATTTAAAACATCTGAGCAAAAAATTTAAGTATTGAAACAGAAATATAAACTGGGACAGAAGAAAATATACATTGATATAGTCTGTTCAGTAAACATAAAAACACAAAGTGGCCTTTGATTTCCAAAATTTCAAGAGTGTATTTTCAAAATGTATCTTTGTCTAGGAATGTACTTACAAAAAGTTACTAAAATAAACAGATTAGGGGTGTGACATTTGCTTACCATCTGTCACACATGTTATAAGTAGATTAGATTAGATTAGATTAGATTTCACGACTGCCTTTTGTTGGCTTGCGCACGTCAGCCCTTTGGGCTTTTTGTACTGTCGGGAGTTTTCAAGTTAGCAGGCCGTAGTGATGTTAAGTTTCATGAAACTTATAATTTTGAAAAGTTTCATGAAAAGTTTCATGAAAACCTTGAAACTTATGAAACTTGTGAAACTTTTAGAATTCCTGTACATTTAAGTAGCTTTCAGCATTTTAAAGTATCTAATACAGTAATACCAATATATAATATTTAAACAGAACATTAATTTTACTTAAAAGGGGTTAGAAATTATGAAATTACAAGACACAGTTTTTAAAAATAACATATATAAGTAAAATTAGTATTTACGATTTAAACCTATTTTTATTCATTATTTTTTAATTCAGTGTAACCATAGTCATCAGTTGTTACCTCGTCACTACTAACTTTTGCCATATTTAATGTATAGTCTTTCATTAATTCCTCATCTTGAGATAGAGAAGCATCCGACTCTTCCGAGTCTGTAAATCTAAGTTCTTCTTCTTCATCATCATCAATTTCATGTATTTTAGGTTGCTTTGTTTTGACATCACTAGCAATCTGTAATACTGACTTGAAACTTATAAGAAACTTTTGAAACTTATGAAACTTATGAAACTTTTGGAAATTTTTGAAACATGTGAAACTTATAAATTTGAAAAGTTTCAGAAAATTTGAAACTTTTCACTGAAACTTTTCATGAAACTTTTCAAGCTCACATCACTAGCAGGCCGACATCCGTATCTTTTACTAGACTTGCAATGTCCCCTACTAGCTTGCGGTTGTCAATAGAGTTAAGGCTCCAATCGAGTTGGTGTCTTTTACGCTCTAATGCTGGGCATTCAAAGAGGATATGTTATAAGTAAAGACCGGATTCTAAGCACTTTTGCTTACGTTCAATTTTAAAAGCAGCAACAAACTGTTTTGAAATCATCACAAATCTCATAAAAAGAAGCAATTTGAGTCATATTTGTTCCTGCTTTTTTTGCTTATTTGCTGTTACCAATGCTTATTTTTCAATTTAGTGTTTATTTCGCACTTATTTTTGGGTCCCTTGAATTTTCTAAATAAACTAATAAACTGTTTGAAAATAGGTAGTTTTTCATGAAATAACACGTTAATTACCTAATGCCGTAAAATTAATATGCTACACAACTCCATGACTGCTGCATTTTGCAATTTTGCATTAATGCATTGCCTTGAAACTGTATCGTATCGCGGAGGCGATAAGGATGCAGTTTCCATTAGTTAATAAATTAATAAGTACACGTAAAAAATATAACTATAAAGTTGCATAAAAATTGCTGTCTATTTTTTTTAATTACTGCTTTTTTGGAGCTTTTTTTGGCATAAATTGAGCTTTTTTTGTAAAATAATGTGCTTTTTTAAGCACTTTTTTTTACTTAAAGGGTGCTTATTTATCCGGTCTTTAGTTATAAGTAACTACTTTAAAAGATTTATATAAATACTGTGTTGGATACTATTGACGTAGAGTTTATTAATAGGCATTTTTATTACATTTTATATAACTTCAGTGGAGAATTTCCTGAAAAAGATCTACTTTGACAATGAAATTATAAAAAATATTAACTGTCATTGATTGTCATTTTTAAATTCAAACCAGTCTTTATGCAGGTGTGGAAACGTTTGCAAAACAAAATACAGAATCCCTAATACCAAAACTGAATGCATATACCAACTTAAAAAAAAATAAGATGTTTTTGTGTTTACTGAATGGCCTAAAAGTGATAACGATCTAACTACAGATGAACAAAAGGTCTAAGCTACGATAAGGAAAGTTGCAAGAGAGGAGAGGAATAATGACAAAGAATATCAAAATAAGCTAATGGAACAGGAGCCTATAGCAAATATCAAAAACTAAAAATAAAAAGAAAGGATGGACCAAGAATAACAAAAACAAGCATGAAAATCAATTTGATTCTGAATAATAGAAAGAAAAGTAAACAAAAACAAAAATTAATTTGTGCCAGCTGCAATGTAAGAAGCTTAAGTAATGAAGGGACCTTGAACCGTAACAAATAGTAATAGATCTAAGAAAATATAAAATAAATCTCATTGCAGTTCAAGGTACAAATATAAAAGGAACGGATGTAGTAGAAATAGAAGCGTATACCTTCCTAAACAGTGGTGGAACACAAAACAGGTTAAGGAATTAAAAAACACTCTTAAGAAAGCACTTAATAGAATTTAAAGCTAATAGTGACAGACTATGTTATTTAACCCTAGAACGCATACATCTAAGAAAGTTACATTAACGCATATGTGGTGTCGTATACTACACCACACCTTTTTTTGTTTAATGAGGCACTTTAAATTTACTATACGCCTTTTTTAATATCTGGGAGATAATTTTGACTGCATAGATGCATATTAAAGCGCAAAGCGGAAATTAAAGTTCTTAAAATATTTATTTATGAGTATGAATAAATGAATTGTTAAATCTAAGGAACTGATCAGGTACTAATATCTACGTTAAACACTTTTGACAAATAACTACAGTGTGATTTTGTAAAAACTCAATTGCAGCACGCCCTGGATAGTCTGAATCAGTTGGCAGTACTGAAGTGTGTGTCAAAGTTTTGACACAGACTGACGCAAAACCTAACCTGATAACCTCGAATTTGACATAGACTTACAGTGCCACCAACATATTGTTCATACGTTTGAACTTCCACAGCCCGCAGAGAATCATTTTTTTGGATCTCTCGATATTTGCATCATAACCTCAAAACGTTATTTAATGTCAATTGAAATTAGTTCTAATTAGAGTCCCTGTATATAGGTTACTAAGAGTTGGGCAAACAACGGGCTACATTTTGATTGGTTTGGATCACTTTTTGCAAGGCATGTGTGATAAAAGTGCGGTTTTTGCATATTTTGTAACAAGTTACGCCTGATAGTTTCACACATGCAAATCTAAATCTTAACTAAATTGACTGTATATTGCTAATAGTCGGTTCTAGAGTTCCTAAGAATGATCAATACTCTGAAAACTCTCCCATCAAAGGCAAGTTAGCAAGGTTGGTTCCCATAACCTCTTTCTTCGACATATGTCAAATATCTAATTTGGATCAAAAATGTATGTCAAATCTGGCTGTTTGCCCAACTCTTAGTAAACTATATACAGGATCTCTAGTTCTAATTATAAGCGTCGCCATCTCTGTTCCTTTTAGTAATTAGTTAATATATTATCGAGTTACCTTTGTAATATATTATTTTGGTTGTCTGCTCCACTCTATCTGTTCGGCGACTAAAGTATAATAGCTAACTGGCAATCCTATAAAGACAGTAGTCATAGCTATTTTAACAAATTCCACTTCGCATTACGTTACTATGAAAATTATGTACGTAAACTGACAGATGGCAAGTGGTTACCGACCAACACCTACTGAGAAAACGTGTTACGTGATTGCATAGATGGCGTCATATGCGACACCAAGTAACTAAAAAACTAATTATAAAGCTTGTAACAAGTTTTGGAAATTAAAAATGAAAGGGAGATATCAACAATCATCTTCTGGAGAGGTACTGAAAATATGAATATTATAACATAACAGCAAATCACTAAAAACTAGATGGTTAAATAGGTGGTGTCTCATATGACGCCACCTATGCGTTCTAGGGTTAAGCCTGAGAGGTAAATATTATAAGATTAGCGTAATCAATGTGCACGCACCAACAGAGGATGCGGAGGATGAAAAAAAGAAAAATATTATGTTGCACTAGGTGAAGAGTATGATAAGATACCGAAATAGAATATAAAAATGATAGCAGAAGATTTTAATGCCAAGTTAAGGCGTGAAGAGAGGAACCAACTAATGTTCGGTCGGTAAATACAGCAAGCACAAAACAACAAATAAAAACTGACAAAAATTAATCGGCCTGCCTGCCTGCCTGTCTGTCTGTCTACCAAATTTGCAGACACTGATAATGGGAAGGTCATTAACTACATCTGGTGTAAACACTCGATACATTTTAGCAACCATGTACATTCCCAGATTTTCCCGCCAAAAACCTGATCATAATTTAAAATTCACCGTCAAAATAATGCGCAGAATTTGAATTTCCCGCACAAACCTACGCAGAATTTGAATTTCCCGCCAATAACCTGCGCAGAATTTGAATTTACCGCTAAGCATGCGCAAAAACCCTCGCGCAGACCCCCGCGCAGACCTACGCGGAAACCTCAGACATCCGGTTCATTTTTAGCAACCTTGCACATTCCCAGACGCTCACATTCACAAGTCTTGACAGGTCTGACATCTGGCGACACGCAAATATAGCCTGCAACACTGATAAAGGAGATGATAGGATAACTTATAAAAACTGAAAGATGCTGGGTGGCTACAAAAATATGATCAACAGACGACTATTTCATCGCTTCGTTTTGTATTATAAAATTCTGCTATTTAAAACTTCCAGTTTAGGATTGGCTTGCCGATGTCTTATATATTGCAAAAACCAACTTTTATGCCTTGCTGTATTATTTACTTGATTCAAGAATCTGGCCTGTAGGAGCTTTAGTTTTTTCGTGGAAACTTGACACAGTCAACCTAACGACTTAAAGATTTTTACGTAAGACTCAAATTTTAGATTCGATTAGAAATTCAAGAAAATGTTTCCATTAAACAGGTATCTGGACCTGATTTCTAAGCAATAAGTTTTTTATGCGGTAAAAATTAACTGTCCCTCGCCGTTGGATATCGTGTATAGCATCCTTATTAATTAGAGGATTGTTGTGGCCTAATAGCTTTTATTTGGTTTTATTTAGTTCTTATTTTCAGGGCTTTAATTTAAAATTTTGATATCTTACCTTTTGTCTGCAGTCTTTAGCATGTAATTGTAATAATCTTGAGTATTAGTCGTGCAGATTTTTCAAATGTATTATCTGCTAATATTTTCTTTAAGTATTTTATCACCCCTCTTAAATATCTCTCTACCGGATTGGCTTGCAGATGTCTTATACTGCAAAAAAACAACTTTTATGGCGTGCTGTATTGTTGTATATATAAACCTCGCGTTTTTAAAATAAGTTGTATTATCTGCTAATATTTTGTTTGGTTTTCCAAATTCTATAAAATATTCATTTACATAGCGTTCTTAAAACCAAGGACGCTAACACAAGATGTAAATAAACCATAACATTCTTAAAGCCAATGTGCTAACACAAGAAGAAAGAAGGTGTCTGTTTTATGAGATTGATATGCGGAAGTTGCAGACACTTCAAGATAACTGAAAAATGCTGAGTGGTACACACGGTTCTTTTATCGCTCTGTTTTGTATTATAAAATTCTGCTGTCTAAGACCACCGTACTTATGTGTGTGTGTTAGCTTCCTACCATTTTTTAGTGCTGGAATGTGTATAAGATTGGCTAAAACTACATCAAACCTGCTAACTGAAGGATATTTTTAACCAAACTTACAAAGTAAGTGGTTACTATGATCGCTCTTTCTGTGTGTCTGTGTGTCTGTCGCACGGTTCCCGTTAAGGCAGAATACAACTGATGGTGGATTCCTATGTATTTTTGTCCCCTGAATCCGAATCCACCACTGGCTTTTCGATATCTCAACCCGTTTTCGAAATATTCGACTTTAATGTTCCAATTTTCACATTTTAGGCTTTAATATCACTTTTATGTAGTTTTCTCTCCTGATTCCAAATATGTCACTTATTTCACGATATCTTGAATAGTTTTCGAGATATTTGATTTTTTAAAAATCCGAATTTTCTTTTGTAAGCTTGGTTTTCAGCCGTACATGCGCGGCTAAGCTTTTTTTTTTTACTAATATATATTGCTGTTCGATATTTGACAAGGCCTGGTTTGGCAGCTGCATTACAAGTTTTCTATCTGTCTGTCAGCAGTGCTTTCGAACCTATATTAAAACAATCTAAAATTTGGATCTTACGTAAAAGAAAACAATATGCAATTAAATGGTACTGATGCTAATAGCGGTTTAGAAATTTTTTAACTTAGTTTACACTCCGAACTGTAACCTGTAAATCTCTACAGCATAATAATATTTCTTTAGGAACTTGCTTCCTTATAAAGTGAGGCATGCTATCTTCTGTACATAAATCCGACAGCAAAAAGCGAAATAAATAACTATCGGCTCAATTTTGAGACTGTGTATTTAAAACTGATCTAACTGACAACTGGTGTAAATTATGGTAGCCGAAACAAGGTAGCCGAATAGCAGCCCAACCCCCGTTTCTTACCTATATGACTTCATTGTTCAATTATTTTTACCAACCTTGCAACTAAACTACTTCAAACTTTTAACCTGAACTGAAGAGCATTTTTTACTAATATATTACTGTGATCTAATAGCTTTTATTTGGCTTTATTTAATTCTTATTCTCAGGGTTTTATGTTAAAATTTTGATTTTAATCTTGTCTTTTGTGCACGATCTTTAGCATGTAATTGTAATTACGTTAGTTATTCGACTATTAAAATCAGATTAAGACATAAACCGGGAATAACTATAATATTAGATATAGGACAATTATTGTATTTATTAAGTAATTAATTGCCTGTATCATACGTTTAACAGACATATTTGGTTGAATTTTGATATATATTATTAGACCACAATGACTCCATACAATTAATCCGGTTTATTTTTTAGCAACCTTACACATTTTCTCAAACAGGTAGTTAAAACAGGGTAGTCGAATAGCAGCCCAACCCCTCTTTCTTACCTATATGATAATGGAGGTCAGCAAAAATTCCTCCAGACACAGATGGCTTCATTGTCGAATTATCGTGCAGATTTCTCAAACAATAGCTTTCATTGTTGAATTTTTACCAGCTTTGCACATTTTAATCTCCAGACAACAATGGCTTTATTGTCCAATTTTGTGCTGATTTTAAAACAATGGATGTCATTGTTCTATTTACCAGCTTTGGACATTTTAATCTCCAGACAACAATGACTTTATTGTTCAATTTCGTGCTGATTTTAAAACAATGGATGTCATTGTTCTATTTACTGATAACAACATCCTGCAAGAATGGACATGTCTGCATTGTCAGACGATGAGTCACATCCGCTTGGGCCTGGATAAGCGTAGAAATCTATTAAAAATTTCAAAATTTGACATTTAGCCCAAAAATTCCAGGAAGTGGCACGTGACCTAGGTAAGGCCAATGACCCCGCCTGTGACCTAGGCCTAGGCTAGACCCGTGACCTAGAAAAAGTTCAAGGTCAAATGTGGCCCAGAACGCATGTAGGTACACTACTGTAACACGGTTTATTTTATCCGAAAATACTAATCTTAAAAAATTAGGAAAAGTTGTTATTATATTAATGACACAACAGCGAGACATATATCTACTATGGCTGTGGTGATATCACTCAATACTGTATTGTTGGTAGCACTGTCAGGTTATGTTAAATTCTAGATTAGCAGGTTAAGTTTTGCGTCAGTCTGTATCATATCACCATATATTTAATAACACATATATGCATATAACAAACAAAATCTAATCTAACCTAACATCGAATTTGACATAGATTGACATTGTCACTGACAATACACGTCAGTACTGCCAACATGTGATTAAATGCTAATCAAGTATCGTTATGTTATTTTTCTTAACAACACTAGTGCTGTTAAATGCATCTTAACGCAACTCGTTGCTAAGGAGTTATTATCATAATAACATAATAGGATAAAATAAAGACATTTAAAATATTCACATTTTATATGCTCACTGGTGTATATAGTTTGATCTTGCCATGGAAGACATCCATGATCTATCCATCGTCACATTCTATTGAACCTACTGTTGCTTGTATTGTTTGCTATAATATAATCTGGCAAATTTAATTCAGCAACTGAAATTATCGTGGGAAGAATTGTATGAAAGTTGTATTCCTTACATGCTTTGTTCAAGTCACTCGTGATAAGTTTTTCACAGTCTGCAATAGAACTTTTCCTCATATTATAGTGAATTTGGAGGAAGCTTCTTGCGATAAATTCACAAGTTTGTCTTTAGATGAGGCTGCATATTTAGGTGAATATTATAAAAGTGCTTGCAAAACTCCCACGGCATTACTGTTGGTTCTATGTGTGTTCAATAGTGCTTTTTATTTATTTAGTAGCCAAACTAGGTTTTATATCTGCTACTGGACGATATGAGTTAGTGTTTATGTTATAATAATCTTTGTATTCAGTTTTGTTATCCAAAATTAAACTGCAACTATCTAAAAACCCTCAGAGCATGTAAACTAATTACGCGCCATGCGGCAGAATAGAAATCACATGTTTATACAAACAAGCCTCGCACACTAGATGAACTGAAAGAAGAAATTTGACAGCACATTGCACAAATCGACCAAAGAGTAGAGGCAAACTTCAGGGAGCGCCTCCAAACTTGTCTTCGTGAAAATGGACGCCATATAAACAATTTAATTTTTTTTACTTAAGTAAACAAAATGGCATGTTTTCAAACACACATTTCTGTCAATAAATAATTTTTTAACTCAAAAATAGCGCAGTGCTGTTTATTCCAAGAACGTCCATTTCCCGGTCAATTAAAATTCTTACTTTAAAAGAAAAATCTGTAAAGGGCTTTACACGGAACTTCCCTCGCACGTATGGCGTGCATCACTCGCTGTACATTATTATCTGCTGTACACGGCCTTTGTTACACATTTTTATCCCTTGTTTTGAATGCAGTGCACGGCGATCGCTTTGCTTTTCGGTTGACTACAGTCTGGAGTAGGGATGCGGCGAAGCGGGTTTTTTCTGCTTCGGCCGAGTACCGAATATTCATCCTAAAATTTTGCCGAAGCGCGAAGCTTTGGCCGAATCATAATACCTAAAAACGAACATCTCGAAAAACTAATACACTTTTTTCTATTATAGTAATAAAATAAGAAAATAAAAATAATTTATTTGAACAAGCGGTTTATTTAGCAAATACATTTTAGAAACATACAAGTGAAATAATAAACGACAGAGATATTGAAATATGAAATAACACACCTACCAACGACCATATCAAATATTTGTAAAAAAAAACATAAGAACTACTTAAACATAAAATTAAAGCTTTTTTTTTCTTTCTGCACTTCACAAATTTTTAATTATCACTCAACACAATATTTTCAAATGAATAACTGAAAAATAGGCCAATTCGGCCGAAGCCAAATCGATGCTTCGGCTCATCCCTAGTCTGGAGTGATCATTTCTCCTTTTTACGATGTTCACTCTGTATACATTGGATTCCATTTTATTTCTCTTATCTATTCTTGCGTTTAAGCAAAAATAGGCAATATTTGATTTTTTAAGATGCTCACCCTGTAACTATTTGACTGGAAATATATTTGGTTTTGAGCCAGATGGACATCTCTAATCTTGCAATCAATCCATTTTAAACATGACTGAGCGTAAGAACAAGCTTACGCAGTTATACAATTTCGACCATTTACAATAGTGGTCGTAAATTGCATAAATTTACATAACCAAGAATTTAAAACTCACTTGTGTCGTGATAGTGAAAGTAATTGACAACACTGCGTGGTTATGAAATCGTATTTATTTAATCATGTGATAGTGACATTTTGTTACAAGAACTGTGCATGCCTATTTCGTTGATTCTGTTATGCACATATTTAATTCAATTATTACATACAATACATGTACATATGTACTGCAAATATACAAAAATAAGCAAATTGAAATTAAAATTGTAATATTTAATACTTCCTCTCTCAAGTGGATAAAAAAGTGAGGACCATGAGTGTCCCCTTATAGTAGCTTTTACTGTAATCCTTTTTCTTCTTTTCTAATTTTTCTTGGATTGTAATGAAAGTTATAATCACACAACTGCTTGCAAACAACACTGCTGTTGATAAAAAAGGTACTTCTTTGTTTTCTGTAATATTCTGTAAAGAACTGTATTTCATTTCTTAAGATAATTTCTGAAACCTCCTTTTTGTGGAGTGATATAACTCGTGCTGTTTATTGCGTATTTCTCAAAACTCAAATTTTCATTTACAAAACCCACAGATCAGCCAAAGTTAAATACAGTCGAACTTTTTAATGAAGGGACCAGTGTATCTCATTGTTATAAGGAAATATTATTACAGAAAGATCTTAATGTTACAGGTCATAAAATGTTTAGTATAATACATAATTTTATGCTGTTCATGGATTGTCATTATTTTGCATACAATTAATTTTGCTTTAAGCCTTATACTCTACTTTACTATAAATTTAGATTGCCCTTTGATTGCTAGTTAACCCAGTCGTAAAAGCACAAGACTTACTTTAGGTTAAGGAATACGTCAGTACAGCGTGTTCCGGCCTGCTTGTTATCACCTATAATTCTGTAATCATACATGCAAATCTTGCTAGGAATTAAAAACCAAACAGTTTACATGAAAATACATAGCTCTGGAAAAGAACATACATGCATGAAAATACATAAAAAGGACACAATGTTAATATAAAAATGTTATATGCTGTCAACAATATCTAAGAAATGTCCATGAGCTTAATGCGGAATCTGCATGCTTGAATACTACACTCCTTAAGTGTAGGTGTGACTTATTAATTATCAACGCCAAGTCAAAAAAATAACAGTGCTAATAATGTTTAAATTTCGCACACAAATTCACTTAGTACGGCTGTCTTTGGTCGTTTGAAATAAGCTGACGCGATAAGCCAACAGGATAATGCAAGTGCAAGCGCTTCATACTGATGCGTTGATTCATCAGGTAAGCGCTCGTTGCTTTCGGGCGTGTAATTACTCGTCGAAGCTATTGCGCAATCTGTTGTAATTCCTACATAATTTGCTATTATGATTCTGCTCCGCAGTAGAAGAAAAGAGAACTAAATGGAAGAAATGGAATGTAGAGGAACTAGAAGTAGAAGAGGTAAAAAAGAAAATACGAAGAAGAACTAGAAAGGAAACAACAAGAAAGTATACAAGAAGAATAGGAGATAATAAAGAATAATATAATTGATACGGCAGAAAAAGTAATTGAGAAAAAAAAGTAACAAAAAGAAAAAATATGGTTTGACAAAGAATGTGAACAACTGATACAAGAGAAGAAAAAAGTAAGAATAAAGTGGATCCACACAGGGCGAGATGAAGATAGAGAAAAGTACAAGGAAAAAAGAAAAGAAGCGCAAAAAATATTTAAAGAAAATCAAAGGCAAACCTTGAAAAAATTATGAATGAAATTGAAAGAGAAAATAAAAGAAACAACATAAGACCACTATATGACTACCTAAGAAGAAGAAGAAGAAAAGTACCAATAATAACAATAGAAGAAGAAAAATGGATGGAACATTTTAAAGAATTATACTGGGACGAAAGCATAACCAATGTAAGACTAAAACAAATATGAAAGGAAGTAGAGACAGAAAAACATATACTAGAAAAACCACAGACCTTTGATGAGGTAGAGAAATGCTTAAAAAGCCAAAAAAATAGGAAAACAGCTGGCAGTGATCAAATCTGTGGCGAGTTACTAAAATACGGTGATAGAACTACACAGGCAAAGATACACGAGTTAATAAAAAGAATTTTTAAAGAAGAAAAGATGCCCGACGAATGGAAACTAGGGATAATAATACCAATACCCAAACAAGGAGACACGTCAAAGTGTACAAACTATAGAGGTATAACTCTATTAAATGTGGCGTATAAAGTACTGACAACAATTATTAGAGAAAGATTTACCCAATTTACAGATGGCACGATAGGAGATTATCAATACGGATTTAGGAAGGGAAAATCAACAATGGACGCAATACATATATTGATTGATTTTAAAGTAGCATTTGATAAGATCGACAGAAAGAAAATGATACAAGACTTAAAAAAGATCAATACACCGGAGAAACTAGTGAGATTAGTGGCTATGACCATGGAAAAATCGGTGGCAAGAATACAGACTGGGAAAAGCATCTCAGATAGTTTTGAAGTCAACAGAGAGGAGCGCCAAGGAGATTCCCTGTCAACCTTACTGTTTATTATCTCTTTAGATGGTACAATAAAGCATGCTGAGCCCAGAGGGACAATAAGGAATAAATCAACGCAAATAGTGGCATATGCTGATAATTTAGCAATAATAGCGAGAAATCTAAGGGAACTAGAAAACACGTTTAGAATTATAGAGGGAAAAGCACGAGAGAGGGGACTGGAAATAAACGAGAAAAAAACTAAATATTTACACTGCAACAGACAAGAGAAATGAATAAAAAACCAAGGATTAAGTATAGGGAAATCCACTTTTGAAGAGGTGGAAGAATACAAGTACCTAGGAATACTATTACACAGAAGGAATGAAAGAACAGACATTAAACAAAGAATCCAACTAGGAAATACAGCATATTTCGCAAATAAAAAAACCTTAAGGGACAAAACTGAGCAAAAATACTAGGATAAGGATATATACAACAACGATAAGACCCATTGTATCATATGCAGCTGAAACAATAAACATGACACAAAAAGAAGAGGAACAGCTGATGGTTTTTGAGAGGAAAATTATCAGGACTATTATGGGACCCAAGCAAATAGACAGAGAAGAAACAAGACCGTTGTATAACCAAGAGATTGACAAAATACTAAAGAAGGAAAATATAGTTAGAAGAATTAAAGCACAAAGAATTGCATGGTATGGACATGTTATCCGAAGAGGAGAGGAAAACCCAGGCAGAGCACTATTAGGATGGACACCAGCACAAACAAGACCAGGAGGCAGGCCAAAAACAAAATGGAAGTTACAAGTGGAGAATGATCTAAGGATAATGGAGATAAGGAACTGGCAGAAGTTAAGTAGTGACAGGAAAAAGTGGAGTGAAATAGTGAAAATGACAAAGACACACGCAAAGTTGTAAGTGAGGAAGTGATATGTGGACTAATCCATCACAATAATAGGATTTAGGAGTGCTAAACAGCTACAATTTCTACGGAAATGTATAATTTTTTATATGTATGTATGTATGATTTTTCCCAGTAAGCGCTCGTTGCTTTCGGGCGTGTAATTGCCCGTCAAAGCTATTGCGCAATCTGTTGCAATCTCTACATAATTTGCTGTTATGATTCTGCCCGGTAAGCGCTCGTTGCTTTCGGGCGTGTAATTGCTCATCCAAGCTATTGCGCAATCTGTTGCAATCCCTACATAATTTGCTGTTTTGATCCTGCCCCCAGTTTCCTGGATCATACAGTTGATCATGGGAATTATTTATAGGAACTAACCTTGCATTATAGTTGTTCTCAATGGTCTCATGTGTAATTGCTCGTCAAAGCTATTGCGCAATCTGTTGCAATCCCTACATAATTTGCTGTTTTGAATCTGCCCCCAGTTTCCTGGATCATACATTTGATAATGGGAATTATTTATAGGAACTAACCTTGCGTTATAGTTGTTCTCAATGGTCTCATGCGTAATTGTTCGTCCAACCTATTGCGCAATCTGTTGCAATCCCTACATAATTTGCTGTTCTGATTCAGCCCCCAGTTTCCTGGATCATACAGTTGATCATGGGAATTATTTATAGGAACTAACCTTGCGTTATAGTTGTTCTCAATGGTCTCATGTGTAATTGCTCGTTAATGCTATTGCGCAATCTGTTGCAATCCCTACATAATTTGCTGTTTTGATCCTGCCCCCAGTTTCCTGGATCATACAGTTGATCATGGGAATTATTTATAGGAACTAACCTTGCGTTATAGTTGTTCTCAATGGTCTCATGTGTAATTGCTCGTTAATGCTATTGCGCAATCTGTTGCAATCTCTACATAATTTGCTGTTATGATTCTGCCCGGTAAGCGCTCGTTGCTTTCGGGCGTGTAATTGCTCGTCCAAGCTATTGCGCAATCTGTTGCAATCCCTACATAATTTGCTGTTTTGATCCTGCCCCCAGTTTCCTGATTCATACAGTTGATCATGGGAATTATTTATAGGAACTAACCTTGCATTATAGTTGTTCTCAATGGTCTCATGTGTAATTGCTCGTCAAAGCTATTGCGCAATCTGTTGCAATCTCTACATAATTTGCTGTTTTGAATCTGCCCCCAGTTTCCTGGATCATACATTTGATCATGGGAATTATTTATAGGAACTAACCTTGCGTTATAGTTGTTCTCAATGGTCTCATGTGTAATTGCTCGTCCAACCTATTGCGCAATCTGTTGCAATCCCTACATAATTTGCTGTTTTGATCCTGCCCCCAGTTTCCTGGATCATACAGTTGATCATGGGAATTATTTATAGGAACTAACCTTGCTTTGTAGTTGTTCTCAATGGTCTCATGTGTAATTGCTCGTTAATGCTATTGCGCAATCTGTTGCAATCCCTACATAATTTGCTGTTAGGATTCTGCCCACAGTTTCCTGGATCATACATTTGATCATGGGAATTATTTATAGGAACTAACCTTGCGTTATAGTTGTTCTCAATGGTCTCATCCATTTACAAAATTGGTTGGCTTCTTTGAAGCTAGAATAGCGGCTTTCGGCTATGAAGAATTATCGGGATCTTGGTGTTAATTCCAAGGTAGTGCTAGGCTCTAGAGGTTGTGTTTCGGCTCAAGAATAATGAGGTGTTGACTGTTCTTAACGCAGACCAACACTTAAACTCTCAGTCGCACTTTAATGCTCCCCGTGGCGTCTCTTTTGTTTGGACGAAACGCACCAGCCGCATTGGCGACATCAGCTGGTTTGGACCGCCCAATCTGACTTGCAAAACACTCAATGCAAGTTTTAAATACATAATTTGTTTTAACCTAATTATTATAATGTAAGAAATACAGTTTGGCTTAAATCTAGCAAGGTGATTATTAAATACCAAGGCGACACGAACTAGCCCGTTACAATCACACTTGCCACCTCTCCACTAATATTGCCATAGCTTAGTTGTGCCGTGCTTTAAATTTATCTAACCAACCTGTACAAGCTTATTTCTCGATACCAGCTGCTTAGTAAAATGTTATTCATAACCACCACTTTTTTAATGATTGATAAAATTTAATTTTTCTGCCATAATTGACATTTGAAATTCAGATCAATACTGACTACCGACCAATTTGCACCATCAAATGGTAAGAGAAAAAGAGAGAGAAAGAAAAGCTAATCTGTCACAAATTCTCAAGCTGTAGGTTACATACAGATAATAGTACAGCTTCTGAGGGTTTCTTTTTTCCTTTCTGTAGACTTTGCTACCCGATTTGAGAGCTCATTGTTGAAAATACCGGGTGTCTTAAAAAGAATTACATGTAGTATGCTATGAACTTCCCATAATGCAATCTAAAATTTTATTTGAAATTGCAAGACTGTAAGTGTATGTCAAATTCAATGTTAGCAGGTTATGTCTTGCTTCAGTTTGTGTCAAAAGTGACGCAAAACCTAACCTGCTAACCTCGAATTTGACATAGACTTACAGTCTTGCCAATTTCAAATAAAATTTTAGATTGCATTATGGGAAGTTCATAGCATACTAGATGTAATTCTTTTTAAGACACCCGGTATATATTGCATTGTCTCAGGCCAAACTCCTACATGGAGTGTAGCATTCCCAACTTTACCTAATTTTTACCAATAAAGATAAGCAGGTAAGTTTATCGAACAATATATTTGGTACTTTTATGTGCAAATTTATTTTCAATTTTGCAGATCATTTTACAAAAAAAAATATGCAATTTGAGAATAATTTACCCCTATTATCCATTTACTTGACATCCGCACTGTCAGTGCCAAGTTTTTTAAAAATTGTCTTGGCTGTGCTTCCAAAATAATGTGTTTGTTATTAGACTGTACATTAATTTAATTATAGCAGTGGTGCCAACATTGTGTCAGTTTGACAGAGCAGATGTCAAGTAAATGGATAATAGTTGATATTTATTATTATTAAGTGTTTCTCCAGAAATCATAAATAAAATTATAAGAAAGGGAATTAAAAGCAGGAAATATTTTCTTGCTAGTAGTTTTAATTTCTGCTGACAACGTTAAGCATTTATACTAATTTTGCTACTCAACTAACTTCTATTGTACAATCGACAGAAATTTAATTTCTGTTGTGTAGACATCAACTATGTCCTACTAAACCATCTGTAAATAGATGATAGTCATCAGATGAAACATACAATAACCTCATTTCATAGCATATATTTGTATTGTAGGCTTTGTATATTGATGTAAGATACTAAATTTCAAATCGTTATTTACAGACTTAAAATCACAAAGGACCATACAATTAAAACAAAAGAAGAAGGATACTTGGAGAACCAAGCAGGCACAAGTGGATCGGGCACGCCCACGCTACATTGTTCTGTCCATCCCCATGAAAAATTGTCACTCTTCTGCGAAAACTGTGATAAATTGACATGCAGAGATTGTCAGCTGATCGAACACAGGGATCATAAATATAAGTTTACACATGAAATTGCATCAGACACTCGTAAATATATTTCAACTATGTTAAAGGATGTTAGGTAACTTTGTCATAAATCTTTTCGAGTGTATATTAATTGTGTTATTTTACAGTTATAAAAGAGTGCTACTGAATAGTGCCATGAAGGTTATAGATGATCGCCAGACCTTAATTTCGGACAAAAAACAAGCGCTTGTAAAAGAAATTACCCAATTAGTTGTCAAGTAAGCTTTCAGAGAATTATTGGTTCACACTTTTTACATATATAACTCTTTCTAGACTTACTAACACCATCAACGTAAGAGGAAAACAATTAGTCTCGAGACTAACAGAAGTGTGTGAACAAAAACAGAAAACTCTTCAAGAAAAAAAGGTTGCCTTAGATCAGCTTTCCAAAATGACGGATCACTGCATAGAGTTTACGCAACATGCTCTTGAAAATGGTAGTGATATGGCATTACTCTATAGCAAAAGACAAGTGACTATGCATCTCCAAAGGATTAAGTGTAAGAGAGCCGACATTCCAAATCCCGAAATACCAGTTCGTATACATTTGGCCCTGGACAAGGTCCCTGACCTCATTAAAGGTCAGTATTTATAATATATATTACCGATGCAATTGACAATTTTTAAATTACATGCATGTCCACAGGACTATCATCAGGTAAATTGCATTATTTGATGTGGTTCTTATTTTATTGCGCGTTGCATGATTGTATTGTATTTCTGATTATTATAAAATATATTTTTCGCATTATGATTGTGAGCACACGTTAGATTTGCGCTCTGTTTAATGATACATTTCACATTCACGATTCCGTGTATGAAGTGTACCTACGATATAAATTTTGTGATCCGTGGTAGTTCAAGATAAATTATATCATTAAAAGGAAGAAAATGACCTCGTTCTTTAATCTAAAAAACACATGAATTTATCAAGCGTAAATTGTAGAAAACGTCTAAAAGTTTGTATACCATACAGGATCAGTCAAATTCGGTCATGAGTACAGAAATCTCAGAAACCATAACACCCATGTCCCACTGTAAACTCTCTTTGTAGTGTGTGACAAGTCACAGTTTTTTAAATGCTGAACAGGACTATTTTTTTTGTCTAACAGTGCTCGAAAGTTGCCAAAATGAATTCTAGTAAAAACCCCAGTTTGATTTTTCTTTAAAATAAAAATATTCAGGGTCTGCAAAAATATTTAAAATTGGAAAAAATGATTTTTAGTCCAATAGTGCTTAAAAGTTGAAAGCCCTATTTTGAATTTTATTCAAAACAAAAAAGGGTTTACAATAGCACTACATTTTTTAAATAATAAAAAAATCTATAATTTATTATTGAAGTGAAATATACGTTCTTACGTAATTATAAATGTGTACTACATCTCATCAGAACTCAGAATATTGTTGCAATAGTGTGTGATCTTAACGGGGGTTCTGATAGGGCATCAGCTGCCTAACTATAATTTTTACAATGTAATCAATAAGAGAAAAATCAGGCGTGAACTGAAACGCATAAGCAAAAACACTTTTCTGAAAGATGGTGTACTTGGAATTGAGAGGTTATTCTTTGATGAACGTAAAGATAACACATTAGTAATATAGAAGGACGGATTATGAAAGAACACAAGGGTCTGTTTACGTAGGACATGTTGTGCCACCTTCAGGACAGACTATTACTAATGCTATACTGTTAGCACCCCAAGTAGTTCACTCTTTAGTTTCCCTAATTATATTCAAATATTGTAACGCTACTAGAGTATATTTGAGTGCTCGCCAGCTAGCTGCATGGGATACGACATGCGGTTCTTTAAAAGATGTAATATCCGAATAATATGAGCGCCAACAAGTTTTTCAATTACAATAAAAATACTCAGATAGGTCAAGAACTTATAAACTCAGAGTAAATCGCAGCATTCAATTACACAAATCTGAAATACAGAAGGTAGCAGTAACGAATTTAGTCAAATTTATATTTATTAAACAATATTGCATATAACAATCGGTACAGAAAGATTATAAATTGTTATGCATTATCTACTAAAAAGGGGCACCTCAATTTAAGGTTATCATAGCAGTAATTAGTATGCTACATCTACACAAATAAATATAGAACCAATAGAATCGAGTTACTATTTATCTGCGAAAGTTACCCTTTTGCATGAAGGGCTGATTCAAGACCCCAAACACGCTCGAAGAAGCAATTTTAAAAGCTAAACCGAAGGACCTCAAACAGTGGCTGCAGGCAGCCAATCATTCATGAAGACCGCCGGAGATGATGCTCCAAACGCAAACTGGGATCCCCTGATGCTGTTTTGATTGGCGCAACCCCTAAAGCCTCACGTGACGTTTGTAGTAGAATGCTCTAGCAAGCAACAGGAGTCATTGGTAATGTTGTACCATGAAATTGAAGTATTTCACTTCATAAGTGACGCAAAAGCCCCAGACAGAAGTCAGCTTATTGTAATTACTTTATTACAATTTGAATAGGAGAAATCGCATTCACCCTGTCTAATTACAGGCGAATCAGCCAATACGACAAGGAAATTCTGTGTTCCTAAACCTGTCCTACGACGTGAAGGAAAGTCCCAAAAATGTGTCCAATTCTCTAACCTGCATACCAGCAAAGCTTCCTCACATAATGACTCACGAAAGTTGAAGTTTTGAAATAAACTTGGAGAATAAATACACAGAAACTGCCGCAAAAAGGGCAGTACATTTTTCAGCCGAACAACAGAAAAACAAAATCCTTGTTATCAAACAGCTGTTTCAACAGCCGGAAAAACAAATTTCATCCCAAATGCTAATACTGCATTTACACAATGACCGTGGTCCAATGCAATCAAGGAGCTTTTACACGGCCATTAAAATAATTTTCAAATTAATTACGCTTTTGGCACTTACCAATATTAATGTAACTACCTTGATGAGTGATGACAAAAGAAATTTTATGGAGGCCCTCATTGTTGTGGGGTGTAGTAGAACAAATGTTAATACAAAAAAAAATGGAATTAACTGAATTTTAGAAAAAACGTTTTCACAGACCTTTCTTTTCTGTGGTTAATTTGTCAGCTACACACGAAGGAGTTACAAGTTAGACATCTTATAACTCATCTTGTGATGGAGCTAACGTCAGGACATCGAGCATTCTCTGGGCCAATTGGAAGAGTGCTTCAAAATTGTGAAAATGTGTGTATACCAAACTGTAACATGATCAATTGCTTACTGCTGGATAACGCTATTATTGATCTAAGTACTAGCCAAAAATAAGTGGCTGTTCTAAGGATTTGGCTAACAAAAATCCTGGGAAAATGTCCCATATCAGATGGCTGACTATTGCCAATCGTGTTTTACGATTGTACGTTGTCTATGAAGAACCTTTAACCATTCCAAGATTATGTTTGATCCCAGAAGTTAACTTTGAAAGAAAATATTATGTTGATCTAAGAAATTGGCAAACAAATATGGCAGAACCTTCTACTCTCAAAATCATAACTAATGATGACTTACGACAATTGATAAAGGATGACAGTATTCCTGGTTTGAATTTTCCCCGCTTTCCTCGTCGCTCAAGCAGTGGAGCGGTATGTTAAAGTATTAACAGGAGCTGCATCAACTTTTTGCCAGAAAATGTTAATTTTCTATTATTCTTTCCAACTATAAATTTTGTTTTCACTTCAAAAATGAATTTTGAAATTAAGTCTTGATGTGTGAAATTTTTAAAAGTATGTATTCAAAAAATTTAAAAAATTGTTAAAACAAAATTATTTTCTGCCCTGAGGATTGTTCACTCAGCTAAAACTAACATTCGATAAAAAAATCTCATTGAAATCATGCTTAATTTTAGAAAAATAGCACTTTTTGAATTTTGACAATTTTGAAAACCGCAATTTTTTAACTAAGTAAAAATTACTTGGTATAACTGATAGGAGCTAAATAGGTTTTCAGACAATCAGAAATTGCCGCAATTTTTTTTTTTTTAAGTCAAAAATATTTTTTTCATTTGATGCCGACTTTGGCAATCACTGTATATTAATGAGCTTACACTTGTTCAAGGTTTCTCTGGCAAATATAATGACATGATAAAAATATAATCTTGGTATATACAAATTTTAAGTTAAATCAGAAAAACTCACGTTTATGCCGTTCAACATTTATTCTCATACATTACTGAAAATAAACAATAGTGAAGTTTATTTGTTGAACGTTTTAAGCATACATTTAGAAAAAGGCAACTATATTTCAATTAATGCCTATATGGTTATAAAACTCGCATTAGAGAACAACAAATGGCTGAAACAGAATGAATTAAACATTTGATTTAAAAAAATTGTATTCCACATCAGAGTATATAATGTGGTCCAACAATTATGCAAAGTATCGGGTGGCCAGAAATATCTGTGATTCCAGTAGCCAGTGAGTGTTGCATGGTGCTCTGTCAGCTTGGAAATGCGGCTTTTTAGTTAGTCCTTGACTCTACTGTACTATTAATTTATATTGCCCTGGGTTCGAAAGCTTATTCAGTCGTAGAGATATAAGACATATTAACATCGTCAGTGCGGCTAAGGGACAGCTAATATTGTCTTGGGGTTGCTGGTTGTCACCTGGAATGCTGAAATTATGCATGCAAACACTGCCAACAATAAAAACCCAACAGTTTACATAAACAGATATATAATCTGTAAGAAAAACACAAATACAACAGAATACATGCACATAAAACAACAAGAATGAACGGCATCCAAACATACAGTGAAGCTGTTAATAATAATTTAATTATCTACGAGTGACAGCTGTTTCTACTCGCGTTATTGGATAAAAATACATGTAAGGCTACACAATACTCATATAAAAAGACGGTACGCTACATGCATGAAAACACCTTAAATAGTGCGTTAATATTCAACTGTAGATGCAAAGTCAAACACTGATAGCGCGAGATATATTTAAATTACGCGCACAAATAAATTGAGCAAAGCTGTCTATTCTTGAAATGCTCTTGTGCTGAAGCGTGGCGGATGACGCAATAACTTCGTGTCGGCGTGCAGGTATTCATTGAAGCAGTTGTCAAGGATGTTGCAATCGCTTCTCACTTTGTATCGCAATTTTAAATTATTTCCGCCAAAGAAATGGTGCCAGTGCTGTGCGGTTCCTGGCCAAAATTGAAGCTTCTGGCTGTGTTGGATAAAACACCGCAGAGTGACTTCCAAGGTGGTGATTTGCTCTGGTAAACTGTACCTCGGCTTAAGATTCAACGGGTGTCGGCTGCTTGCTAACGTAAATCCGTACAAGCACTTGATAATGCACTTTTGAATCAGTCCCTGGGATTTTAGCATGTCACATGCACATTGCTAGCCTGTCTGGTTGCGACTGCCTCCCCGTGACCCTCACAGGATTGTTGCAGTTATTCATTAATGGAACATAGCGATCAGCCGGCTTGGTTTTATTTTTAACTCGGGGGGTGTAGCTTGAACAAGCGTCCACGTACGATCAGTAGAATTAAGCAACGCTCTTTCTGGTCAGAACTTGAATGGGAGTTCCACAACTGCTGCTCTCGGCGCCTCGTGGTATGGCTGCCACCGAAATAGTTGGTCCCGGATGTCATAATAACATCATGACAGTCGTTAGCGGGGTTGGAAGTTCCTAAAATGTACAGCGATGTCTATAACTGGCCTAATGGCTGTTGGTTGAGTACAAAAATATATAAATAAAAACCCTGCTGCCTGGAATTAGGTGCATATGCACATTCACTCTTGTACATCCGATACACTCACTTATAGTGCGTGCTAACTTAATTAATACATACGGAGCCATGCAAGGAATACGGTTAAGCTTTATTGCTAGCAGGATATAATAAAAAGATATGAAATGCATATATACAGGTGGCAGCAAGTGGTCCGTTACTTACAGCTTATTTTCGTCCAGATCGCATTACATGGATATTAGGTTAAATAAATAATCAATGGTTAATTTTATGCCTTTAATTATATTAACTTTTATAAACTGGTATATGAAACAGAAGAGGAAGAAGAAAAATATGAACATCAGGAAATAAATGAAGAAAGAGAAGGAGAAGAAAATGAAAATATAACAACAGAACCCACCTACGAGGAAATCAGAAACATCATAACAAAAATAAAAAATGGGAAAGAACCTGGATGCGACCAAATAAATGGAGAAATGTTGAAGTATGGAGGAGATGAATTGCATAAAAGATTATACAACTTGATTAAAGAGATATGGAAAGAAGAGAAAATTCCAACAGAATGGGAAATGGGAATAATCATACCAATTCCAAAAAAGGGTGATTTGGAAGAATGCAAAAATTACAGGGGTATCTCACTATTAAACACAATGTATAAGATATTTACAACCTTAATCCAGAAAAGACTTACAATACACACAGAAAAAGAAATCGGTGAATATCAAATGGGATTCAGACCAGGACGATCGACAATAGATGCACTACATGTAGTACACCAAATAATGGAAAAATACTATGAACATGAAATCGACTTACACCTGTTATTTGTAGACTATAAACAAGCATTCGACAAAATTAAAAGACAAAAACTTATACAAATAATAAAAAGAATTGGGGTGCCAGAAAAACTAAGACAATGTATACAACTAACAACGAAGAACACAAAAGCAATAGTAAAAACAAGAGACGGGCAAACTGAAGAATTCAGTATCAATATGGGAGTCCGACAAGGAGATGCGTTATCAGCAACCTTGTTCAACATAGCATTAGAAGGGATAATACGAAAAGTAAATGTACAGGGAACAATAAGAAATAAAGAAGCACAAATAATAGCCTACGCTGATGACATACTCATTATATCAAGATCGTGGAATAAATTAACAGAAGTCTTTAAAATTTTGGAAAAAGCATCAGGTGAAATAGGACTTGTAGTAAATGAAAGCAAAACTAAGTATATGAAATGCCAAAGAGGAAAGAAAGAAGAGATTAAAGAAGTAAAAATAGATAAATATACTATTGAAACAGTAAGATCCTTTAACTATCTGGGTGTGCAAATAAACTATAATAACGTCCGAAGCGAAGAAATAAAGGAAAGAATACAACTTGGCTTTAAAGCATTCTATGCAAATCGCAACTTATTAAAGAGCAACAAAATAAGTATAAAAACTAAAATACGAGTATACAAATGCCTAATTAGACCAGTAGCGTTATATGCAGCAGAAGTAATGTGCCCAACTAATAAAGAAAGTGAACAACTGAGAATATTTTAAAGAAAGGTATTACGAGCAATAGTGGGAGCGAAGAAACTGGAAAATGAAGAATATAGACACTATATGAACCATGAAATCTTGGAAATAATGGGAGGCGAAGACATCGTAAAAGTAATGAAGTCGCAACGGATCAGATGGTTTGGACACATAATGAGAGCGGATGAATCAAAAATGATAAAAATAATAACAATATGGAAGCCCGAAGCAGACAGACCAAGGGGAAGACCAAGAAATAGGTGGTATGAAGAAGTAATAAGAGACCTAAGAAACATGGAAATAAGAGACTGGAGAGAGAAAGCAAAAAATAGGAAAATATGGAGGAAAATAGGAGAAGAAGCAAAAACACACAAGAAACTTTAATGGAATAAAGATAAAGGAAAAACAAGGGACTAATCCACCCTAATAAATGGATTCATGCTTCGGAAAGAAGTGGCAATATTCTTCCAAAGAATGAAAGCCTATATATATAATTATATTAACATAAAATACAAGAATGTTCTGCCCTGGGTGAATTGTAGACGAACGAATTTAGCACAGTCGAGTTGTGCTGGCAGAAACAAACACCTGCATTCACTGTTTATCCCCAATGCCAAAGCAATGTTCTAGAGTTTCGAAGAAGCCCGCAATTCAATTCGTAATATTAATTAGCTACTTATAAATGTTTCAATTATAGTAATAAATTATAGGAATCTGTAATCTTTTTGACAACTAGCAAGGCCAGTTGTGATGATATGGCAGTGGGATTGTCAGTTTTTAAAACGTTGCTTGCTTCAAACGTAACAACACAGACATTTATGGCCACCCGGTACGTTACGGCGACTAATAGTAATTTTAAATCAAGGCTAAGAAGTGGAATTTTATCTCTGCCTTAGCAATGCTGAACATATAACCATATTAACAATCTCTTTACATAATTCTCTCATACAATCCTCAGAACAAATTTAAAACAAAATTATTATTAAAGTAAAAACCAAACAAACTGTTTTAGTGGTGTATACACCATTCACGTTGTTTGGCATAATATGAGGCTGTGGTGGTTTGCACCACTGGAAGTGTTATGATGTTTATTAAGCATTGTTCACCACTGTGGAATTAAGTTCAGTAAAATACAACCGTTGGTCGAGTAGAATAACATTTCTTTTATTTATTTTAGAACACATAACAATTTTACAAACATATACATTCGTCAGTATTAATTTAAATACAAATACGAACAGTGCGTAGCCTGGTTTTTGAGGTAGGATTATTTATGTATAACAGCCTTGGAATCTGACCTTGGTCCTCGACTTCTCCAAAATGAGTCAAGTCGGAATATGCATAAGAAGTCCTCGAAAACTAAACTACATATGCTTATGTAGGTTGCACGTGAATGGAAGGGATATTCCCTATTCGTTTACGCACAATAGGATTGTCCAGATAGGCTCCCTCTATCTATTATCGCACCGGTGATTGAAATAACTTCTGCCAAAAAAGGACTTTCCCTTTTCGAGTCGTTTACGACTGTATTGTCCTGCAGGGTCCACCTTCCCTTTTTGCCTGGTCTATTGTTACTTCGCTACGCTCGCTCGAGTGATAAAAATATGCTCGAATGTTAAGACTGGATTACCCCTCTAAATACATTAATTACTATAAATTTTTTATCCTTAATTTAAACTGAGATCCGGCAACAATGTACTATGCAATACAAAAAACTGGTACAGTAAGGGCCGGTTGCAGAAAGCAATGTTAAGTCTGGTGTTAGCTAACATCGCGTCAAAGTGAACAAAAGCGAATCAAATCTCAAATCTTTATGGTAACTAATACATTAGTAAACAAAATTTGATGCGATTTTGTTCACTTTGACGCGATGTTAGCTAACACCAGACTTAACATTGCTTTCTGCAACCGGCCCTAAGTATGGTCTGTTATGAATGTGACTGCTTTAATATGTGCAGTTGCTAGGTATTTCTAACTAATTGTTTAGATGTTGCTATGGATATAATAAACGTAATTGATCAAAGCCTCGTTTTAGCTAATCAAATTATCAACTATCAAGAGTTGTACCACTTTTTTTTGTCTTGCATTACTTAAGAAAATATAACCTTGAACTGAAAACAACCTGACCTAACACAAAAAGTGTCAATTTCCATTTGGGAGTTTAGTTGCCATCGAGGTACTGCCAACAAAATTACTAGATGGTCATTAGGCTGGGCCGTTTTTACTTTTTTTGACTTTTCGGTGGGGCTTATCGCGGAAAGGGTGCAAAATGGTTTCAAACTAACTTGTGTAAAATATTATTGCATTCTGATAAGTCCTTCTGCCTCCGGATTTCAGTCAAAAGTTTCGAAAAAATTCGATTTTTTGTCGTTTTTGAGATAAGTTGCTGTTTAGATATTAGGTACTTAGAATCAAGTAATAAGTATGTTTTTGATCGAATTAGAAAGTTATTATGGTCTACTTCACTGGTGTGGGTGAGGAGGGGGGCGGTGGGGGAGGAAAAAATCAACGCGTCCAAACACGTCTAGCACGCACTTCACGCTTCAGGCTTCAGTAGCGCTGCGTCTTCTTGAGTGAAAGGTTGTGTTGCACTCATTTGCTTGTTTCAAGATGGATCGTACTCGTGAAAAGTGGAAATGTCCATTGTTTGGTGATACGTGTGATTTAAAAGACAATATGTTACCAACATACGAAGATGTCATGAAGTTTTATGAGTGGAACCGTCGTAAAATAAAACTGGACCGAGACACAAAGAAAGAGCCCACCTATAAGGAAATAGAAGCCATTGTGGTGGCAAAAATTGCAGAAATATGGGGTAAAGCTTCTATTCCTACTATCCAACATAAAGGAGTGAGAGTAATGTTGAAGGCATATCACCTCAAATGCAAAAATCTCCTAAAATCCCATCCAAAAATAGCCGAGAAGAAATTAGAAGAATTCCGCCGCACCAGTAGCGTTTTGTTTGACATTTCGTCTTGCAAATGTAAGAACATCTCTAAATGTACTTGTCCTAGAGAGAAAAAAGTACCTACACGGGAGCACAGCTTCCTGATCGACCAACGATCGACTAGGAAAATGTTCATTGGAAGCGTAGATACAGTTACAACTAAAAAGCTAACTAACACATTGAAAAGGAAATTATTTAAGTCAAATTCAAAGTGCCAGCCTCAAAACGAAAGCACACGGGAGCTCAATATTTCTTTTTCATCGGAATCAGAATCCACTACATCGGATCAAAATGTTAAATTCGAGCCATCGAAGCAAGTCGAAACAACGGCACCTCCTACCAAAAAGCTCTCTTCTGAAAGTGTAGACTATGATTTGCTTTCAAAGACTTGTGACAGATTTGGTGTCTGAGATAGAGCTGCGGCAGCCATTGCCTCAGCAGTGCTACATACTTCTAGTGCAGAAATTATCGATAAAAATCGGATTCGCCGGAAACTTGCCAAAACCAGGAAATGTGCCGTGAAGCGAGCCAAAATCTTCGAAGTACCTGCGCTATACTTCGACGGAAGAAAAGATAAAACTTTGGTTGTATCAGAAAAAGACGGGAAAATGTATAAAGAGAGTATTCTTGAAGAGCACATTTCGTTGATAAAAGAACCGGAGACCAAGTTCTTGGGTTATATTGCACCAGATTCTGGCACCTCTAAATGTATAGAAAAAGCAATCACCGACTTTTTCTTAAAAGAAGAAATTTCAATGAACACTTTGCTGGCGGTAGGTTGTGATGGAACCAATGTAAACGTTGGTAAGCAAGGAGGCATCATTCGTCTGCTTGAAAAACGATTAAACAGACCGTTGCAATGGATCATCTGTCTTCTTCACATGAATGAACTGCCTTTTCGTCACTTGTTCCTGCATATTGACGGCAACACATCGGGCCCCCAGACATTTTTAGGGACCATCGGTAAAAATCTAGAAAGCTGCGAAAAAAGGCCTGTTATTCAATTTCAACCCATTCCCGCGGTGTTGCCGGAGGTGTCTGCAGAAGATCTGAGCACTGACCAAAAATATCTGTACTGAATTGCATTAGCGGTAACAACAGGTGAATTTCCTATTGATTTAGGAAACAAATCGCCAGGAAAAATGTCGCATGCCCGATGGCTAACTCGCGCTAATAGAATTTTGCGTTTGTATGTTTCGATGGAATCACCTCCTGAAAACCTAGTGGTTCTTGCAACGTATGTCGTCAAGGCTTACGCTCCAACCGGGTTTGCAATCAAAACTCACCCATCCTGTAAAGATGGAGCACGCCATCTGTATCAACTTATATCTGCCACTAGATACTTGCCCACAGAACTGAAGGCGATAGTCGATCCGGTAATTCAAAGAAACTGTTATTTCGCTCACCCTGAAAACGTTTTGCTGGCAATGTTGACAGATTCTCAAAAGCACATCCGTGAACTGGGCGCGTCGGATTTTGAAAGCTCGCAGCATTATAAGGAAAAATACACTTCGACTGTTCCAGCTTCCTTCTCTAAACCTCGATGCATCATCTTACGTCTATCTTATTGACTGGCAGGGTAAAATCACGGAACCACCAATATTAAAACTGATACCCGATGAAGATTTCCGAATGTTTGTCGCACAAAAAGGAGACGGAGACTTGTCTCTACTACGTCTGCCATGCCACTCTTAAGCAGTCGAAAGAGCAGTAAAGACAGTTACTGAGGCATCAGTCAAGCTGAGCAAAAAAAATGATAGAGAAGGCTTCATAAAAGCCCAAATTGAGTCTCGTAGCGCTATGCCAAAGTTCGATAGTAAGCAAGATTTTCGCGCTAATTAAAGCTATGATTATGATTTCTTTAAGTATTTCTTGTACCCTTTATTCTTCTAATATACAGTGTGGTCCATTAAGTGTGCAACAAATGGGACATTTTTTTATTAGTTGTAAAACCGAAATTTAAATACGGCCAAAAGTTAGTGCATGTTCAATAACCATATCAGATGCCCTTAGAATGGCTTCAAGTCAAACAATATACAGGGCAGGACAAAAAATATAAAATTTGTTCAAGAATAAAGTTACCTTATTTCAAAAAATATAGCAAAATTTTATTGAGAAAAGTTGTTTAGAATCAAAAGTTATGCTCAAATACAAAGTCACGGCCTCCTATTCGAATTTTGATTCTTTTTTTGTAAAATTTTGTATTATCCCCGTATGATACATATTTTTATTATTCTGATTTTATTAAGAGTTTTTCATATGTAAATTATTATTAGTAAAGCATTTGCCTGGTTAAAAAAAATATTTGCGAAATTCTAAAGTTCTGTTAAATATCGTTGCAACAAACATGAAGTGGACGCTTACCTAAAAAAATATAAATCCAAGTAAATTTTACAAATACGCTTCAAGTTGCTAAAAGTTATTTAAAAGAGATGTGGTTGTGGCTACTTTAAATACATATAAAATCAAAATAATAAAAATATGTATCATACGGGGGTAATACAAAATTTTCCAAAAAAGAATCAAAATTCGAATAGGAGGCCGTGACTTTGTATTTGAGTATAACTTTTAATTCTAAACAACCTTTCTTAATAAAATTTTGCTATATTTTTTGAAATAAGGTAACTTTGTTCTTGAACGAATTTCATATTTTTTGTCCTGCCCTGTATATTGTTTGACTTGAAGCCATTCTAAGGGCATCTAATATGGTTATCGAACATGCACTAACTTTTGGCAATATTTAAATTTCGATTGTACAACTAATAAAAAAAATTCCCATTTGTTGCACACTTAATGGACCACACTGTATACATATAACTCATGAAATTGTGTTTTATTTTATGAATACATATTATTAGGCTTTTTTCACCATGCAGTAAGAACTTCGAAAATATACGACTTTTTCAAAATTTCGCTAACATCAAAGCCAATCCGGAGGCAGAAGATGAAATCCGATTTGAACTATATTTTACGTGTGATCTAAACACACCATTAGGCACCCTTTTTGTGATGAGCCCGAAAGAAATCGAACAATTTTTTTTTCCCCATAAGAAACGGCCCAGCCTAATGGTCACAGCCTCACCTGACCCAAAATGATACGAGCGGCTAAAGTTAGGACGGCGTACCAACGTTGCCAGTTCGTGCACTGATGGATAAAGCGGGAAACTTAAACTTTCAAACTAATATGTTTTATATTAACTCCAAAATTTACTAAATTATATTTACTTTAATTTTCTTTTAGAGAAGCCAAATAACTTATATCATTTATTAAATTAATAAAAATCAGGGTTATTTATACATTTTATAAATTTTATTAACAAAGATTTAGATATAATATAATTATTAATTTAAATGATTAATAATTATTTGTTATAGTTAATATTATCAAATCAAGGGAAGTTTACTATTCTATTACCAAAGTTTATTTTATTGCACCTAGGTGCAGAACACCTGTATGTACACTTTTATCACATGTATTTTACAATAAACATTATAACTAACTATAGTCTGCTTATCAACAATAATCCCTGTTACAATATTAGAAGATAACAATATGATACATAATACAAATGAAACAATGAACTCAAAATTTAGTAAGTTTTATTCAAATAAAATATTTACATTTTTTGTTAAATGCAACACAAAATTAATAAAAAAGTTAACAATTTATAGGTGACAATGATCATTTCTGGGATCCATAGATAATAATAATAATAATAATAATAATTGTATTTATTAACCACACCTAGAAAACAAATTAGAAATTCGTACAGATACTTGATTATTTGGCGATGGTTAAAAGGTCCACATTTAGCATGTTCGTACAAACACACGAACAGCTGATCTACCATGAGGACCTGGCTTAAAAACTAAAAAACTAAATATATATAGCCATGTCGATGCTGACGCTCAACAAAAACTCACTTAGAAAAATTGCAATACCTATAGCTCAATCAGAGTTTGATTGAATACTAAATAAGTAAGTTAGGATGTTCTTTTTAAATTTAGTGTATGAAAATGATTTATATTGTATAGGCAACGAATTGAATAATTTGTATATGTTGTAGGAAAATGAACGCTTAAAAATTTCGTACCTGTGAAGGGGAGGTGTAAGCAGGCCACGAGATCGTATGTTAAGATTATGAACATCCGTGCGAAAAGTCAAACGATCATATAGATATGGTGGTATTTTGTTGTTTATGATTTTGTAATAAAAACATAAGGAATGAGCTAAACGTCTATTAGACATATTTAACCACTTAGCTCTGATAAGTGTATGAGAAATAATCTGTCTACGTTTGATACCATAAATAAATCTTAGGCAAGCATTTTGTACTTTCTGAATTCTTCGAATATCTACACTGTCTAAGCAACTACCATAAACAACATCACCAAAATTAAAGGTCGATAATACAAGAGATTCACATAACATAAGTTTAAGTTTTCTATTAAGTAGATTTTTACTATTATAAAGGATTTTCAGTTTACAATAAGCACTTTGAATTAGTTTTGTGACATGTTCTTTATATCTTAAATTATTATCGATTATGAGACCTAAATTTCTAGCTGAATTAACAAATGGTACGTGTTTGTTGTCTATGTAAATTTGAACTGAATTTTGAATTTCAGTTCTAGGTTTTTGTTTCCCAAAAAGTAAGCAGGTTGATTTAGTTGCATTAATTTTTAAACAATGTTTTGTTGATATTTCTACTAAAGTAGCTAGATCTCTGTTAAGTTGAGAAATTGCACTGTTTACTTCAGCAGGAGAAAATGAGATATACAGCTGTGTATCGTCTGCGTAAAGGTGATATTGTGAAGAGACATTTTTAAAAGAAGGAAAGAAATTACTGGTGTATACTGAAAAGAGCAGAGGACCTAATATTGAACCTTGTGGAACGCCGGATTTAATTTCAAGAGTAGAGGATACTTGATTGTTAAGAATTACTTGTTGAAAACGATTAGTTAGATATGAACGGAAAAATGCAACAGTGGTAGAGTCCAAACCAATGTAGTGTAAAATTGCTAGTAAAAGTTCATGATTTAAGTGATCAAATGCTTTGCTAAAGTCAATTAGCGCAAGTGCTGTGAGCTTGTTATTATCAATGGCTTTAAAAATGTCGTCAGTGACATTCAGCAAAGCAGTGGTACAACTATAATCTTTTCTAAAACCCGATTGAAACTTAGGAAGAATATTATATTTTGTTAAGTGGCTACGCAATTGTGAATCAATAATTTTTTCTAAAATTTTAGACAAAGTGGGAAGAATACTTATAGGGCGTACATCTTTATATTCTTTAGGCACCTGTGTCTTAGGGATAGGTATAATAAGCGCTACTTTCCAGATATTCGGAAAAGAGGCAGTAGTAATGCAAGAATTTATTATGTGTTATTATGTATATGTGTGATGTAAGGTAGCAAATGAGGCAAGCAGTAATTCAACATAGTAATATTGATCATATCAGCACCTTGAGACTTAGATTTAATTGATTTTAAAATTCGGTCTACTTCCCTCTCAGCAACTGTAGACAACTTAAAAGCCTCATTTATATTGTCCCTTAGATTATCAACATAGAAACGCAGTAATGCTGGATCTGGAGGATTCTGACTCTGCAGATTTAATAAAAAAGTTGTTCATTTGATCAGGATTTTGTAAGTTAGGAGGGAGATTGGTAGGGTTATTTTTCTTTTTATTATATATGTTTAAATTTACCATTTTTTTCCAAATATCTTTTACATTATCATTAGTGTAAGAATACTCCAGATATGCACTTTTCTCTCTGCGAATAGAAGAAGTGACCAAATTTCTTAGCGATTTATAATATTCCCACTTGGGTACAGTTTTATATTTTTTGTACTCCTTGAGGGCTTTATTTCTTAATTTAATCATAAGTTTGATGTTGTCAGTAATCCAGGGTTGCTTAGGTTTTGCAAATTTTACGGTCACAATAGGAGCATGAAAATTAAATAAATTTAATAAATTATTGTTCAAAAAAGAAATTTTGTGATCAATATTGTCAATATCAAATATTTCAAACCATGGTATGGCCTGCAAGTCACCTAGAAAAGCTTCATAGTTAAAATGTTTGAAATTTTCGACAGATGTGCTCAATCCGTGAAGCCTTCCTACCCTTCTCCCCAGCCACGCTTAGAAAAGTTAAAAAGTGATCAGAGATAGAAAGAGAATTTAAAATTCCTGATTTTTTGACGTCAACATCGTCACTGACGAGAATTAAATCTATCAATGAAAAAGTCGTGGAGCTGACACGTGTTGGTTCGACAATGAGTTGGGTTAGGCCAAAACTCTGAAGCACTTGGTCGAATAATACGCTGTTACTGTGATGAAGTACCATACAATGTTTCAGTAATTACTTCAGTTTCTTCAACGTTAGGTTTTCGATTCCTACAGTTTTTGTTATTATTTTTTTTACAAGTTGAGTAAAGAGATGTTTGTTTACAGATCTTTTTGTTAGCGGGCTCTTTAATATATTCTGTTTTTAAATTAAACTTTTTTGTTTCTATATCACTCGTCATTTCAGCTTTTTTTTATTTTCTAGAATATGCTTTAATTGCTCAGTTGAATATTCCGATTCATTGGTTTTAATTTTTTGGACTAAACTTAAAGCTCTTGAAGTAATTTCATCCGTAATATTTTTATTATTTGTTGAAGATGTAGCTAGGTCATCAATAATATTGTGAAGATCATGATCTTTACTTCCTACTGCTGTTTTAATTCTATTATTGTCACTGAGAGACAATAATTCAATGCAATATAATGGATATGTCTACATATTACTGTTCTTATATTAAAATCTAAACATGTGCAAGTAAATGTATGCAAACAAATGTGACAAATGGAGCAAATTATTGGGCAACACATTTTTCCATCATAGATATTTTGAACTACCATATGTTTATTTTTACTAGAATTATTGGTGATTGCAAAAACATGCATACCAAGTGATTCTACACTAAATTTAGCGGATATGGCTACACGATGACTAGAACGTATATTATTAATTAGGGATGAGGGATTTCCTTTGGTTAGTTTTATGATTCTTTCAAATTTTTTATTTTTAAGGAACTCCATTAAAACGTGAATTGTCTTGTCCAGACGTTTTATCTTTTTTCCTTGCAAATAAAAATATTTAAGTGTTTTATGCATACTTTCCAGATGAATATTAGTATTTGCAACTGATTTTGTCCGAAAACAATAAGCCCATTTGTCACAAATAGTTGCATAATATTTAATAAAATATTCCCTAAATTTTAATGTTGTCTCATCATTAAGAACATTTAAAAAATGTGTCATGTCCATAATGTCTCTTATAATATTTTACACAACATTTTTCGGTATTGTTGTCTTCATTAACTATGATAGTACTAATACAATGTTTGTCAGTCCTACATGATTCTCCAGATTTTGGAAAACGTTGAGGATTTTCTAAGACTTTAGGTTGATGTCCTACAAAATACTAATTTTAGAGGGATCACACCACTTTTAACGGCTAAAATAAGAATAATTAAAATTTGAATAGTCTAAAACACTTCTTTAAATTAGGTATTATCCATTCACAAAACTCGTGAACTGTCAATGTCAATTTTTTTAAATATTTGCTGAGTGTACCTGGAAATTACAGTTATTTTTTGGGAATGTACTTCGGATCTAGTGATGTCTAGTAATATTTTACGCCATCATTCTTTTCCTCATTAATATACGTATCATTGTAATTTAAAACATATTAGTTTGAAAGTTGAAGTTTCCCGCTTTATCCATCAGTGCTCGAACTGGCAACGTTGGTACGTCGTCCTAACTTTAGCCGCTCGTCAAAAAGATCGTGAATGGCATATAGAACAGTGTGTCAAACATTAAAAAAATAAATCATGGTCTCCTATTATGCCAAAACAACATGAACGCAATATACTTGCAGTCAGTATTGTCAAGTGTTTCATATTTATTCCATTTGTATTTTGAATGCTTATTTGGTACACAAATCTATTTATAGTTTTGTTATTCCATTTTTTTGTATTTTGTTTTACACGTAAACATTTAAGTGAACGTTATTTAGCATAGAACTAGTGTTACATCAATTTAATTTTTAGTAATATCAACAATTGGTCAAATTGTTGTGGATGGACGGGTTTATCCAGCACCACCAACGTCGCCGGCATCTTCAATGCCACCCCATGGGTCACCCAGTCCTGGACACACGAGACCCCCTCAGCAGCAATCCCCTCTTAACCAACAGTTACAACAGCAACAGCAGCAACAACAGCAACAGCCTTTACCGTCAGGATTTCAACAGCCACAGCATCGAATGCCTCCCCCTTACTCGCAATATCAATCGCAAAGTATGGCTGGAGGTATGGTTCCAAACCAGAATATGCAACCTAATTTAGGTGAGAAATTACATTGCAATCTGAAACAATAAAAAATTTTTTTTTTCATTTTCACAGCACAAAAAATGCATCCAGGTCCAGGTCCAGGCATGGCTCCGATGATGCCTTCAATACCAATGTCATTAGCCCAACAACTGCAGCAAAACTTGCAAAAACTGCCCATGCCAAGAATGGGCCGGCCTATTCTACCCATGTCTCGCATGCCTAACACTGGATTAAATCACCAACAGCAGGTAAATACATAATATTTGTTTAATCAAGTTGGCTACATGTAACTTACGTTATTAGCAAGTCTCATCTTCAACACATCCGCAAGGTTTGATGCAAGAACGTGCTAATTTGCGTGGTCTTTTGCAACCCAATGGTAATGCTGTGTATGTACAGACAGGTCCTAGCCAGTATCAAGCTGTACAGCCACAGTTTGCCCAGCAATACCAAAACAGATTTGCTGCCACACAGCAAATGCATCAATTTCGACAACAGCAAGCACCAGTTCGGAATATTATGCCCCCCACTCAGCAATATCACCGTATGCCCATGCAGAGGGTTGGTAACGCCCCCAACCAGGGTATGCAATCTCCTCCGGTACAGAGTGCCAAGTGGCACATTCCTCAGCATAGTACAAGCACAGAGAACATGGGCAACCATTTAAATAATGTTACTATTAATCGTACTCAAATATTGCCAGGCCTGAACGATAACTTCAAAATTACTTTGAAGTCACAAAATCAAATTGATTCCAAGCCAGCGACAGTTTCTTCAACGATTCCTAAGACGCCAAGTCCCAATCATATCCAAGGTAAATCGGACACGGAACGAAATCTTGATAAGTATTGTCAGGATTCTGTGAACGATCTCATGGCTACTATTGCAAAACTTGACTCGAACGGTGTTCAAGTGCTTGCTGAAGGAAGGCCCAAAACTGGTGGTTCTCCGCATGTGGACAGCTCAACTGATGATATAGCTGGACCGTCTCAACAAATTAAGACTGATTCCAATGATATTGGCAAAGACGACCCTAATGAAGATTGGTGTGCCGTTTGTATGGATGGAGGAGAGCTGGTGTGCTGCGATAAGTGTCCAAAAGTATTCCATCAGTTCTGTCACATACCAAACCTCAGTGTTGAGTAAGTATAATTATCTTATTTTTAAATTATGTGTTAGCGTTGCTTATACAGTACTCTACCGCTCAAAATGGATTTTTTCGTTAGTTTAAACTTTAAACAAATCATAGTAGATTGCAGATTTTTGATTTGGGAACGTACGTAATGATAGCACTAAATTTAAACATAATTACTGAGGCTAAAACTGATGTGTTTATGCAGTTGCCACTCCTGTAAAAGTTTTTTGTTTACATTCAAAATCGACTCCGCTTCCATTCGCCTAATTCTTTTCACCGGAATTGATTACGCTAGAATTCGATTCGCCAGAAGTCTTTTGAACAGAATGCATTTTGCCGGATATCAAGATTTTTTTAATTATAAAAATGTTCGGGGATAAAAATCCGGTGAATGGGAGGGCACTGTTATGTGACATTCAGTTTAAAAAAACTATCAAAGTCTGAAAATAACCTAAACAAGCTAGTAAAGCAGCGCATACTACAATCCGGTGAAATGGAATCCGACGAATAGCTTTCCGGTGAAATAATTATCCGGCGAAACAAATTCCGGCAAAAAAAAATCTGCCGAATGGGAAGGCACTGTTCAAAATGTACATAAAAAGGTGCCTTAATGCTAAAACCACTGCATTATCATTAACAATAACTGAATTATATCCATAAAAATGTATAATGAAAATTAATTGAATATTTTAGAATTGAAATGTGAATCCCACCAGCATTTGGGTTACTAAACATTTTATCTAATTTAACCAAATTTCTTTAACCATTTACGAGATCCCAATGTTGAATGTGATGTTCTGTACACACTGTGAACAGAAATACCTGGAGGCTGGATCAGGTTTCAGTTGATTGCACTGGTTCTTTATCCCTAATTTTTAAGCACATGAATGAGACTGCATTCATGTATTAAGCCAATGTAGTCAATGGCACTTAAAGGGATGATGATGTTACTACCCTTAAAACGCAGCCTCACGTTTTATAAATTATGGCTTGGAAGAGGGCAGCAAGGTTGCGAATGAATAAAACATTAGATGTAGATTGATTTTATTACAAAAATAGACGGGCTTTTATACAAAACATAATTGCAAGTGCAAAGGTGTAGTTCACTAGAACGAGTCTAATATTACAAAATAACTACTCAAAAATAAAAAATGCAGATGAAAGCCTTTACAGAATGCCATCATTCGGAAGTGATGTAAAACCGTGGGTCCCATGTTACTACGATGTGTAGCATGTAAAAGATCCCTTGCTAGGGTTGGAACTCCTTAGTCTCGGCAAAATTATTCTAAGTAGGACTTTGACCATATGATCCAAGCAGTCGGTGTCTAAGGTACCTGGTACTCTGCATGCCTAGACCTTGTCCATTAACAAACAAACAAACAAACAACTACTCAGCGGTAAACAGTATCGCTTCCTGCTTTGTTTGCAAGTACGCACGTTGAACTTTTGATTGTGGGTCGTTTATTTGCGTAAGTTGCCGGTTTGCAGTTTTCTGGCCTTTAAACCGGCTTGATTACGAAGCAACACTGGCTTGTAAATTGTGAACGATATTTCGTAAATTTTGACTGAAATTTACATCTGTTTAATCTAAATCAAACACACTGTATATTCCCATTTGAATAATTTTATTGATTTGAAACAAAAATCGTCCCAGTGCTTTTCTTAATGGTAGGTTCTTCCTGGGTTATTGACGTTTCGATACTCATGCTGTCAGCTTCTTCAGATGATTTCTAAAGACTGACGTTGGTGCCTTCTACTCCTGGTTATATACCGAGGAGTCGTTCGGTTGGCTCATGTTGTTGTTTTTTCGCTTGGTCGCTCATGTGAAATTTGCTTATGGTTTGATTGGTTTTGCAAAGCTACCTTCCATGTGTTACTAAGGCGGTAACCGTCTTTGCGATTGAAATTGTTTGGGTTTTTAATCATTTCTAGGGATTTCCGAATTAGGGTTTCCAGTCCCTGGACGTTCCTGGGAGTCTACCAAAAAAAAAAACGAGTCCCGGGACCACAGCCAGCACAGGCAAAGTCCCGGCACCATGTCAACATTCGTGCGTATACTCGATATCAGAGAATTAGGACGGATATCCACCGGTTTCCGGTGTATTACTAATGCCTTTTGCACATTCTACATTATTTTCGTTTTGTGTAGGCAGGAAAGGTAGTGCTTTCCGTCGGTTGGAATTAAACGTGTGTTGTTTCAGACAGTGTTTGTTCGTTTATTTTTTTTGTTTCTTTTGTTGGATTTCCACCACTGTCCATTCAATAGTTCCTCATTTCTGTCTACTCTCCAGCATATGTTCGATGATGTTATCAGAGATCAGCTTCACATCTATATGTTCGGATATTTCATTTTTGATAGTCTTCTATCGTTTGCAGTGGAAAATTGTGTATTCCACTGTATCTGTTAGCCCACAATATACACAGTTGTCATCTTCCTTAATATCCATCCTTTGAAGGTAGTAGGCAAAGCATCCGTGGCCGGTCAGAAATTGCGTAAGATAGTACCCTACGTCTCTATGGGTCTTATTGACCCATGGTCTTACCCGTCTTATCAAACATTTTGTCCACCTGGCTGTCTCGGTGTAGTGAGACCACTCTTCTTGTCAACTCTTCAGGGATTCTTCCCTTGCCGTCATCTTTTGTGCTCCGGCGTTCCCTCCTAAATTATACGTCCTTTCTTGAGCCATCACCCCCGCTACCACTTGCACCGCAAGGGTGGCTACCGTTCGATAGGCAGAGGCGATTCTTATCGCTGTTCTTCGCTGAACACTCCAGCTTCTTTCTGTGTTTATTCGTCTGCAGGCAGTGCTGCCATGCTAAAGCGCCGCATAATATAATTGAACTATAGTTATGGCGCACAGCACCCTCCTTTATGCGGATTTTGCATCTCCCATATTTGGTAGTAGCCAGCTCAGGGCGGCTACAGCTCTCTCCGTCTTATTAGGAACTTGCTCAATGTGGTAGCCCATGTTGAGGTTTTTTCCAATAAAGACCCCTAGATATTTGAGGTTCTTATTGCTTCTGATCTGGTGGTGGTCACTCGTCACTTGGATATCTTTCAGTTTTCTCTTTCCAGCTCACTATTTCCGTTTTATGCGGCGCAAACCTTATTCTTCTCCTGTTCAGCCATGCGCTGACCCTATTTGTTGACCACTCTATGTTGTTTTCAATTTCTTGTAGACTCCTAAAACCAACATGGCAAGGTCGTCCTCATACCCTACCAATGAGACTCCTGTGGGCAGCTCCAGTTCGAAAACTCCATCGTAATATAGGTTCCACAAGGAGGGGCCAACGATTGAGCCTTGTAGTACCCCACTGGTTACGTCCATTGTGATCGCTTGTCCTATTTCTAGCTTCCTATCCGAGAGGTAATTTTTAAATGTGTCCACCAGGTAGTTTGATAGTCATCGGAGCTGGTAAACGCCTTCTGTCTGTAGCCTGGGCTAAGAAGGAAGGAATCAATTGTTCAACCTTTCTTATAGTACCATAGAGGATCCCAATGTTTTTCTTATCTAAGACCTTTCTTATTCTGTTGGTAACTCCGACGATGAAAGGAAGGTAAGCGTAATTCATAGGTTTAGCTTTAGGTTCCTTCGGTTTTATGGTGTATTTGCTTTCCTAATGTCTCGTTGACTGTAGTCATTCCTGCATAAAGCTTCTACATGTCTTAGTTATTGTGGTTTACTGTTCTCGTCACAAATAGCGAAACCCAAACCCGAACAATTTCAATCGAGAAGACGGTTACCGCCTTAGTAATACGTGGAAGGTAGCTCTGCAAAACCAGTCAAACCATAAACAAGTTTTACGTGAGCAACCAAGTGGAAAAACGACAAGTCCGAATAACATACAAGATTTACATGAGCAGCCAACCGTAACGACTCCTTGGTATGTAACCTTGGTATACCGGGTGACAATGAGACTACCACCCACGGTGGCATTTTGCAACGGCTTGAGACAGAAATATACAATTCGGTATGTCAATAGGGTTGAAAATACTTGTCAAAATTTAATTGTTTTTAAAAACCATAGCAACCTCTGTCCTGGCCTACTCCGTTTTTCCGTAAAATACAAGCAAATAGGAATTACGGCATATTTTTAAGCGGCTCTATTTCAAAAACTACTAATTTTAGACATGGGGTATGTTAGACAAAAGTTATTTAGAATTGTTCGGTGAAACCGGAAACTACATTCAATTGTTTTTATGTTACAATTGTTCACAATTCTCAACCCTATCGACATACCGAATTGCATATTTCTATTTCAAGCTGTTTTGAAGTGCCGCCGTGGGTAGTAGTTTCATTGTCACCAAGTATATAGAAAGAAGCTGATAGCATGAGCAGCGAAACGTCAAGTTCAAATCGACAACCACGGTATAACCCGGAAGAACCTACCATTATGGACAACTGCCGTGAAAGCCCGCATTCGAGTGCTTTTCTTAATGCTAACTAACATATGCAACGTTTTTAAAAAAGGGCGATGAATAGCAAAACAAAATATCACAATCAACTGTTTCAGGTTCAAACTGGTGAAGTTGAGAATCAATCAACTAATGTGTGATGCACTAACAACATTTAAAACACCTAAATTTGTGGAATATTTTTTTGCTTATAAAAAATTCTTACCAGAAACTACAAAAAAGCTTTCCCAATATTGTATTCCCTGTTCCCATTAGTGTTATAAAGATTTTAAATTAATAACGAATCGCATCTGAAACAAAACTATAAAAAAATTGCCATAGAAAAAAGAGTAGCCAAAGATATCTAGATTTTAATAGGATCATTTTAAAACAAGAATAGAAAAACGACATGTTTTTAAATAAGCGGGTTAACCAGTTCAGTTTACACACCAGTTCGGTTTAACAACCGTGGTTCGGTTTACAAACCGGTTCGGTTTACACACCGGTTCGGCTTAAAAACCTGTTTTTGAACTGTTTTGATTCCGGTTTTTAATCAGTTTTAAAACCGGATTGAACTAGGATTGTAAACCAGTTTAAACCACATTAGATTGGAAAGTATGAATTTGTGTACTTGTACTAACTTAAAAAGAATTGAATTTACCTTACATTTTTAAGAAACTAACTGGTACATGGTCTGGCAGAATGACGTATCCATTTTCAAAGTTAATTCATTTCATAATGCGATATAAATTCAAATCAGGTCGCCATGCTTTCGCGATAAATGGAAATTTAAGAAAGTTGTCAAAGTGTTTGCGAGAAATGTCAGCTTAGCTGTGAATATCGAGCATTGGTCAAATATTCAACGTTCTTTTGCGGTTGAAGCTTATTTTAAAAATAACAATTCTGTTGTAACCACCCAGCGTTTATTTCGGCGTTACTTTCATTTAAATCCACGAGATGCAGTTCCTAGTCGAATAACAAAGAAAAAGCAGAAAGAACAAACTCGTTCTGTACGCATACTTGAAAATGCTGAAAGGGTAAGAGCAGCTGCAAGAGTGCCAGCAGCGAGAAGGAGGTCACTTGACTGATGTAATGTTTAAAAAATAAAATTTCCGTGTTTCCTGAAGAACCTTTTCTTTAATTTTTGAATAAAAATTTAGTCGTTAACAAAAACAACTCAATTTAAAATGGATACTTCATTCTGCCTGACCTTGTATAAGTAACTGTAACTTCTCTCCTAAATTACTGTGTAAAAGGTTTGTAAACTGGTATTTAAACCGGTTCCTGAACCGGTTTGTAAACCTATTCTTAACCGGTTTACAAAACCGGTTTTTAAACCAATTTGTAAGCCAGGTTTTGGTTAACCAGTTCTCGATTTATGAAAAAACTTCGGTTAACCATCAAAACCGGTTTTTTTACCAGCACTATTGAATACCTTATTATTTTCAAATAGTAATATTCACATTTAATGTTTTTTGTTTAATGTTTCATAACATTTTTTACTGGGCATTTCCAAATTTATAAAACTCGATGTGTTATTGTATGCTTAAGAAAAACCGGAAACATCGAAGTGACAATATTCAACTCAATTATCAAATCTTTAAAAAGTAACAACATTAATTGAAATTTTAATTCTGAGACTACAAGTAATGCCTGATACAATCAACGGGTGCATCAAGGCCAAGTATTTCAAATAGAGTCGTACCGATGAGAGTACCAGAGGAATCCCATTTAATTCATTGCATTTCATATTCTAAATATCTAACGTTGTAATTGTTGCAGGGAAAGTGATACATGGCAATGCCTACTGTGTATGAATTTCGCTGACATCCCGGAAGTACCCGTTGCTGAACGGAAGCAGGGTGAGATGAGTCCTAAAGAAAAGAAGATTGCGGAAAGGCTTATACTCGAGTTGTACTGTCAATACGAGCCTAGTTTACCATTCAGGGAGGTTATAGGACTTGAAGTATGTAGTAGAAAAATTCCTCAATGTTATTAATTTTGTTACTTTAACTTTGTCCTTATACAGAATACTGATTATCATTCCATAATCAAAAAACCAATTGCGTTGGACTCAATCAGGCATAAGCTGGACTGGACAGCCGACGATCACTACTCTAGCATGGAAGAACTAATTAAGGATGTTCGGCTGATGTTTAAAAATGCTTATACGTATAATGAGGTGAGTAAATGGAACTATTGTTGCGGCAGTCCTAAATACCCGCCTTATAGGAAGGGACTCAAGTTTTTAACGATGCCAAAACACTGGAAAAATTCTTCGACGAGCAGTTGGAGAAGTTTTTGCCCCAGTTTGCGTATGAAAATTTTGAAGAAGACGATCAGCCACCTGCAAAGAAATACAAACGGATTATCAGTGATTGACATATACTCGAATCGGAACATCTAATACATGAAGAACTAGAGATAACAAAGCTGTAAGGGGAACCATAAAATGTATACGAGCACTAAGTAGTGACCTTTGAGATAGGAAAGGTTAACAAAAATTTTCTATTCGCCTGGCGTTTTGGGAACGATGATTTCCTCTACGATTAGTCTGGGAGAGCAGGAAATTTGTGCTGTTTTATTGAGCATTACGTAGTTTTTACAGGGTGGAAGCTTTTGGTTACCAATATAAATTTAAACGTCTTAAGTACAAAACTTGGTAGGTGACGAAGTTCCTGGATAATAGTGGTAGCTAAATACACAGTATTAAACTTTGTTATATTAAACTAAGCGGTTCATATCCATTACAAGTGCAGATGGGGAGGTGATGAGATACTGATTACCTGGTGGTATAGTAAAACCACTCTACCTTACACACCACAATTATAAAGCTACTATTGATAAATTGTATTTTTGTAGGCAATAGATGATTAAATACAGTAAATACAGTTAGTTGCTCTGACGTTTCATCTCAGGATTGTATTGGAAATACCGTGACTCGTCACCGGTCACAATTAAGTGAAAAAAGTTGGCATTTCCATCACACGCATCTATGAAATCTTAACGAATATTTGCGTTACTTTTCTTCAGTTGTGCACAAATCTTTCTTTACAAATCTGCGTTTGCTGAATCCTCACTTTGTTGGTTCCAGTTTTATCTTCTTATCACCTTTTATATTTAAAGAAAACTACTCAAAAACATTTGATCTTATTTTTCGGTATTTTACTCGGCTACACTTTGTCAGTTCTTATGTATTACACTCGCAGCACAATAAAAATTTGCTTTTGCAATGTTGCCGGTGGTTTCACGTAAGCATATGGTACTGATGTAATTTAATAATTAAAAATTGGTTATTTGACAAACTTTCAATTTTGCAATGTGAATATTACTGAAATATTCGTAAGATATCGCAATCTTCGCATCTTGGATTTTTTTTTGTTTATTGTAAATCTATTTTTTATGGTGGATTAGGAACGGGCGTTAAATTATGATTTAGATATAAAATAGTACTACCGTGAATTTGAAAATTTGCCAAATAATCAGTATTAACACCTAACTGGAGGTGACCGACTTGAAAAACACAATTAGTTTATATTTCTAACCTAAAAAATTCTGTCCGTGATAAAAGTGTTTTTAACGTGTTTTTATATTTTGATTATTCGTATGGTAGCGAAGAAGCAGAGGAAGCCGTTCACCCCTCATAAGAGTATGGTGACATGTTCTCTTCGGAGTGGTAATCTTATGGTTTCACATGTGCCTGTCCAATCATAGTTCTGAGGATGCTTACAACGATTTACCCCCGATTCGCCCTGTACGGTTTCGTCCTTATAAAAAAATTGATTAAACCTAACTTGACCTAACCTAACAATACAACAATTTCATTATCGATTTTATTTTATTATCTATTTTTATTCTGAAAGTTAGAGGATGAAATACTGGGTGACTATAAATGATTGCGATTGTTTTTCTTAGGTTGACACTGTTTATGTTGGTGGCACTGTAAGTCTATGTCAAATTCGAGGTTAGCAGGTTAGGTTTTGCGTCAGTTTTGACACAGACTGACGCAAAACCTAACCTGCGAACATTGAATTTGACATAGACTTACAGTGCCACCAACATAAACAGTGTCAACCTAAGAAAAACAATCGCAATCATTTATAGTCACTCGGTATTAGAAGGCAAAATGTATAAAGACGAATCGGAAGGACATGCCAACAGCTACGCGTTATGTTGCTGTTCTGATCTAGTTAATCTTCACCAGCACACACTTAGACTGTCCTGCCGACATGCAACCGTATCCTGTGATATTTTTGGGCCTCCCTAGATATTTTACTTCCCCTGTACCTGTCATATTTGGCAAATGTTCCCCAATCCGCCACCTGGGGAGGTACAGACTCAGAAGCAACACTCCCGGCGGCACCTTTGATGTTCGAGTACGATTTCAGCTATGGCAGCCATATTGAAAGAGAGTAGATCAAGAATAATATGTTGGTGGCACTGTAAGTCTATGTCACATTCGAGGTTAGCAGGTTAGGTCTGACTTACAGTGCCACCAACATATTATTCTTGATCTACTCTCTTTCAATATGGCCGCCATAGCTGAAATCGGCTACTTGGCGCTGCACGAGTGTCGCTTTCGAGTCCGTTAGGTGTTTATTCTGTGGTACAGAGGACTAGCGACGCCATACGGATTTAATTTACTTACCGATTGGATGATGAACATATGTAGCACAAGATAACTACAAACACAAATATTGAATCTTTTTTGTCTTGGATTGCAACGTTCACATGTTTTTCTTATTTACTCTCGTTCTTTCCGTTTTTTCTTATTTACAATCATTTTTTTTTCCATATTCGTAACTTTCATTTTCATAACTTCCATTAAAAGTGATTATTTCAAAAATTCAAATTCAAGGTTATACGTTTTTAATATCTGACTCAACATTGTATGCGTTGTTGCTATTAAAAAAGGTGGGTTATTTGACACAGACTGACGCAAAACCTTGCTTGCTAGCCTCGATTTTGCCTTACACCGACAGTGCCACAAACAATACACATCAGTACTACTAAACCTACAACACGAATCACAGGTGACTCTTAATTATAAATTTATTCGATCTATCCGTGCAATCCAAAGGTGACAATGGCAACAACAGATGTTTTTTAAAAATAGAAGTTAATCTAACCGTATTGTGAAGGTAGAGAAATATCAATCATAAATGGACAAGACAGTACGTTATTTAAATATCAGTAACTCAAAAGCTTGTACCCTGTATATTAGAAATTACTGTCTTATAATAGCAAAGTAATTTTTATTGGGCTGTGCGAAGTTGTAATTATTTTAAGAAAATTTTCTAGTTTGTAATGACTTTGTTTTCAGCTCTTCTGCCATTATAATCCATGTATAATAATAAATAAACTTTGCTATTCCGAATTTTGAAGTAACCACACGCATTTCTAGTTTAAATAAGACAGTACTAGAGAAGAACAAAATGTAAGTAGTGTATGAATTGCAAGTACTAGCACAGCCCTCACTTATGTAAAAATTATTGGCATGCATCAATTCGGTATAAGAAATTTTAAATGTATGTACTATTGAATCAGATCTGGTATGTTTAAACGTTAAAAATGAGAAAGTGTATTAATCGCAATTATTAATGTGCTAAAATGATAAGTACTTCACAAAATACTTTATATGTTTGTTTGAAGTGTAGATTTATTTATATCATTTATTCCAAATTGTTTTTTAACGAATTACATATCTAGATAGTCTATAAAACTCGTAGTTTGTATATTTAGTATTCTTTGTTTATTCGATAAGTCCTCTAGGTACTGTTTCTATTTATAAATATTGTAATGAATTGAAGTCTGCTTAGTCTATTTTATTTTTTAAAGTAGAAAAATTTATGCAATTGCTACTTTCAGTTAGTGTTAATCTCCATACAGGGTGCCCCAGCTACCACTTTTGTTCGTAGATAAATAATTTTTCACATTTAGTTGTGGCACCTTGCTATGTTTAGCTCGTAAGAATTTTAGTACCTTCATGGTATGTGTATATTTAGACAGACTAAAGGCGATGTAACACATTGCATGAATGGATTCTTGTTTTGCACAAAGACTATCAGGTTTGAGAGTCCAAAATTAATCAAAAGTTCAGTGAAGCGCTATGCTGCTTGGTTACAGGGTGTTTTCAGAAGAGGGTGCTACGTGTTCGATATTTACTGTTTAGAATATACTACCGTAGATACTGTAGTTATAATACGATGTAAGGTAGTCAGCAAGTAACAACACACAGATTTTGAAGCTGGCGGTGCAAGTAGAAGTATCACTTATTTCCAATTTCAATTAGCATTAATTACACTGTGCCAGACCTTGAGATGATCCAGATCCACATCCAAACAAGACATCAACCAAAAGTGCATTTTTATTCAGGACTGCCAATTTTGTAGAGATTCTAAGATGGGCGAACGACTTTGGCAGTCAAATGGACCGTCGGTTGTTTTCAAGGTTCTACTTTTGAATGGTTAAAAAACAAACTTGCAAGTGACTTATTATTACACCAAACACAAGACTGATTTTTATCTACAATTATCAAAAATGTTCTAAAACGAAGGTTTTTCTGAATATGAATCTGTAGAACCCGTATTCAGATTGGATTGTGGAATATTTTAAAACATTGGAATTGGTATCTGTTGAAGTTTTAAAGTGGTTCTCTTTATTTGGACTATATAAAACAGTTATCTGTACTTGTAATAGTGGAATAAGAAATTAGATCTTTATGGACACTAATAATATAATCGTAATCAAAAAACAGGGACAGTAGTAGCCCATTCGTGCATAAACAGTTTTCTAGGGCACTTATTTATAAACCACTGGGAAGGTTCTGTGGTATTTCTCGTTCCTAAAATGTACACTTTTCGTTCTTACTCAAAACTGATGGTTTTATTAATCAAAATCGGTGTTTGTGCACACAGTGTTGAACCATCAAAATATAGACTTTAAGCCTGTTTAAAGTAACGGTTTCAACATATATATATTGAATATATTTATTGTATATTAGATTCACATTTTATGAATATTATACAAACTTGTTTTTATTTATAAGTATGAATGGCAAGGAATGGAATAGTATGCATATTTTACGTACACAATAAAAATGTTAAAATAATCTAGCTGTTTTTCTTTATATCGAAGCTCTGGATTATTTAATATGCAACCAAAATCATAGATAAACAATTTTAATAAACTAGAAATGCCATGTTTTAATTTTTACATACAAAATTGATGTCCTGGCCATACAAGAAACGGAAATGGGCTGGGGAAGGAAACATAGACAAACAGGAATTTACGTTTAGGTATATACAGTGGGAACACAATTAAAGGACAAAGGGGAAGAGGACTGTAAAGAAAAAACGTCACTGGGGAGCTTTTTAGCAATACAGATGAAGAGATAACATTACTACACGAAGCTAAAGATTCGTGGGAAGAATAAATAAAATATGAAGAAGTGAATATGAAATGTTAAAAATGTGGTGGAAGAAAAATGATCAAGAAAGTGTATGATTTATGTAAACAGATATGGAAGGAAGAAAAAAATGCCTAGAGAGGGAAAACGGGACAATAATTTCTCTATCTAAAGGTGCCAGGAGGAAGGATATAGGGTTTGGCCTTACGTGTTGGCGAAAGTTATATGAGATATTTAGCCGGCTGGTAAATATCGGCCTAATTGGGCTAACTCGCCGAGAAGGCTCAGGGTTCCAGCTACGCTGAAAAAGAATACAAAGGGGGAAGGCGCCAGGCCCTCGACGTTGACTAATCCTTGCGTCGGACCTCCACAAGGTAAGAGATAAATCCAGCAGATCAAACACATTAGCAAAGACCAATAACTTATCACAGATTTTATTCAGTTCGGTACTATAGTGCCAGCAACACACACAAAAATAAATATATATATATATTATATAAAGATAGTCCCTCTCACAGCTTGTGTGGTTACATACACAGTAAAATGTTATTTCTTGACTGGGATAGAAGTTGGAATAACTCCAATCTCAGTGCTACGCACAGGTACCATTAAAGCTTGGTACCTGTGCGTAGCACTGAGATTAGAGTTATCCCAACTTCTATCCCAGTCAAGAAATAATATATATTATATATATATATACATATATTTATAAAGGCAGGCTATGACAAGCAAACACATTAAAATCAGAAGGGCGTGGCATAAGCAATTAAAACATACTCAAACTGTAACGCGTTCCGCGAAAAGAAAATTAGCAAAAAAAACTAATGATGTAAGCAATTAATCTGCAAGCATTCTGTGAGGCGGGATGCGACAAGGCAGAGCAATGCAAGCATTCAGCTGACGTCTAGCCCCGAGTGTCAGCTCAAAATGACATAATATTCAAAATTCTAAGGGGCGAAAACCCCGGCATTTACATGGGCATATAAATTCGAGGTAGTTTCTCAGTGTAAAGACATCAGGATATTCATGAGTGCTACAGTAATCACTTGAATATGCTCTTAACAATATGATACATATTTAAAATCGCGTAAACAAATTACAGAAGCGTGATATCGAACAATAGGTTACCCAGATCGGTTCCCTAGACAGCCGTTTTAATTTTGCACCAAATTTCCAATCAAGCAAATGGCGGAGAACGGACTCCGAAATAAAAGGCCGAATATACCGCAGCCCGGCCGACAAACACGGCAAAATCGTGCTACCGGGTAAGTAAATCCATCTAGTCAAATAACTAATTACGCAAGTAAGCACAAATCTTAATACACAAAAAGCAAATCCAAAGGTCATACTTATAAGCTCAGATTAATCAAGCAATACATAACTAAATCACTACAAAAACCTCTCAGGTACCCACGGCACGTGGTGCAGAGCTGGTGGTACATACAATGAGACAAATAGCTGAAAGGAGTTGAGAATTTAACATAAATTTACGGAATCTAGTTATAGACTTCAAACAAGCATTTGATAGAAACAATCGTTCAAAGGTGATCCAAGCAGTGCAATAAACTGATCAATTTAGCAGCAATGACATTGAAATGTAACTATGTAAAAATAGTAACATCGACAGGAATCACCGATGATATAAGGGTAACAAATGGAGTAAGATGTGTTATCCCCATTACCTTTTAATACAGTGCCTTCAGAAATGATCGAACGTTTTTGAATGGTCATGGTTATACAATGTATGAATAATATGTTGGTGGCACTGTAAGTCTATGTCAAATTCAAGGTCAGCAGGTTAGGTTTTGCGGCAGTCTGTGTCAAAACTGACGGAAAACCTAACTTGATAAGCTGGAAGCACAGCCTAAGCATTTCAATTCGAGCAACGCACTGAGTGCACGTTGGCTTGCAGGTAAACCCCCGTTACCTTCAATACACAATCATTCATTGAAGCAATTGCCAAAGATATTGCAATCGCTTCTTATTTGGTATCACGATTTCAAATAGGAACTAACCTTGCATTCCCAAGGACGACGCTTCTGCGGCGTTGACTCAACGGCTTCCTTTTGGCAGCTGGTGGTGCGGTCCAAGTATTTGATGCCTTCTTAGTCAGTGTTCTCACTTAGGAAACTCTTTGTGTCGGCGGCGATGATTGCAGGCTAACACTTCACAATTCGGGCACTTCTGGTGCCGTTAATAGCATGCTTCGTACCTTGGTTAAACAACACGCACATGCACGATTCGCCTGCCTGCTTGCGACTAAACCTCCACGGTCTTCACCATATTGTTGCAGTTATTCATTAATACAACGCAGCCATTCGCCTGCTTCGTGCTATTTTTAACTCCGCGTCCTGGAATTAGCTGTCTTGGATATTCACAAATTCCACTCACGCATGACCGCCAAATTGCGTCCAGTCACTTATACTGGGTCACTACCTATGCTGCGTGACTATTTGGTTAATACATAATGAGAAGTATAAGAGATACAGTTTAGCTTTATTGCTAACAGGATGTAATAAAAAGATATGAAATGTATATATGCAGGTGGTACGAATGGGTCCGTTACAAACGAGATACAGGAAATCACAAGACTTGGGAAAAAGACGCCGAACAATGGAGAAGCAGACCTATGCTGTTAGAGATACTAGCATTGAATAAAATATTTGAAATTTTGAGAGCAACAAAAAACCTTAAGGGGGAAAGTATGTGGATCGCAGAAGTACAGGAACAAAAGAAAATCTTGTTGCCTCAAATGAGAATGGCAAGAGAGAAAAGGTATGTGTAACCTCACATACCATAAACTGATAATAAATGGCGATGCTTACACAGTAGAGCAAATAGTCAACCACGAAGTAGACAATTTCCTTAATGACCAAAGTAAAGCAGAGGAAGCAGGTAAAACTGGAAACCAACTAGAGAAGAAAAAAGGAAGAACCACCAGCAAACGGTCCCCTTTCGAAAAAGGAGATGAAAAAGTAATAAAACTAATAAACACTGGTACTTACTCAAAAAACGCATAAATAAAGATTTGGAAGAAGATACAACAGATGACAACCACGACAAATTTAAAGTATGTGAGTATGGACATGAAATTAAAGTTTATGATAAAAATTACAAAGTGGACACTGACAGCAAGAATAAACACAAGAAAAAGAAAAGGCAACCCCATGTAAACAGTAATAAGGCAGAAATAGATAGTAGAACCAGGTTTTACATTGGAACCTGGAATGTAAGAGCAATGTCGGACATAAGTAAGGCAGAACAAATAACTAGAGAAATGGAAACATGGAAACAATTAGCGAGGCTAAATGGAACAGTAAGGGGGAGCTAAGACTAGCAAGCGGAAATTCCATAATTTATTCAGGAAACACAAACAAAAATGGAAAAAGGGATAGCAATAATGATAGACAAAAATACTCGGAAGATACTAATGGAATGGGAAGGTAGTACTTCAGAGCGATAAATGTGGGCTAGATTTCAAAATATAACCATTATAAATGCATATGCACCCACAAACAATGCCGAAACAGATATAAAAAACAATTTCTATGATCAAGCTTAGTCTGTAATGCAAACGATCAACACAAAATATAAACGTGACATAAAAATAGCAGTGGGAGACTGGAACGCCAAAGTGGGAAACAACATCAACAGAAGAGAAACGATAATGGGAAAAGATGGCGTAGGTAATATGAAAAACAATGGAGAGATGTTAACAGAATTCTGAGTACTAAATAATCTCGATCGGTGGGACATTATTTAAACCTAAAACCGTTCACAAAGAAACATGGACAGCTACAGATAAGCGCGTGAAAAACCAAATAGATCATATCATGATAGAAAAAAATGGAGAAATTCACTTCAAGACGGTAGATCTGATTACAGCATAAAAACTGCATTACAACAAGGGCGCTAGTTTGTTACATCATAAACGGAAGTTTGAACATGACACTAATTAGCCAAATGACTAGCGCGTAAAATGACTTACATCGGGAAGGAATTACACAGGACCGTTGCCCCAACCTGTAACAAAATGGGGTGCCGGCGTCACTCAGTGGAGCTGGGGTGGTCCAATATGAGGCTATACAGGGCAACGGCGTATTAAAAAAGAAGCAGTTGTAAGATGCCGAGACGCCACCACTTTCCTAATAAGGGCAATACAGGGGTGAGCTCACTGAGAAAAGTGGAAGCAAATGGGTACACCATCTAACTTCAACTTTGGCAGTGCTTGGTCGACGAGCCAAGAACAACAACGTTGAACTTACCTTGCGGGAAAACCCTTGTGCAGCTTTCTAAACTCCTTTTATAAAATAAAACACAAAATCGCATGCAAATATCGTAAACATCAGACAAGAATACAACAGCTAAATGAAAATGAACTGTATTAACCATAGGTAAATAAGTAAATATTGGTTGAGTCATTTAAATGTAACGAAAGGTTAGTAAGGGTTAAATTACGTAATGTTTAAACTAGCTATATGCAGTTGTAACGCTAGCTTCCGTATGAATTTGGTTAAGCAAATATTAAATAATATATTAAAATTTATACGTCGCCGACCTTAGCGTTATCACAAATCACGGCGTGTCAATATTCCAGAAGATAAGCCAGCGCGGGCCCAGGCCGCACCCAGAGATAACGGGAGGCACACAAAGACGAGCCGCGCGCCGTTCCTCCCCCACCTATGAACATCCAAAGCCGTATAAAAGCAGTTGTAGAGCTTATTTTAGATAGATTCAGATTTTCCAGACAGATTTTCCAGCGAGATTTTTCCAGACTTCGTTTCCAGTTCCCGATCCCCCTTCCTGTTTCCCGCCCGGCCCAGAGGAATTCTTCCCGATTTCCTTCCGATATTCGCTAGAAGACCACACCTGGAGTTTGTTAGACGTGGACGCCTCCTTCGCGGAGACCCACATCGCAAACTTAAACTGTTCCTGTAAATAAACCTGTAGTTTGTTAGACGTGGACGCCTCCTTCGCGGAGACCCACATCGCAAACTTAAACTGTTCCTGTAAATAAACCTGCAGTTTGTTAGACGTGGACGCCTCCTTCGCGGAGACCCACATCGCAAACTTAAACTGTTCCTGTAAATAAACCTGCAGTTTGTTAGACGTGGACGCCTCCTTCGCGGAGACCCACATCGCAAGCTTAAATTGTCCCCTTATAAATGATCCCGACATTAATTAGGCTTAACAGTCCCATTAACTCAAGCCCGAGACAACTGCCGAAACTCTCGAGTTTCAACTCGAAACCATTCATTTTAATTTCAATACATAACTAAATTTGCCCGAATTCTATGTGCAAATTGGTGTAAACAAGCAAACTACTACTAATTATTCAGATTACAGTTAGCTACGTACTTGGCATGTTCATGGGGAAATAACATCTCTAAGGCGCGAAAACTCCCAAGGGCCAGTCAAATTATCCTGCAGCGACGATCTCGCTGAAGAAACGCACTCCCGTTTCGTCGGCCGCCGCGGCCTCCCGGTGAAAATCGTAGCAGTCCAATTAGGGTAAGAAATACAGTAATTAACCTATATTCTTCACGTGTTTACAGACGTCAAAATAGAACCGGCAGAAGATTTGACAACACGAGTTCCAGAGCGTCGACGCGGCGCAAACTTCCACAAATCCGCGAGGCGACATCCGACTACCTCCGAGGGTATAATACAACGCTGAAACACCCGCCGTCCGTCCGTGTTTCATTGGTTGCGGATCCTCCAGGGATGCGAAACGGCATTTTAAGAACCAGATCCACTTTATTGTAATATACAATTTAAATTCACAAACTTCCAGTAAATGCTAAATGTATCTATAGCTAAACAAATTAAATTGCTTAAATGTATTTCTATGGTGTCTTGTGTGTTAATCTATGGTATATCTGAGCGAACCATCTCCGACTGATAGCTACCCGTTCGCAGTAATTTTGACACCCTTATAAGAAGGGGCTAGTGTCACATTGTCTCTGGTGAAACGCCGGCCCCTGCTCGGGCGCCAATGTGACACTAGCCCCTTCTTATAAGGGTGTCAAAATTACTGCGAACGGGTAGCTATCAGTCGGAGATGGTTCGCTCAGATATACCATAGATTAACACACAAGACACCATAGAAATACATTTAAGCAATTTAATTTGTTTAGCTATAGATACATTTAGCATTTACTGGAAGTTTGTGAATTTAAATTGTATATTACAATAAAGTGGATCTGGTTCTTAAAATGCCGTTTCGCATCCCTGGAGGATCCGCAACCAATGAAACACGGACAGACGGCGGGTGTTTCAGAGTTGTATTAAACCCTCGGAGGTAGTCGGATGTCGCCTCGCGGATTTGCGGAAGTTTGCGCCGCGTCGACGCTCTGGAACTCGTGCTGTAAAATCTTCTGCCGGTTCTATTTTGACGTCTGTAAACACGTGAAGAAATTAGGTTAATTACTGTATTTCTTACCCTAATTGGACTGCTACGATTTTCACCGGGAAGCCGCGGCGGCCGACGAAACGGGAGTGCGTTTCTTCAGCGAGATCGTCGCTGCAGGATAATTTGACTGGCCCTTGGGAGTTTTCGCGCCTTAGAGATGTTATTTCCCCATGAACATGCCAAGTACGTAGCTAACTGTAATCTGAATAATTAGTAGTAGTTTGCTTGTTTACACCAATTTGCACATAGAATTCGGGCAAATTTAGTTATGTATTGAAATTAAAATGAATGGTTTCGAGTTGAAACTCGAGAGTTTCGGCAGTTGTCTCGGGCTTGAGTTAATGGGACTGTTAAGCCTAATTAATGTCGGGATCATTTATAAGGTGACAATTTAAGCTTGCGATGTGGGTCTCCGCGAAGGAGGCGTCCACGTCTAACAAACTGCAGGTTTATTTACAGGAACAGTTTAAGTTTGCGATGTGGGTCTCCGCGAAGGAGGCGACCACGTCTAACAAACTGCAGGTTTATTTACAGGAACAGTTTGAGTTTGCAATGTGGGTCTCCGCGAAGTAGGCGTCTACGTCTAACAAACTCCAGGTGTGGTCTTCTAGCGAATATCGGAAGGGAGTCGGAAATTCGAGGCAAAAGAATCAGTAAGAATTCCTCTGGGCCGGACGAGAAACAGGAAGGGGGATCGGGAACTGGAAACGAAGTCTGGAAAAATCTCGCTGGAAAATCTGTCTGGAAAATCTGAATGGAAAATCTGTCTAAATGAGCTCTGCAACCGCTTTTATACGGCTTTGGATGTTCATAGGTGGGGGAGGAATGGCGCGCGGCTCGCCTTTGTGTGCCTCCCGTTATCTCTGGTGGAACGCCGGCCCACGCTGGCTTATCTTCTGGGACATTGACACGCCGTGATTGGTGATAACGCTGAGGTCGGCAACGTATAAATTTTAATGTATTATTTAATATTTGCTTAACCAAATTCATACGGAAGCTAGCGTTACACAGTAAACTTGACAACACAAAATCGAAATGACTCACAAACGGTAAACAAATAAATGTGGCTCAAATGTGGTAGATACTTTAATCACCACAATGTCAGGCTAAACATAAACATTAAATCTGACGGTAAATGTGCAATTCAGCATACTGATAACTACAATAGTTTAAACAGTAAATTCTACATTGACATCAACGTTACACAAACTGGCCGACACTTCAATAAACCACTACGTTCACTGTACTCTAGGCACTATAAAAGTAATACAAACGTGGTACCTTAATAAGGAGTCCATGTGGCTGCATGCAACGTCCAACGGAGCTGCAGGTGGCCGCTTCCAAGCAATTGCCCGACGACGCTTGCGGAAACTGCAAAATAGCACACAGAGATGCTGCCAACGGAAGGGGTCTGGGCGACACTAACATCCCCAACGAGAGTAACACATAGTCTGTGAAAACATGGCAACGATTTTAAACGATAAACGAAACTGTATTATGCCAGATAAGCCACAACAGAGATTTTCACATAAATAATCTGCCAAACATGGCGATAATCAAAACTGCCCACTTCGCGATAAAACAGGAACTCTTAGCTTACAACGACATCGACAGACAGCACTTAACAAATTCTCAAGACCGACCGTCAACAACTACATATAGTTCAAGCACAAGTACAGGAATAGTCACCTTTACTTAAAACACCAATAATTGCAATCTCTAACCGATGGGACTTCAAATAGTGGAAAATTTATTCAAGCAATACTCACACAAAACAAACAACTGTCTGCCATTAATTACAACACTGCATGGCGAAGGCCAAGGGCCTCCGTCATAGTGGAACCGGTCACCACTTGTTGCTCTTCTGGAAGCTCGCATTCGAATCCTCTTAAAAATCAGACACACAACACCCAGACAGGAGTGGATGCGTACATTCGCGCCAAAACTTACACACATATTAACAGCGTCTGGCCTGTGCCAGAAGAGGTGGGGTAAAAACATTCGCTCCCTCTCATTCCTACTCACACAACTGATTCTTGACTTAAAGGCAGCGTCGCAACCAAATTATGGTAAAAGACATGTGCATTAAGCTGCCAAGAAATGCTTGTGAGCCGGCAAATGTTTAAAAATGTTTCTATACAAGCGGGATTTTAAATTCAGAATCGTAAAAGTACAACCAATTAGAACTGGGATCGTAAACAAAAATGTCTACACAATCTATGAGGGGCGCCGACATTGGCTAGGACCATGAACTAGTCAGAGCAAAACTTAAAGCTAGGTTGAAAGCGGATATAAAACTCAAAGAGAGAAGAGAGAAATTTGACACACAAAGACTACAGGGAAACCCAAGAGAAATATCAAGATTCCAGAACAAATTAAGATCCGAAATAGGAACCACAGAAGAACTAGAAAGAAAAGGCATAGAACAAATATGGCAAACTTATAAAAAAGCAATAATTAAAACAGCAACAGATACTATCAGGAAAAAGAGAAGAAATGATAAAGCATGGCTGTCAATAGACACAAGCAAAGTAATCGATGAAAGAAGAAATAAAAAGGCGAAAATACTAAACATAAATGAAAATGATAGAAAGCAACAACTCCAAACAAAATACATACAGAAAAATAAAGAAGTGAAAATGAGCACTAAGAAAGATAAACGACTATATATAGAAAAACTAGCACAAACAGCACAAGAAGCAGCTACTAAACACAACAAAAACACTATACAAGATAACACGGAAACTAACTGGAAATAAACCAAAGAAATAAATTTTTTTAAAAGGAATACATACCTACTGAGGTATATAGAACAGAGGAAGAGATGGAAATAAGATGGATGGAATATTTTATAGAGGTATAAAGAAAAAACACCACATATAGATAGTATAAACTTCGAAGTAAGGAAAGAAACGCTAAACATCAGTGAGGAGTTCAATAAAGAGGAAATAAAAGAAACAATAAAACAACTGAAGATTGGTAAAGCAACTGGAATAGATAATATCACAGCAGAACTTATTAAACTAGATATAGAAACCGCAGTAGAAACACTATATGTGCTGCTAAAGAAGATTTGGATAGAAGAGCGAATACCAAAGGACTGGACACAAGGAATAATTGTAAAGCTGCCCAAGAAAGGCGATTTATCCAGATGCGAAAATTGGAAGCCGATTACATTAATATGCACAACTAGCAAAATAATTACGAGGATTATGTTGCAAAGAATGAGACTCCATAGATAAGATACTGAGAAACAATCAAACCGGCTTTCGACCACAGAGATCTTACATAGACCACATTCTACTCTAAGAATTATACAGAGTGAGGAAAGAGCAGGAAATTTTGGATTAAATCCTTGTCATTTTTTGCTTTTATGTTTCTCGTAGGTGTATCACCCCAACTTTCTATTTACATGCCATTGGTGGCACTGTAAGTCTATATCAAATTCAAGGTTAGCAGGTTAGGTTTTGTGTCAGTTTTGACACAAACTGACGCAAAACCTAAACTGAAGAGTATACCAGCATACATACATCAAACAAGTAGAGACACTCATGCCAAATGTTGAAACCTGTCTAGTGTGCCTAGGACAGTAGCTCGGAGGGTATTTCTAAGCTTGACTATCAGATGGCAGCACAAAATTCTACCAATCAGAGCCGGTTACTAGACGTGCAACCAATCATATGTGACCATGATATATCTATGTATGTGACAATGTAGTGGCGCCATCTGTTAGTACTATCGGTAAGTTCCCCCCCAAGAGCCGTTCAAGGTCATCCAAATCGGAATTTTGACATCAAAGGAACCGACAGTGAGTGTCTCTAAAGTACATTTTTTGTCTATAATAATTTTCAAGGTCAACTTTCTAGGCGATAAGTTGCATTCCTGCAGGGTCCCTAGTTTTAATAATGTTGGTACATAGATTTTTAGTTCTTTTCTTCCACTAAAAAGATGATTGTCATTTTGACAGATATGTCATAATTTAATATCGCTTGCTTCATTTTTGCATTTAAAATATTTCTTGGTTTTCTTTTTTTATCCGATTTTGATGATAGTGATGATTCCATGTTAAAAAAAGAAATTTGTCAAGAGTTCAAATTAAGAAACTTTGACATTCAAAATTGACACATAATCATAATTTTGAAAAAGTTCTACCAACACGAGGTATATACAGTTTGATAAACACACGGTTACTTTATTTGTTTACTTGTCAATTTCTGTTTCTGATAGCTAACAATATTTTGGTTGTTACTCAGATAAATATGTTTTGCTGTTATTCTCATACCATTTAATTTTTACAAGGTATTACTTAATACAAATTAGTTTAACAATTTATATTGTATTTATGAATCTCAGATTATTTAACATTATTTTTAAATCCTTAAATACCTACCCTAAATTTTAGTTAGAAACTTTGTTTTATTTTTCCTACTTTTAAACTAGGTATCAATAATTATCCATTTTGCATGTCTGTGTTTTAGTAGTTTAATAGCTTGTGTTACTTCTTTAATTTACAAGATATAGTTTGTTTTATGCAATAATTTATTAACTGAGTAATTTACATTTACTACAATTAAATTTATTTATTTATTGTAAGTTTTAGTAAAAACGTATTTGTGTTTATTACTAATTATATGTTTTGCTATTGGGCATGAGCGCAAGCTGCGCTTCTGTGAGTTTTACGAATTCTTTTTTGCTTTTTTGTTGATTTACTCTTGTAATTTTATGCCTACAGGTGACTTTCAATTGGCTCATTTAAATATTCGGTCTTTGTCTACCAAAATTGAAAATTTTAGCGATATAGTAACATCTTTTAATTACGATGTAGTTGCCGTGTCTGAAACTTGGTTAAAACCTTATATAACCAGCAACGTATTAAAAATAGATGGTTACAACTTTGTCAGATCGGATAGACCGACGCGTGCGGGTGGAGTGGGAATTTATCTTAAATCTTGTTATAACTACAGTATAATTAAGAGCAGTTGGAAAGTTGAGCAATTATGGATAAATATAAAATTTAAAAAACGTTCTCTTATAGTTGGCGTTATATATAACCCACATAAAAAACTTTACAATGAATTATTAACGGAACTTTATAAAATAGTTGGCGAAATTAATTTATCTTTTGATAGTTTGGTACTGTTGGGTGACTTTAATATTGACTATTTAACCATTGATAGAGCTAGCAGTGAATTGATCTCGTTTAGTGAAAATTTTGATTTAAAACAAATTATTACGCATCCTACTCATTATCTAAGCCTAATCGATTTACTATTTATTAAAGATTCGTTGGTTGTTAAAGATAGTGGTGTAATTAGCATTGACAGGACGCTGTCAGATCATGATCTAATTTACTGCACCATAACCTGGGATATTCCTCACACTGGCCAATTTTATAAAACTTACAGATTACTCTGCAATATAAATTATGAACAATTCTCTGCTGACTTACGTTCCATCCCGTGGGCCAATATATATGACCAGGTAGATATAGATTCCAAAGTTCAATTATTAACGTTTAATATTTTACAGTTATTCGAAATTCATTCTCCATTAGTATCTAAACGAATAAGTAAGCCTGCTGCTCCATGGATTACCCCTAATTTAAGATTCCTTATGAAAGAACGCGACAAGGCTTTGCTGCGTTTCAAAGCTTGCAAATCAGAACCAGCTTGGCAATATTACAAAGAACTGCGTAATATAACAAACAATTCCTGTAGACAAGAAAAGAAAAAATATTTTGATGCTCAATTTAAAAATAATAGCTCAGTTGAAATATGGAAAGATCTAAAGCAATTAAATTTAGGTAAAAATAAGAACTTCCAGATCACTTATCGGATGTGAATCAAATCAATTCTTATTTAATCTCATCAATTCCGAAAACTGACTCAAATCTTCAAAATGTAGCTACAATGTACGAAAACTTAAATCTTGATTATCAAAATACATTTAGATTTGAAACAGTGGATGAGATTGATGTATTGAAAATAATTAGTTCCATCAAAACTAAAGCTGTAGGATGCGATGGTATAAGTATTGCCATGATTAAACTTTGTGTTCCTTTTATACTTCCATTTTTAACTCATATTATAAATTTCATAATACTTAACGCAGTTTTCCCAAATACGTGGAAGAAGGCTTACATTATTCCTTTAGCTAAGGTTGATACACCAAAACAATTTAAAGATTTAAGACCTATCAGCATATTGCCCATCTTTTCAAAAATCGTGGAAAAAATCATGGATGTACAACTACGTAAATTTATTGAAGCAGAGAATATCTTGCCTGAAGTTCAGTCAGGATTTAGACCAGGTTACAGTTGCTGCACCGCATTACTTGCAATTACTGATGACATTTTCAGAGCATTAGATCATGGAATGGCAACCATCCTAGTGTTGCTGGATTTTTCGAAGGCTTTCGATACTATAAATCACTCTACTTTGTTACATATCCTTCCGTACTTCGGTTTTACACCAAATGCTATTTCACTTCTTTCTAGTTATTTAACTGGTAGATCTCAAGCAGTTATTTATAGACGCAACCAGTCAGAATTTTTAAATATTACTTCAGGTGTCCCTCAAGGATCGATTTTAGGACCAATCTTGTTTACTTTATACACTTCGAAATTTAACACTTGTTTAAAATATACCACTACCCATTTCTATGCTGATGACACCCAGCTTTATAAATGTTTTAATCCCAGTGATATAGCCGGAGCGTGTGAGGATGTAAACAAAGACTTAGAGGAGCTCCTTAATATTGCTAAATCGCATTCGCTAATATTAAACCCAAATAAATCAAAGCTAATGCTGTTTTGTAGAAGATGCGATCGAAATTTTATTCAGCCTCAAATTAAAATACATATTGACGGTGCTGAACTCGAATTAATTAAAGCAGCTAAAAATTTGGGCTTAATAATAGACGAAGAGCTAAAGTTTACTGCTCATATTAATAAATGTATCAGTGGTGGTTACAACATGTTACGACTGCTGTACCAAAATCGCCACGTATTAAATCGAGGCCTTCGAAAAATCTTATGCGAATCTTTAGTGCTATCAAAACTTAATTATTGTGATTCCGTATACGGGTCTTGTTTATCTTATCTAGACTCCGAAAAGATTCAAAGACTTCAAAATACATGTTTGAGGCTGATATTTGGATTGCGTAAATACGATCACATATCACACAAACTGATCGACGTTCGGTGGTTAAATATGTCTAATCGTAGGCTACTTCAAGCTTTATGCTTGTACCATAAAATTGTTTTAGATAGAAAACCTAAATACTTATTCAATAAAATTACTTTCTGAACTGATGTGCATACACTTAATTTGAGGTTCAAGGGGTTATTAACGCCACCTATTCACCGTTCTCAACTGTTTAAACATTCCTTTACATACCAAATAGCTTATCATTATAACTCTTTGCCCTTGAATCTCAAATCGTTGAATTACAACTGCTTTAAAATACATCTACGTAGAACACGATTTTGTCACTCTGCGTGATCTATCCATCTGTACATAATTTGGACAACTTTGTAACTTATAAGCACCTGTAGAGCGTAATCTTCATTCAAGTTTAGTTTAATTATTTCTTTATTCGTCTATTTATTTCATTATTACCGAAACACATGCGTATACGAGGTTGAGTGGAAGAGCAGCTGACGCTTTTAGTGTCATAGTTGAACTCCGCCTTAGAATTTTTTTTTCTTGTATAATTTTGTACATAACATAACAAATAATAAAGACAAATAATAATAATAATAATAAAAAAAATTCCTAGCGTTTTAATCACATATCTACCAACATTGTAACACTTTGACAGTTATTATAGAAAAAAAACGTACTATACTTGTTTGATGTATAATAATAATAATAATAATAATAATTTGCCTTTATTAACTAAGTACATCACTCAATGTTTACACAGCATAATGTAAGAAATATATCAGGGCGAGGTTCAGCCAGTAGCATAACTACCGCCTGCTCTGCCACCTAACCCTTGACCACATAATCATAGTTCACAATATGGCTGAAGTGATACACATAACGCTAGTATACCGCGAAATTTATAGACATAATATTTTTTAGTTTATAGACCTTGGCAATCAATGTATGGCGACTCTCACATCAAAAAGTTTTGACTTCAATTGCTTTTTAACACTGTCGAGAGAAAGGTTACTGTACGTATATAGTAATTCGTTATAGAGGTTTGCTATTTGATAAGTAAAGGCACTTTTAAATAATTCAAGTTTGTGTAATGGGGGTGTAAGCAAGCCTCTATAATGCAGATTTAAATTATGCACATCTGTACGAAATCTGATTCTATTATACAGATAGGCAGGGCTTCTGTTTATGATGATTTTGTGAAACAAGCAAGCAGCATGTAATTTTCGACGTTGTGCCATATTTAACCACCCAACGTCCTGTAACTTATAAGTAATATGTTGCCGTTTTCTAATCCCGAAAATTAATCTTAAACATGAGTTTTGCAGTACTTGAATTCACTAGCTTTCAAACAAGGACCATAGACCGTATCGCAATAGTTCATCCGCGAAAGTACTAGAGATTCACATAACATGATTTTAGTTTTCTGATTCAATGCATGTCGATTAAGGTATACCGGGTGTCCGTTCTCAAAGTCGAACATAGGCGATTAACATTGTATTGAACGTTTTTGCCGATTCCTGCTCGCCAATTCAACTTACAGGGAAGGTAATGGTATCAATGGAAAGATAAAATTATTACGCATCAAACGATACCACTAATAATATTCAAGATGCGATTTTTATTTTAAAATATTAATTTAAAACTTGGGAATTTTTTAATATGCCATGCCTTGCTTTTCAAGGTCGATAGCATTTGTCAAAAAAATTGGTAATTATTTGGCGTAAATCAGGTATTTTCTGTCAACGTCTGTTAAAATTATCTACAGATAAATGAATTATTTCAATGAAGAACGAGCGAATGCACTAATGTTAATTGCCTATGTTCGACTTTGAGAATGGACACTCGGTATAGTTTTAAGTGCAGCATAACCTAACTGAATAAGTCTTGCCACCTGTTGTGTGAAACTGAGTTGTTGGTCAATTATCAATCCCAAATTTTTCACAGTTTCTTGAAATTGAAGTGTGTTACTACCAATTTTTATCTTCCCAACTTCTTTTATAGCGTTTAGATCAGTATGTTTACCAAAGACGATAGCATATGATTTAGTTGAGTTAATATGAAGTGAATGTAAATTAGAAAATTCAAACACATTTTTTAAATCTCGATTTATTTGGTTACAAGCCGGAATTACATCTTCCAGATGAAAACAATAGTAGATTTGAGTATCATCAGCATACAGGTGACAAGTGCAGGCTGTTAGAACTGATGGAAGATTAGATGTATAAATTATGTACAGTAACGGGCCCAAAATGGAGCCTTGTGGAACGCCTCTTGTTACTGAAAGTAAGTTAGACTGACGTCCACCGTACTTAACAGTCTGTTGACGATTAGTTAGGTATGAGCTTAGTAACTGCACAGACATATCACTGAGGCCAATATATCGTAAGATAGCTATCAATATATTGTGATCTATAGTGTCAAACGCGTTAGAGTAATCCAAAAGCGTTAGTATAGTTATCTTCCCATCGTCAGCTGCCCGCAGAATGTCATCAACAACGTTAAGAAGAGCTGTACAACAGCTACGTCCTGATCTAAACCCTGACTGTTCGTCAGGTAGAATGTTGTTCATCATAAGATGTTCTCTTAATTGGTCTGCAATAACCCTTTCGAGTATTTTAGAGAAAGTAGGCAGTATACTAATGGGTCTTAAATCTTTAAAAGCATTAGGTTCCTTTACTTTGGGCATTGGAATTACATATGATGTTTTCCAGACAGCTGGAAAAACAGAATGCCCTATACGTTCTAATGACTGGAGCTTTGTGAATTTTACTAAGAATAATTGAACACCACACCAAATCGTGATCGGCAATTTGTGGGGTATGAATTACGCCATTATCAACAATAATGTCGTTATTGCTAGTCATGATATGGTCTATGAGTGTAGCCGAGGTAGATGTAATGCGGGTATGTTCAGTAATAATTTGAGTTAGACCTGTTCTGTCCAGGAGATTCAATAGAGCAAATAGTATCAATACTTTCAAGGTTTAACATATTTATATTTATATCACCAAAACAGAACAAGTCATCATGACTGGGACTAATTTCAGAAAGAGTAAGATCAAATAAGTCTAAAAATTCCTTGTAGGACATTGCGGGAGGTTTATATAGACAACCAAATGCATACTTTTTCTTTGACATACCCACACTTATCCACAACTGTTCTACTGCACGACTTGCTTGCAACACGGAGTGGTCCAATGAGGTTTTTACGTACATTGCAACTCCACCACCAAAAGTATTACGATCTTGCCTAATGAGAGTATAGCCATCCATTGATACCAGCTGTGAGGGTAGTTGAGTAGAAAGACGAGTTTCCGTCACACCAATAATATCAAAATTCAGAGGTAGCACGGTATCTGCAAAATTATTAAAATTAGTTATTAAGGATCTAACGTTAATATGACAACACTTAAAAGCCATACTATTCACCACCACTTTTTATATAATGTAAAATAATTTGATTATATTTTCTGCATGTGGCCAATTAATAAAAAGCAATATTGCACTATCATATAACAAAAAATTATTAAATATTATTAAATAGTACCTATACTATAAGAAGCATAAAGGATAAAGCATAAGGATATTTAGAAACTATGTACAGGTACATAAACAATAAAAATATTTACATATTCTATTAACACAAAATAACAAAATAATTAATGCCTAAATTAGGTATGGAAAATAATTGCAATTCATAAAGCATGAAGAATATGTCGAAACCTTTTAGGCTAAATAAACAATCAACATTACTTAGATATTCCATCTACACAATAATAACAAAATAATTATTGTCTAGATTAAGCATGAAAATAATTGTAAGGCAAGCTACACAACAATCAACATTTTTACATATTCTATATCTACAACAAATAACAAATTAATTAATGTCTAAATTAAGTGTGACAACATAATTGTAATGCAGCATGTAACATAGCTATTATCCATTCACAAAACGCATGAACTGTCAATGTCAAATTTTTTAAATATTTGTTGAGTGTACCTGGAAATTACAGTTTTTTTGGGAATGTACTTCGGATCTAGTGATTTCTAGTAATATTTAAACTTAAGGTTATGTTACATGTGTCAAAAGTCAAAACTAATTTCTTCTAGTTTTTCCTTGTAATAATCAACTATAGCAGTTTTTCCCTTTCCAATAATAAAACCCTCTATCGTTTCTGTTCATCAATTGAAGTATATGCACAAAAATAAAGGAATTTGGGAGATTATTATTTTACAAAAAAGTGTGACATAAGTCACGTTTTTAAACTTCTCAAACATTTCAGTGCTGCCAAAATCACCAAGCAGAAGTTCCATAACAAAATTTAAACAAGGTACCAACTTAACAGCGTTTTGACAGTTCAAGAGTTTAGTGAATGGATAGTAATATGAATGGTAATTTGATTATTTAATGATTACCTTGACAGCTGTTTAATTAATTTTTGTAGTTCCTTTTACAATTAGGTTTTTGTAATCATTATTTCATTTTTATTTTATAAGACAATCTACAGTTAGTACAAATGTATTCATCTACCTGCTTGATTGTCTCGTTGAAGGGTTGTAAAAAATTCATCTGTTAAAAATAAGATGATAAAAATAAGACGACGGCTTCAGCTGTTTCGGATATCAAATCAAATGCCCTGTCACATGTTGGCAACATTAAGATCAGTATTGCATAAAAGTGTATTGTTAAGATATCAACTCGTGCAACACTGTGACAGCCAAAACAGCCGACATCCGTGAGTTTACAAATCCTATGTGCGTAAAAATGAGTTACTAATCTTTAGCAGAAATACCATCGCATTCCGTTTTATCGCGCACAGACACTATTTTATTTGATACCTTCACTTTGATTACACCATCGACAGACCATACACTTCTTACACCAAATTTATCACAAGCGTATCTAAACAGCTGATATCTCTTCTTAGTCAGATCCTCCTTGACGACGATACTGGACCCAGCAAAGTTTCTTCGATTTTTCATTAAAGTATTACGATATCTGTAGCTCGTGAATTTTATTATAACCGGACGGTTTTTGCCTTCCTGAATAGGACCTAAGCGGTGACATCTGTCGATAACCTCTCGTGTGATAACTATATTTGCTTTAGTTTTACACACCTGCATAATTTTTTCTTCAAGATCTTCTCCTTTATCTTCGGGAAGTCCAAACAGGCGCACGTTATTTCGCCAGGTGTATTGCTCGAGATTATCGATTTTTACCTCGTATTTCTGTACCATTTCGTTACATTCCGCTTGCAGTTCATCAAAATGCCTTTTTAAGTTTAGGAATACCTTGTTGGCGACCTTGGTTATAAACTGCTCATCACTTACTAGCGTGTTAATGGTTTCGGCTATGATATCTTTAATTTCGGCCCTGTTTTCACGTGTAAAGCCCATATTTAATTACCTTAGTATAGACAGCACACTAGGTTAACTTTTAGCACGATTACGAGTAATTACTCTCAAACTACGAGACTGTATTTAATAAAGTTTGCCACAGCAGAACATACGCAACTATTCGCTAGCGGCCATGACAGTGGTCTCCTTGAGGGTTAAACGGGGCGAAAAGTACTCAAATAACTATTTAGGAAAGCCCCGGTGCAGCGACAGACACAAACACCTACCTGGAATGCTCATCCGCCACGTCCGAGCCTCACCTTACAATGGTCGTAACACAGTGACACAGTCACCCTGTAAACAAACATGCACAAGACACAAAAAGGTAAAGAATAAGACTGTACGGTTAATACATCTATTGGCCACACCAAGTGACCTACCAAACACTACACAAAAATACAGGTATATTCGGCACGTATGCTGGCTCGTAGGAATGGCTTATAAGATACGCCCAGCTGGGAGGCGCTTTAACTAAAGGTTTCGGCACATAGCTGAGCCAAACAACAAATCCAGGCCGAATGAGGTAAAACGTCGACTTAAGCCTCAACAGGCATGACACGCATGAGTCGTTAGTGGGGTTGGAAGTCCTCATAACTGCACAGCGACGCCTATAATTGGCCTAACGGCTGTTGGCTGAGTGCGAATTAAATAAATAAATAAATAAATAAAACCTGAACTTGAGTTCGAGTCACCAGACCGCCCTGACTTATAGTGAAACATTTAAAAATAGCAATTGCTACATTTGTGCCAGAGTGTGCCATACGTTATTCAAGCGTCAAGCGCAATCTCAAATGACTAATTTGCATAACAAAACCGCCCTGTGTAGTCCGGCTGCCAAATACAAAACCCAAAAATATCGTATTAAGTTTTTTTCTCGATGTAATTTGTTTCATCAGGTAGTCTTTTTCACATGTTTGAATGATGACAAACTGTCACCTCTGGGCAACTGAAGATATACACTATTTTCAATAATATTAAAAAGTTAGTGAAATCGTGAATGAGTATTTGAATATTAAAGGTTTAAATCGGCAATGGGAATTGAAAAACTGTTTAAAAAGGCCAATTTAGATTTTTAATATATAAAAAATATTTTATTTTGGAAGTAAAGCAGAAATTTAAAACGTCAAATGGACAAACATCAGTTCAAATTTTAGACACTATAGAAAATTTGTCCAAAATCGCTAATCTTCAATGGAATCATCAAGCTCATAGTCGTCATCATGACTTTCATCAAAGAGCATGTCAGGCACTTCCATGACACAAAATTGTGTCATGTAGAACAGTGTGTCAAACATTAAAAAAATAAATCATTGCCTCCTATTATGCCAAAACAACGTGAACAGAATATATTGAACTGCGCTCAGAGCAGCCAACCTATGTTAATTATGATTTTTGCCGTATGCAAAAATTTAGTTTCCTATTATTATGGTAGTACGGATTTTGATGTTACAGTTACGTGCAACGGAAGTTTTCTTAGAAGACTATTTTATTTGGAATACATATAAATCATTGCTATTTGTGTTGCTAATAAATAAAATACTTACGAGAAATGTTCTATTGTATTCATTTCGACTTCAAAATAAATATAAAACCAGTCAAGTACCAAAAACTGAGAAAAAACAAGGGGTACCTGAGATACCGGGTATGGTCTGTGAAGTATATTAAACTAACAGTCACAGCCAGGTTAAACAGGTTTTTGGTAGGTAACACTAACATTTTCAGTACAAACAACTAGTAAAGACTGTCCAGGTCTCTTTTCATCTTGTTTAATACACATAGCGGTCATGTTCATCTTCCAAAGTTCAGTGATATTGTTTTCGTTGTCAACCTGTGCGATATCCAAATTGTTCTTTAAAGTTTCAAAAGTCAAATTTCTATTAAATTTTAAAAGAAGTAAGTTATGAATTAAAAATTTTATAATTTGAGGTAAATACTGAATTTTTGAAAAAAATCCAAATTAAGGATCCTTCCTGTTCAACATCCATGTTAATACAATACAGAAATTTATGATACATTAAGTCCAACTTCAATTTTAAACATCGCATGTAAGTAAATCATCATCTTTATTTTGACATTTCTATACAAATTGCACCTGCTTAAGGAAAAATTAGCATTAAACAGCTCCAAGTTATATAATTCATTTTTTTTCCTCCGGCTCATCGGAAGATTCTTCAGTGCTTTCATCATCATCATCCTCATCGTCATCATCCTCGTAATCACCTTCATCATAATCTTCAACATCACCATTATCATAATTACCATAACTTTCGTAGCTACCACCTGCTTCATAATCATCCATATAGGAATGTCCTTGCCGTCCAAACTTATGACTACGAGCTGCAAAGAGAATTTTGCTCTTGAACTTGTTTCGTGTTAATAAGTAGTATATTTATTAAAGAACCAATTTTGTATTTCACTTACTAGACATACTAAGGTCCTTGGTTTGGGAAGTCTCATACCCACACTTTGGACATGGCAACGCTTTGTTCTTTTCATACTTAAATCCCTTCCTACGAACGTGATCTTCACAGTAACAGGTTTTACACCGTAAGCACGAGTATTGACCCAATTTATTGCAGGATTGGCCTTAAATTATAAACATATGTGATAAGACGTAAGTTTTATAGCTTACTACTAACATTTATAATTTTCGGACTCTAATACTTGACAGGAGGCCTGATGTTCAAACTGGTCATCTTCACATAAGAAGTTCTCACAAAATGAGCATTTGAAGATGCGACCTCCATGATCCCAAACGCCACGTTCACATTCAATACAAATAGCTTCTTGCAGAGGGCACGTACAAGCATGTGATTGCAAGCAACGGCGTCCATGACAAACCCACGCTTCACAAAAATCGCAAATGGCTCCCTACACACAGCTTTGAGATTCTCATTTTCTGTTTGGGCGCCATACTTACCACCATGCCTAAGCCAGTAGTAAACATGCCTGGGTGACGGATAACACAATCGCCTGTCTTTGCCATACACTTGGTTTTGCCACATTGCGCACAAATCGGAACACGTTGCACATTTTGGCAAAAGTAACAGAAGGCGCGATTCTTTTGCTTTCTATGGCGGTTGTAAGTTAGTTTTTGTATTAATATAGGGAAGTATCACAAACCTGTTACATTTTTCGCATTCCATTGTAACATTGCACGGATGCGCCGCTAAACATACATTATCCTTCGCAGTCCGGATTTCCTTCTGCCTCAGCTTTTGCTTTTCTGCTTTTTTACGTTGTCCTGTCTTCTTTTTCGGCATTTTAACTAGAACTTATTTTGTGCCTACGCAAACCAAAATATATGATATAAAAGTTATGACAAATCGTGAACCTAAATTAAGGTTATGTACACGTTACAGACAGACCAATGAGGTGTCGGTCTATACCAGTGACCCTAAACAATACTGTTTTTTTTTGTAATTACTAATTAGGAAGCTAGTGCACAACGTCACATCAAAACACTGTTACGGTTAGGGTTGCCAACACTGTCATTTTGACCTGAAGACTTCGGGTTTGGCAATCATTATTCGGGCTTCGGGTTTTCGATAAAATTCTTCGGGTTTACTAAAGGTTCATACATACATCGATTGCGAAAATTTTTAATCATATTTAAAAGCTACAGAGCAGAAGTCATTGGTAAGAAAGTAGCCAAAGAGGAAAAAAATAAAATTTTAAAAAATATCTTAATTTTTGTCAGAAAATTGTAGTTTTGTAGTAGTTTACTTAACTTATAAAATGGATTTTGAACATTTCTTTATTGGAATGTAAAAAATAATTTTGTCCTTAAATTCCTATAATTTACAAAGAATTATGGTAAGTGTAACGGGCCAGCTGGATCCCTTGCCGATACTTAATGTTTATTTTCATGCTTAAATGTAGAAGCTAAGTTGTATTTCATATGTTCTATTATTAGATTTAATATTGTATTTTATGTAAGCAAATGTTTGCAAAGCCGGTCCGGTGCTGGACGTGTATTGTGAATTGTGGTTTTTGAGAGTGCAGCAAGAAACAGACGCTGTACATGGGATGCTGAGATTTTCAACTCATGATGCAAATTTAACAAAAAACGAGGCAGCAGTTGCACACCGCCTCTTCTGAGAGGAAAGTACGTGAATTTGTCCAGGTAAATATAAGATAATTTGAAGCAACTATAAAGGAGCCTGGCAGCCAATGTTTACTGCAAACAGTGTTCAAGTCTAACGAGCCAGCGTTTGCAAATTCCACAAACACATTTTCCGAGTGTACATGAAAGTACACCCATTGTGCTACATTTCAAGGCTTATTTGAAGCGTAAATTTTGAGAGGCGCCAATTCAACTGCCCTTATGAAGCCTGCACGCAATCAGTGGTTCCCAGCATAATGTCCGCCAGGAGCGGCTGATGCAATCGAGGCGTGCCGTTTACAAGGGTATGCAGCAGGCAGTTCCAGGTAAAATGTTTGCAGAGGATGGTAAGGTTGCGTTTAACTGCAAGAATGTATTTTCAACGACTCAAATAAGTACCGGCTTCAGACAATTTTGACATTCCAGTTTTGTTAGACAATTTGACATTACCGTTCTTTTAAAAGATAATTATTTCAACGATATTTTTGGTGATGTTTTACGTTGTTCATGTATGTTTATATCACGCCTGCGAGTAGCCTCAATTTATATCGCACATAGATTGTTTCAGAACTTAACTTTATTTTCTTTTGTATTTTTATGCGTGTTTTTTTGTTTTTTATGTTTATATGTGTTTTGAAGTCATGTTCACTGAGGATAAAAAGGGCTAATAATTATTTAAATATTAAGGCGTACGAGACGTCTTGTTCCAATTTAATGTATTCGAGGGGTTAAAAAATGCTGCATTTCATATGCTACTTAAAAAATATAAAACAATTTTAGGAATTATATCTTTATAATATAAAAAAACTGTTTCACCTTGAACTTTTGATTAATTTTATCCCATTTTTTCTCCCCCAAAAATTATTTTCTTCAGGTCAGCATCGGCTCAATGTTGGTAACCCTAGTTACTGTAAAATCGAAAAATTTGATTTGGACTGAGTGTTGGGTATATTCTTTAATGAAAATGTCCCATTAGAATTAAAAAATTGTTTACATTTCAATAAAATTGAGCTGTGTACAACCATCTTACCAATAGCAATATTCTATTCAAATTTAGCCTTCATTTGTGGGCAGGGCTTCTATTGAATCTGTTGTTTAAACGTAGCATAGCATGTGGTATAGGGTATAGCTCAAAAATTGTGGAGTGGGTCGCGGGCATAAAAATGTACTCGTTGCACAGTACTTCTGGATATTCCATATTGCAAAGCCACATATCGCTGACTTCTTCCGTCATGAAGTAATGCAACAATAGCAGCCACTGTTTCAGGGTTTACAACCATCACTGCGACCGTTAACAAATTAATCTGTGCTTTAGTTAGTGTTTGGCATTTGTTAATTTCGTCGCAACAGTAAAAACAATTGAATATGCGAAGATAACATTGCACAAATGCAATAATTTCTGCGGCAATTATTTTTACCCAAATGCAATGCATAGGCTACTTAAAACCATGTAAACAAACAATTTAAAAACAAATTGAAAGCAGTTTTTTGTTACAATCCTTTATCTAATAGACGTGTCTGTCCGGGACGCTGCTTTGTCTGTCTGGGACGCTGTTTCAGCAGCCAAACCGTAAGAGATAGAGAAAAAAGTTATTAAAGTTATATGTTTGGAATGGTCATGTCAGGTCAGGAACAGAATTTCAGTCTCTAACACTAATTATTATCTTAATTATATCCTAATCCTAACTTTTTAGGTTAGATTCTAGGCAAATTTTATCAAGGCGAATGCGACTGGTAGTTTGCTATCAACAATGACGTCATATACGTACGTGTGGTGAATACGCGTTCTATTTGCAAAACGGTCTTTTTTGTTTTATTAAATGAGACATGTGTCTCACTGGTTGCTAGTTTATTACTAATGGTTCAATATCCATAACATTTAGAGCGAATTCAGTTTGGCAGGTATCTTCATATACATTTTCGGTATGTGTTACGTAGTTTTTTTGGTGTTCAGCTGGAATCTTCTCAATAACTTCGTTCCATACAGCCAGTACTTCCATAGGCAAACCATTTGTTTGTTTTACTTACTTGTCAGGTTATCGTGATAATCTCCAGATTTTCTATTGCATTTAAATATTAATGATGAATTATTGATGAAACAGTTTTCGTTTCCAGCATGAACTATCAGGTATCTCGAACTACTGTTCAATTTATTACTCTGAGTAAATTTGACCCATCTTGCGAGATCCTCCTATCACTACTTTTACTGAATACCCAGATTTCATATAAAAATACTGGCTGACAACTCTAATACTGGACAGTATCAGTAATTTCTGTTGTTTTCTCTTCTAAATTTGAATCCAATTTGCATTATCCACTTCCCTATTGACTCTGGAAACTCTTGTTTAGTGATTCATGGTTATTTTTGGTATTAGTAACTGGTTTTCGGTCAGCGAACGTTTTGTATATAATATCAAGAATATGGTTTAGCGTCCAACAATCGATTTTAGTTTTGACTACAGCAACTTTTGCTGCTACATATTTTCTGTGAATTGTCTATCGGAAATTGTCCAGCCTTTATTCAATTTGTATAACGCACCCTTTATAACTTTGAATGCTTTTGAAGCTTTTTCGATTGCTCCATGATGACTACTATCTTCATTTTGGAAGTTTCTACAACATTTAAAATAAGTGTTCTGGATTGATTTGAAATTCTTTTTATTTTGAAATGGAAATGAAAATAATGACAGCTTCAAACTGACAATACTGTCACTTATAATATCATGAGTAGTCAAAGTTATGTCGACTATTTTTGTGGTGGTGTTACGAATGTCCATTGCGCTTTGGTACGATTAATCCCAAGCGCAATGGAGATGAGTAGTGTACCACCGCAAAAATAATCTACTTAACTTTGACTAAGAATGGTATTCGAGGGATTATTTAATGAGCCGGGGTCGGTAGCTCAGTGGTAAGCATCCTGGCTACTGATCGTAGGGTCGCGAGTTCGATTCCCGGTCCCGGTGAGGTTTTCAAAAATACAAAATGCAGATGAAAGCCTCTACAGAATGCCATCATTCGGAAGTGATGTAAAGCCGTGGGTCCCATGCTACTACGATGTGTAGCATGTAAAAGATCCCTTGCTAGGTATGGAACTCCTTAGTCTCGGCAAAATTCTAAGTAGGACTTTGACCATATGACCATAGCAGTCGGTGTCTAAGGTACCTGGTACTCTGCATGCCTAGACCTTGTCCATTAACAAACAAACAAACAACAAACTATTTTTTCAAATTAGTTTTCAGTAAATCTAGCAACAAACTACGCAATTTCTATAGTAACAGAACACTAATATTGACTTTTTCTAGTAAAAATCACATTTGTTTAAAATAGTCACTTGAATACCTTCTAGGAAGATATATCCACTGATATTTTTTTGATTGGTCAAGAAACGTCAGAATTCTGGATTTTTATTGGTCACTTTTTGACAGATAACAGGTGAATTGAATAGTCAGTATAGCTATTTAAGTCACGAGAAATGTAAGGCTTGTACTTGCCTACCTCAAATGTTAATAGGGCCTTACATTCCTTGTTACTTAAATAGCCTATTAAGTTACGGCGGTCAGTTATTCTGGTGATTTTTTGTTTTACTCAGTTCGACTAAGATGAAAAGAGATACAATTTTCTGCTGGGGTAAAAATTTCACTATAGCTCATTTCATTTTGTAGTGATTTTCTAAAAACTGAGTTGCCGCAGGCCCTGTACTGCCTGAATCAGTTGGCAGTACTGAAGTGCATTGTCAGTCTATATCAAATTCGAGATTAGTAGGTTAGGTTTTGTTTGTTATTTAACACACACTGATGCAAAACTTAACCCGCAAATCTCGAAATTGACATAGACTGGCAATACACTTCAGTACTGCCAACTGATTCGGGCTATCCAGGGCCTGCTGCAATTCAGTTTTTTTTTAAATCACTGTAAAGTACGTTTTTTCATACCGTGCATCCACGAGACTACGCACCATGCCGCTGGCAGCGTACAGAAATCAAACAAGTAGAGACACTCACTCTCGGTTCCTTTGATGTTAAAATTCCGATTTGGATGACCTTGAACGGCTTCTGGGGGGTACTTTCCGATAGTACTAATAGATGGCGCCACTACTTGGTCACATATGATAGGTACCAGAGCTAGTAACTGGCTCTGATTGGTAGTAAAGTCCCTGTATATAGTTACATAAGAGTTGAGAAAACGAGGGAATCCATTGTGATTAGTGAATCAGAGCCAGTAGATATAGGAGAGTACCGCCACGTCCGCCATGTTTGTTCCTTTGTCATATGCGTCACTTTGAGGTTTGTAGCACAATTCCGTCAACGTGACATTTATTGGCAATCCGAAATTTTACTTAAAATTGGCAAGACTGTAAGTCTCTGTCAAATTCGAGGTTAGTAGGTTAGGTTTTGTTTGTTATTTGCATATATATAATACACATATATTGCTAGTAGGGTCTCGGAACGCCAGAAAACATTACGGCGCCGACATAGTCTCACTTAGAGTATAACGCGTCTCGTGCGCATGCGTGGGAATTCGAACTCCGCCTTTAGAAGCGAATTTTAAACTTGACCGCTTCCCCATTGGGCGGACGACGCCGCCGCGCTTGCGCACAGCTCACCATTATACATTGAAGAGTTGGTTGTCTGTCTCACTTCCTTGGTGAGTTTCCCACTCATAGCCGCTAGCAATATAGTAAGTATTAGATATATGGTTATTTGACACAAACTGACGGAAAACATAACCTGATAACCTCGAATTTGACATAGACTTACAGTCTTGCCAATTTCAAGTAAAATTTTAGAATTTTTTTTTTTTTTATAACTCAATCAGTCATTGCTGATGGGAACAAAAATGGCGGCGATGGCGGCATTTTAATGGATCAAAGCACGGCCTGCTGAATTGTGTGACAAATGTCACTTTATACGGCCTGGGCATTTTTTGACGTCCATTGTTGTTTTCATTTCTGAGAAAACGCCAATTTTGTCCGTTTGGCGCCACATACCCACGATGATATTTAAATGACAACGACTGTCAAGACTAATTCGTGTTTAGAAATGATTTTTTAAATGCAGTATCTACCAGTAGGATAAGGACCTATTGTTTTGAATGTAATATAAATATGAATGGTGTAAACTATTATTTATAGTGTCGTGTAAGTACCTTAGAGATCTATAGTTTTAATATTTTTCTTGAGAAAGGTGTGAAACTCCAAGAATTCGTAGTTGAAGACGGATTCATATTTTCCGGCAGGTATTTTTGGATAGCTCACACATTTGCTCTAAAATAGCACATGATATGCAGATAATCGTATTTCTTACAAATTTGGAAGATGTTCTAGGTGGTAATAGTAATGAAGCATTTTATTGTGTTATTGCAAGGTTGTAAATTTATGAGTAATTTATTGTAAAAAATTTAAAATTAAACATTAAAAAGTTATTTGTTTTATTAGATATCTATCTGTAAATGTGGTATTTAGAAATGTAGTAAAAGAAGTGCAATGTGATTTTATAGTCTTCGCCCAGAAGAAGTTACTCGAAAACACCTTTCTTGAAAGCTACAACTAACAATTCTTTCCCGTTGTTTATGGATACCTATTTAAATAAAAATAGAAATCGCTAAAAAGGTACGTTGTTTGAAGCACCAGTACGATCATTTAAGTTTAGCTTTCTGACCGTTTCCTTCGTAAAACTTAGTTGGAGGTAAATTCATGATAAGATTATTCCCCATTTGGTATATTTGCACGTTGTAGAACCGCTTTCTATTTTAACAAACGAAATCATACGTAATAATACCGAATAAATTAATCAACAAATTATGCTGTGAACGTAAATAGTGTAAATGAGAAAATACACGGAAAAACTTGCAGGAAACTGATCAAAAACACAATAGAAAATCAAAGTAAAAAATACACGGGGGGTTATACTATTGTTGTAAAATTTTAAGAAACGTCGTAAAATTTAATCAAATATTTGCATTGTAGTCAACGTAGTAACTGATGTTACATTGCAAATTTGAAATTCCCGCTCGTTAAGGTCACTATATCAATAAGGTACCGTCATTAGTAATTTTTTATCACTATCCTTGTCGTACAATTTTCTCCAACTGGGGATAAAAACACATAACCTAACAGATTCCTCACTTTACAAGTGCCATTACACCAAAAAGAAAATCCCCAAAAACTAGTGTCTTCCCTATTGCAATTGGGAAATTTGTATTTGTTATCCTTGTCTCACAATTTTCTCACATTCTCAAGCGAGGAATGGAATGGCGGTACCTTATTGATATAGTGACCTTACCGCTCGTGGGTATACAGCGCTCTGCGGAGAATCGCTAAACTTCACATATGCCCAGGCCGTATACAGTGACGTTTGTCAAACTATTCAGAAGGTTGTGGATCAAAGAATGGCGTTACTCTCCTATATCTACTGACTCTGTGCTGGATCACGCGCGTCGTATATTTGAATAGTCATTGCCTTAGAAACAGTTTTACTTTAATCAAATTTGACAAATTGTTCATTGAAGTCAAAACGTGTCACTGAAAATGTAATAATATGTGTTTTTTATGCAAATATTTGGAGCTGCACGTTTATCTAAGTGTCTGAAATGACGAGTTGCTGCATAATTGGCTGCAAAAACAGATCCGAACAAGGTATTCTAATTTAAAAAAAATCTTAAAAACAGAGAGCTAAGAGCAGCATATCAAAAATAGTCCATTTTAATGAAAACCGGTGGGAAGAAGTACGGCTGTTGAGATATCTTGTATACGAAATGTGTATACATATTTCAGTTTTTTAACACTTGTTACTTATTTCTGATATAAACAGTACTCCACGCTATGTTTTGAGTGCTTTGAAGCAGCAGCAGAAATTTTAAAAACGTCTTTTAGATAAAACGATCTACTGATTTTCAAACAGTATATTGCGCATGCATGTTTTGGATCAAATTTGGCCGCTGACGTTTGTGTTTTCTCAACTCTTATCTAACTATATACAGCTATATACAGGGTCTCTAATTGGTAGAATTTTGTACTGCCATCTGATAGTCAAGCTTAGAAATACCCTCCGAGTTACTGTCCCTGGCACTCTAGATAAGTTTCAACATTTGGCATGAGTGTCTCTACTTGTTTGATGTATGTACGCTGGCGCTGGAGTGATGCTAGTTTATTTTAAAGATCTACTCTTTCGGTGGCAATTGATAGTCAAGCGGTTGCTAGGCATTGACCATTTAAATTGAATTTGCAAGTATAGTCAAAATTATACCCATTCGGAGTCACGTGACTTTTGTCTGTCTCTGTTCATCTTTAGTAAAATAGATGAAATGCAAGAAATTTGAAAAAAAGGCATGTCGATTCATAAAATTAATTTAAAAAATTTGACGTTTCTAATCTGTCAGATTATATTTTTCGTGTAAGTTATTGAGATAAGGGTAATAAAACCTAAAATTGTTGAGCCGAAAACTGGAAATTAAAAGAAACCATCGGACATGCGGTATAACGAGCAGTCACAACAATTAATTTGAATATTATGCATTTTTTTTTAATGAAGAGTACAATATTAATAATAGTAAATCAGCAGTTTCACCCTCCAACGCTGTTCGCCGTGCTTCTCTTGCTTTAAATATCTCGGAGAGCACAATTTACCGAAATATGAGCCAGAAAGTGAAGAATACAAAAACGGAAGTCGATGAAGCAGTCACGACACTGTATATAAAATGTATGTAGCTAAAGAATTTGTAACCATAAAAAATCTAAAAAATGCTTGGTTGAAGAATCTGGAGGAGATTTTTCACATTCAGTTTCTTCCCTAAATAGATTGTGCAAGGAAATAGGCTTCAAATGGCAATGTTCTATAACAGAATTTGCATGCACAGAAATTGACTTAAAATTTGCTATACGCAGGTTTTTAATGTAGCAGCTGACATATCTTTATTATATTTACATTTTACGACATGTTATGTTTTCTTTAACCTGTAAATTCAGTTTGATTTCATATAAGAGAATAAACCCGTAGCAACCTTGTTTTAGAAATTGGCATATGTCAGGATAACCTACAAAACGGAATGTCATTTATTTCCCTAAAATTGCATTTTTAAGAATCGACATACGTAAAATTACTAGATTATCACGTGACTCCGAATGGGTATAAATTTGACTATAACAAATAAAGTGCCTTCAGAATAATATGTTGGTGGCACTGTAAGTCTATGTCAAATTCGAGGTTATCAGGTTAGGTTTTCCGTCAGTCTGTGTCAAAACTGACGCAAAACCTAACTTGCTAAGGTAGAATTTGACATCATATGTCAAGTTGAATACGAATTAATCGTTTATTGCCATAGAAAAATAAATATAATAGGGTTTGTTATTAAGATGTTTCGTAAAAGCAAGAGCTGATCTTTGGCATAAATTAACGTTGCTCTGACTCCATTGTGCGAAACCCTGTGGACACACGGTATATAATACCATATGTGACATTATTTTTCCGGAAATATTAGAAATGGTATTCGATATGACTATTTCAGGAATGAACGACAAGTTATAATTAATAATATTTATTTTAATTCAACAATAAAATAATTATATAAAACTCAAAGTTCTTATAGTTACTTACAATAAATTATTGACAATGTTGAATGTACAGTTTTGATATAACACTCTATTGTTGTCTTGAAGATTAGTAGTTTCAGCACAATCAGCCGATGTTTGTGGGGCTGTATTAATTTCGACACCCCTCATATTACTAACCAAACGCGAATGATGTACTGAATGTAGCTGTAAATATGTAATTTTAATAAGCTCCTGTTCATTGACTCCATTTTTTGCTAGAGCAGTAACAGTGGAACACCGATGCGAATGGTTAGTAATTTTTAGTTGTTTTGTGTTCAGGCCAATCTTTTCTGCAGATTTTTGTCCACTTTGCCAGAGAATTTATTCCTAAAGGCATATTTTTAAACCACGTTCCATTTCTCCAATTAGGATTAACCGTAAGGAAAAGCCTGGCAGTTGTTATTGTAGAGCCCGTTTCACTCAATAGCTTTCTCAGCAATCGAACTGGACAATAATTAATTGGTATTATCCGAGTTTGGTATTAACCATTTGCTGTCGGTGCATTTTTGGGCTCCACCTTGTCTAGTTTTAGAAAATATAGGATTATATTCCATTCTTCCTGTTAAGTTCCCTGTGTTATCTTATCAGTCTCTTCCCTGAAGAAATTTTTCTTACAGTTTGCTGTCTTGTTCCCTCTCCAGGACAGTTCAAATGCACATATATAGAATACCTAAAAAAATAGGATTACATTTTGATACGCAATAAATAGATTGTTACCTTTCTTTGTAGTCAGTCTGGATTTTCCTCATCCCAAGCAGAAGCCATAGCTTGAATTTCCTCTATTTTTAGAGCTTGAGCACATTTTTTCCGTTTATCAGGATTTTCTTGTAAAAGCTTTCTTTTAGTGTCCCGTGCATTTCTGGCTTTTTGAAATTGAATGTCAGAAAACGGATCAAATGCAACTTTAAATTCGTTGAAATATTTCTCCTGCACTAATTTCGCTGTTGTGTTCCATTTGGACTTGATGCAACTTTCCATATAATTTTCTCCATTCTTTCTTTTCATGTTGAACACCCAGTCTGCTAAAATTATGCTTATTTCACTTATGGGAGTTGTTGAAAGAAGCTCGTACTGTCTCAACTTGCAAAATTCAGTAAACTGGTTCAATACTGACCAAGCGTGTTTTTATGGTGTTACGTGGAGTGATAATTTGGCTTGAATCTAGTTTAGCAACCAACTCTAATCGACATTCGATGCGTCTCGTCGTCCTGAACAACATTGCTGCTGGAGACATTCGGGGCAGACCAATGGTTACTGAGATACAGCACTATAAAGTTTTTTTTTTTATAAATTTTTTCTTCGTGGAAAACACTCTGGGGCCTTTGGCGGGGCGCCGCGCAGCGTACCTCACCGAAGGCTAATAACAAGTCACACTGCGCGCCACCTAACCTAACCTTACCTAACATAACTTAACCTAATCTATTTTAGCGACCACCTCCGATCGACATCTGCTATACACCATTCAACGCGTCTCGTCGAGCTGAAGAATATTGCTGCTGGGGACATTCGGGGCAGACCAATGATTACTGAGATACAGCACTATAAAGTTTTTTTTATAATTTTTTTCTTAATGGAAAACACTCTGGGGCCTTTGGCGGGGCGCCGCACAGCGCTTCGCGCAGTGTACCTTGCCGAAGGCTAATAAGTCACACTGCGCGCCACCTAACCTTACCTAACATAACTTAACCTAACCTAATCTATTTTAGCGACCACCTCCGATCGACATGTGCTATACACCATTCAACGCGTCTCGTCGAGCTAAACAATATTGCTCCTGGGGACATTCGGGGCAGACCAATGATTACTGAGATACAGCACTATAAAGTTTTTTTTTATAATTTTTTTCTTAATGGAAAACACTCTGGGGCCTTTGGCGGGGCGCCGCGCAGCGCTTCGCGCAGTGTACCTTACCGAAGGCTAATAAGTCACACTGCGCGCCACCTAACCTAACCTTACCTAACATAACTTAACCTAACCTAATCTATTTTAGCGACCACCTCCGATCGACATGTGCTATACACCATTCAACGCGTCTCGTCGAGCTGAAGAATATTGCTGCTGGGGACATTCGGGGCAGACCAATGATTACTGAGATACAGCACTATAAAGTTTTTTTTTATAATTTTTTTCTTAATGGAAAACACTCTGGGGCCTTTGGCAGGGCGCCGCGCAGCGCTTCGCGCAGTGTACCTTACCGAAGGCTAATAAGTCACACTGCGCGCCACCTAACCTAACCTTACCTAACATAACTTAACCTAACCTAATCTATTTTAGCGACCACCTCCGATCGACATCTGCTATACACCATTCAACGCGTCTCGTCGAGCTGAAGAATATTGCTGCTGGGGACATTCGGGGCAGACCAATGATTACTGAGATACAGCACTATAAAGTTTTTTTTATAATTTTTTTCTTAATGGAAAACACTCTGGGGCCTTTGGCGGGGCGCCGCACAGCGCTTCGCGCAGTGTACCTTGCCGAAGGCTAATAAGTCACACTGCGCGCCACCTAACCTTACCTAACATAACTTAACCTAACCTAATCTATTTTAGCGACCACCTCCGATCGACATGTGCTATACACCATTCAACGCGTCTCGTCGAGCTAAACAATATTGCTCCTGGGGACATTCGGGGCAGACCAATGATTACTGAGATACAGCACTATAAAGTTTTTTTTTATAATTTTTTTCTTAATGGAAAACACTCTGGGGCCTTTGGCGGGGCGCCGCGCAGCGCTTCGCGCAGTGTACCTTACCGAAGGCTAATAAGTCACACTGCGCGCCACCTAACCTAACCTTACCTAACATAACTTAACCTAACCTAATCTATTTTAGCGACCACCTCCGATCGACATGTGCTATACACCATTCAAAGCGTCTCGTCGAGCTGAACAATATTGCTGCTGGGGACATTCGGGGCAGACCAACGGTTACTGAAATACAGCACAGTAAAGATTAAAATGTCCCACAGTAAGTCTATGTCACGTTCGCTTTAAAATGTCTTTATGTTAAATCATGTGTGTTGGGTTGGGTTGGGTGCGGTTAGGTTACGTTAGGTTAGGTGAGGTTAGTTTAGGTAAGGTTAGGTGAGGTTAGTTTAGGTAAGGTTATGTTAGGTTAGGTAAGGTCAGGTTAAATTAGGTTAGTGTAGGTTAGGTTAGTGTAGGTTAGGTTAGGTAAGGTTACGTTGGGCTAGGTTAGGTTAGGATAGGTTAGCTAAGGTAAGGTTAAGTTAGGTGGCGCGCAGTGTGACTTGTTATTAGCCTTCGGTGAGGTACGCTGCGCGGCGCCCCGCCGAAGGCCCCAGAGTGTATTCCAAGAAGAAAATTTTTTTTCACGCTTCGCAATTAATTTTCAGTCGGATGGTCTCGTATTTTCGTATATATTTTGCTTATGGCTGGGGAGCGTTTTTCAAAAACTTTATAGTGCTGTATCTCAGTAACCATTGGTTTAGGTTAGGTTAGGTAAGGTTAGGTTAGGTTAGGTAAGGTAAGGTTAGGTTAGGTTAGGTAAGGTTAGGTTAAGTTAGATAAGGTTAGGTTAGGTTAAACTCAGGCGCTCACATCTTGTGAGTACGGGTATTGGTAATCCCGAGGTGCCCTAGCTCGACCTGTACCTTTTCAACTTGCTTTGGGAAGGGTCCCCTTCTCTGTCGTCTTTCCTATATGGCCTTCCTTGGCCAACTCTTGTTCTCTTCCGACCTCGACGCCATTAGAGTACTCGAGGGCTAGGGGTCTCTTCTCTTCAGACTATTTCTCCCCGGGCGAGACTCTGGAACTTCTGCATGTTGGGGGTCCCTCCGGTAACCAGTCAACTTGAAGCGTATCCGTGGCCGTGCCTTCTTCGGAAGGGGTGCGGAGTTGTAGGGACCAGCCATCCCGAAGCTTGGGTGATGGGAAGCCGGGGGACCCCTCCAGGGCATGGGAGGAAAGGTTATGGACGCTTGGCCCCACACCCTGCTGTGGGGGATTTTTTAGAGGCCGTTCGGCACGAACGTGCAATGGAAAAGAAGCATAAAGAGGTATAGAGCAAAGCGTTGTGTGTGATGTGGTGAACAAGGGGCTGGCTACCCCAAATAAGTATTGATAATATGGAGGAAGATAAACAACAGAGCGAAATGAGAGCGGAGGGCGAGAATGAGGTGATAGATGAGGGAAAAGAAGGTTAGGTTAGGTTAGGTGGCGCGCAGTGTGACTTGTTATTAGCCTTCGGTGAGATATGTTGCGCGGCGCTCCGATGAAGGCCCCAGTGTTTTGAACGAGAAAAATTTTATAAAAAAAAATTGTGTAGTGCTGTAACTCGGTAACCATTGGTCTGCCTCGAATGTCCCCAGCAGCAATATTGTTCAGGTCGACGAGACGCGTCGAATGGTGTATAGCACATGTCGATCGGAGTTGGGCACTAAACTAGATTAGGTTAGGTTAAGTTATGTTAGGTTAGGTGGCGCGCAGTGTGACTTGTTTTTAGCCTTCGGTGAGGTACGCTGCGCGGCGCCCCGCCAAAGGCCCCAGTGTTTTCCACGAAGAAAAAATTTATTAAAAAAAACTTTATAGTGCTGTATCTCAGTAACCATTGGTCTGCCCCGAATGTCCCCAGCAGCAATATTGTTCAGCTCGACGAGACGCGTCGAATGGTGTATAGCACATGTCGATCGGAGTTGGACACTAAACTAGATTAGGTTAGGTTAGGTGGCGCGCAGTGTGACTTGTCATTAGCCTTCGGTGAGGTACGCTGCGCGGCGCCCTGCCAAAGGCCCCAGAGTGTTTTCCACGAAGAAAAAATTTATAAAAAAAACTTTATAGTGCTGTATCTCAGTAACCATTGGTCTGCCCCGAATGTCCCCAGCAGTAATATTGTTCAGCTCGACGAGACGCGTCGAATGGTGTATAGCACATGTCGATCGTGTTGGTCGCTCAACTAGATTCTTACCCTGTATGCATTTTTCTTTTTAAATTGGGTTATTTTTTATTAACTACATTGTAGATCAATTAAAACAATTTGATCAAAATTTTTATTGTTTTAAACACATCAAATACTTCAGCACCAATAAAAATAAATAGATTTTAATAGAATGGATAACAAAATCCCAAAGATAAAAAAAATAGGTCAACCGAAAAAATGCTTGCACAAGAGAATATGATAATTATTCTATACCATGAATAACAGGATGATGATTAAAAAACCTTTATTATTCCAAATTGCAAACAAAAAGCACATATTTTTAACATCATAGTATTGATCAATGTACAGTTAATATTGTTGTTGCAATACCCGCATGGGAAGATGATCGTTATTAACAAATTTTTGTTAAAGTCTAACAATTCATTTACTAGTTACCATGGTTACAGAGCTGTAATATTAACTTACAGGCCACCTTGAACTGTAAGTGAATACTACATACCTACATAAATAACCAATTACTATTAAGCTTTCTTTTGTTCAATTTTAGGCTACTTATTAAGATATAAAAATGCCGTTTTGACAGGTTGTTGTTAATAATTCAATTTTAAGTCATTATTTCTTTACTTTAATCTTTATAGGTATTGCAAATCATCATGCATTAACCGTGAACTGTAACTTTTCTGGTCTCGAATGCAATTTTGACCTGAAAAGTCTCACTTACAGTTCATGGTACGTAATATAATGTATAAAACAATCGGGACAATAAACACTTATCAGCTGGTTGAAAAATGTATGCTATTAAAAGCATATATCAAAATTTGATGAGATTCTAAATAAATGGTTTGGGCTAAAAATGGCTTCCATATTGGCTGCACCAAAACATTCTAAACCATCACTTCAACGGATGTTTAAATATTTTATCTTCATTGGTGTTGTTATAGACTCTTAACCAAATTAATTTTACCACCTTTTTATATAAAAAAATGAACCAGAGTTTATTGATGAAGATAAAATATTGAACAATACACATTTGGTTATGGCACATAACAAAACTCGTTTGATTGCCGCAAAACTCGGCTCACCGCCTCGTTTTGGCAATCAAACTCGTTTGGTTAAGATGCTCATAATCAAACTTGTATCGTTAACATCTATTTCACTTTCTGAACTGTAATATTTCATGTTTTTTACTTAAAAAGTGTTATTATGACCGTTTCAGCTTGAGTAGCTTATAACAACAAATTTATGACATAAAAATAGTAAGATAGAAAATAATATAAAAAGTACACTGTTAATATCATGTTTCCCGTAAAGTGTTTTACTGTAGTTTTGAAATAAAAATGTAAAATTGCATGCAACAGCTTTATAGCTGGTTGCATCACAAGTATTAAAAAATAAAATTCCAGAAGAACAATGTGCTATAATATTTATTTCTACTATAAACAGATGTCATAACTAGAAGTTACACTTAAATCATGTAGTATAATTACCAATTTTTTAACCAATATAATAAATAATTTGCGATCGAATCTTCGATCAATATAAACTAAATGTGTATTTATTATCAGTTCACATTAAAATGAGAAGTTTAAACGACACCATGATTCCCATTGTAACATGAATAATCAGTAAGCACTTGACAAGCTCACAATGCAAAATTATTGCTGTTTCAAAACAAAAGACGGAGCATTTAAAAACGTAATAAAAAGGGACAGGGAGTAAATTAAAAAAAAAAACAGCAGGAAGTAGACTAAAAACGACAGAAAAAATATAGAAAAATAGTTTTTAAAACTGTGGAAAATATAAAATCGAGCAATAAATTTGCATTAACTACCATTATAAACAATAATTCACAAAAACCAATTATATCACTGTGTTTATTTGACATACTAACTATTTCACTTGAGTTTTTAAATGTTGCAAGAATTCATGATAAGATAAAGCAGTTTCTATTCGATCTTCGATTAAATGTTCTATAAACACGCTTCTGCTCGGACTGTTCTCCCTAATAATCTGCAAAGTAGCCACAAAAGGTTTTTCGTCGTTCAAGTAATTAATAAAATTATTCAGTCTCTGATTATGCGGTGTATCCAAATTGGGCAAATCGTACATCTGTTCAGAAATAGAATTGTAATCTGGCACACCCAGGGCCTCGTTCAAGAAAGTCGGCGACACTCCAGGCCCTACCAACAGCACCATGTGTTCTCCCATGTCCATTAGAAATGCCCCTTTCGAATCCAGATTTCTTGCACTCAACTGGAGTCGAGGGGGCTGGGGAATTGCTTCGCCGTCCACGTTAAGAGTTGTGTTTTGGTCTTCCAAATTGTGCACTGGGTACAAATCTGGATAAATTTGTTGGATCAGCAAATATAAGGGCAGTGTTTTCATGTCACACATGGCTTTAACACGATCATCCAGCCGTGTGGAAGTGCCGCTTCGAAACGCAACATGTTTAAGTAGGGCGGATATATACAAAGGTAAGAGCTTCAGGCATCCGGGTGCTAAAAGCCCTGACGGGGGGCTGCCTAAATTCAGCGAGAGTTTGTAACTTGATAAAATATCTATGGCAACGTTAATGAATGCTTCGCGAGCATCCGATAGACTAGACTGCATGGAGCGATCGACTGCCATCTTTGACAAGAGTCCCACTATGCATTGTTGGTCAGCTGCAGCCAGCACATCCGGCAGCGTGGATGCAATTGGGACACACAAGGTGTGCACTCTTATTCTACGTTCACCCTTACTCGACGTGTATAGCAGGGCCGCTTGGAAACAAACAGTATGCAAGTCCGAGAGGCTCTCGTCGATGGCAACCTGCATGCCGAAGCCTGCCTCTGGGTTGACGTTCGGGAGCGAAAGTAAATCCGTGGACCTAACGAAGAAATTGCCATGGAAAGTGTGGATGGACAATCCCCGAGTACACCTAATTCTCATAACGGCTTCAAATCCAATTTTTCTAACAAGATACCGCTTCAGAGTTCTTTCTAAACTTTCAGCCTGAAGGGTGCGGTTTGCTTTGAAGAGTGGGAAGTGATGCATGCAGCCTCCACTGAATCTGCTGATGCCAGATATGGTAGCCAAATCGACATACTGCGAGTTGACAACGAACAAATCCACGGCTATCTGCTGCCCGCTGCATTCCAAAGCTAAGCGCTTGTAGAAATCGTTTGCTGGATTTAAATGCTGCACTTCAGCTGAAGACCGCTGGTTAGGATCTTCTCTTACTGTCAAAGCACCCGGACCAACTGTTGGGAGCGATGCTTGGAATACCGTGATTCGTCCTCCCGTACTACCTATCATTTTATGGGCGGCTTGCAAGGCAGCGCCTAAGGCAGATCCCGTATCGAAGCTATTGTTAAATCTCGTGGGCAACTGAGCTAACAAATCGGAGACTAGTTCCTTGCGTTCTTGCAAATTAACAATTAAATTATCAGGACAGGGCAGGAAAACGTCATCGATATCCAACACCGTCATTTCGTGGGGTTGACTAAGCCCCTCGGCCAGTGAATAGAAGTGCAGCGCCGAGTTGTATGCTATAAATCCAACTTGAGTTCTGGCATCACCCGGTAAACTTGACAAATTTGAACTCAAAACGTTGCAGAATGTATGGAGGTACCCACTGTCGACAGCAGCATGCGAAACATCTAAAAGGAACAAATATACGGCAGGCTGAGGAGGCCTGAGCATGTATTCTGAGGGGGCTATATATTCAATGGTGCTGGATTTAATCTCTGGGCGCCGTGACGGATCCCCGTAGGTCTTGCTGACGGGGTCAAATTGAAATTCCTCAGGCAGTTCGTTAACTCTATAGCACAGGTTACACTTCCACCGCTTCATGTCGACGAAAAAGACGAACGGGTTGATGTAGGTGCGACATGATCGGCACCGCACTATCGTCGAACACTGGATAACAGGCAGGTGGTCCAGATCTTTAAAAGGATGGATTAGTATTCCTAGAGGCAGTCGTGCTTTTTGCAGAAGAGTGTTAGTTTCTGGAATTTTGGTCATTGTGCAGCGGAATATGTCGGGGCTGCAATTGGCAGCGTCCAGGAAATCCTGCCCTAAGCTTATCCGTGGCGGCTCGACTTTCGTGTCTGGCAAAATGTTGGAATACTGAAGCAAATCGTAATTTTCCTGACCCCACAGTTTGTTAAATCCGCCTTGTACCACATTTGCCTGTGGATAATTCTGACGCTGTTGATCATTTAAATTGTATGAATTCATTGGTTGTTTTTCTGGCTGCTTCTGGGTTTGATAACCGTAGGGACTTTGATTTTGATATACATTTTGCACAGTTTGCTGTTGTGGTTGTGGAGAAAATTGCACATTTGGACTATTAGGATAATGCGGTGCTGTTGGATATCTGTTTGCATGAAGATTTGCCTTTAAACCTGCATTAGAACCAGATGGTGGTGGTGCATTTGTTTGAGTCAATTGAGGTGCATTAGCATAGGACCCCATGTTACTTGCTGGCACAGTCTGCGACTGTTGCACGTTGTACTGTGCTTGGTTGTGTGGCACAAATTTAGGAGCATTTTGCTGCTGCTGTTGCAAATATGGTTGGGCTTTACTCTGTGCTGGCACATATTTACCAGGCTGCTGTTGCATGCCCATGGTAGTAGTTTGTTGAGCAGGTACTGAATAATTTTGCTGTGTAGAATGTACGTTCTGCATTTGGGGCTGTGAAAATTGCACATTGGTTGGCGCTACAGAACTCTGAGTATTAAAATTATATGACGCTTGAGTAGACGGTGCCAAGCTCGCCTGACTATTTCCATTAGTATACGAATGGTTCAAATTTTGTCTGGCCCCTGGCATTTGATTAAACTGACTTTGTTGCAAATTAGGCGTCGAGCCAAAATTTGGCACAGTTTTAGGTGGTAGCGCTGATTTTGGTTGAGATATACTACCTGGTGCAATTTCAAATTGTGGTTGGGATAAACTTGCCTGCATTTTCGGCTGATTAAGAGCTGGAAGATCAGCTGCCTGGGAGGTTTTATTAAAAAACGAACTTACATGTGCATCAAGCCCTGGGGCTCCTATCCTCAGCTGATCTTGCAACAAATTAGTTTTAGCGCTCGTTTCGTTATTTGTTCGCTGACTATTCACATTTGAGCCGCCTACATACCCTGTTTGAAATTGTGTCAAATTATTGCTTTCATTCTGACTCGTATTGCTAGGTTTCGATTCTTGCCTTAGCGGTATGTTTTGGAACTGGTCAGATCTGGCCTGATTGCTAGCATTCAAGGGAACGTTTGCAAATCGACTCTGTGCAGAATGTGTGAAGCTTTGGCCATCTTGGCTGTTTGCTACGTTTGGTATGGGCGAGAAATTGCGATTCTGGTGCGGCAAGTCACTACTGGCCGGCAGAGTTCGTTCCGAAGCAGGATTCAAAACTGGCGTTGAGGTGATGAAAGGTTGAACTTTGGGACTCGACATTGGAGTTACTTGGGAAACACTTAAACTGGAGTAGTTTTGCGTAAGTTGGTTAATGTTAGCACCGTGTGTGCCACTAGGAGGCAACTGTGATGGAGGGATGACCTTCCGGGCAGGAGGCAGCTGGGAGGCTGGGATCTGCTGCAAGCGGTTGCCGGGGGAAGATGTTCTTGAAGAATGCGATGAATCCATTCCGTTAAATGAAACTGGTGATGATGTTACGTTGGGTTTACCGAATTGGGGCGGCAGACCATTAGGCAAATTTTGCTCAGTCATATTTGGTTGTGTAGTATTCATGGCTAAAACACAAAAAATATTATACTCAAGTAAAAAACACTGGCGATGATTTAGCAGCTTTTTCGATTTGTAAAAGTTCAATTTTAGAAAATTATACTTTAGAAATCATCTGGAACACGGTAACGTTCGCGAATTTGCAATTTCATGTGAATGGCATGAATGTTTTAAAGGAAAAAGTTCAGACAATCCTATTCTTAAAATTAATCATACTGTAGTTTATTCAAGCCATATAACTGCGTAATCGTTCACTAAAATTAAACCTATTATTACAATAATTCCAACAACCTTTGAACCTCTTTACAATCCATAGCCAGAAAATTAATTGGCAAATATTAATTTAAGAATGAAGGAAACGTGTTGGTACATTTTTACTTTTAGTAGATTTTTTCATTAACCAATTGATTTAAGACTTACCTATAATCTTTATAACCACAAATTTTCTAGAGCATTTACAAATAACTAGCAAAAATGCACATTTTTTGTATTAAAACCCAACAAGGGCATTTTCTTGGTTGTCATTGTCAATCTTACGTGGCGAGCGACTGTGGCGCCACTCCCGATATGTAACGTCATTGCTAACCAGTGGCGTCACATGAAAAGGGTAAAGGTAGATTCAGACTGGCGATAGCGGCGCGGTGACGGCGCGGTAGCGGAGCGGTCCTGAAACCGCTCAGCAATCGCTCTGCACGTTTTTAAATGATATGATTCAGACTAACAAGCTGCGCGGAAGCGGAGAGGTAGCGACAAGCCGGCAGGGATAGGGCGGTAGGCTGACGGAGCGGTTTCGATCGATCGGAAAGCGATTTTTATGAAGAAACCGCGCGGTTAGATAAAAACACAGACATAATTTAGAGTGAAATATGCAGTTCAGTACCGTCCCGTAGTTGCAGGCGGATGTGATTGTGCTACAACATGGAAGAGCAACCAAACATTTTGGGTTTGGAAATTAACTAGGTATACAGCTAAATTGTTCAATCAAATTAATTTTAGTCGCTTTACGTTTGCATTTAAAAACTAACTTCTTCAGACGTTTACATTAAGTTTTTAAACAGTTAATTATTTGATGAACTAAAAATAGGAGAATGAGAAACAATGTATATTTTTATCCTTATGATTGTATAATTGATTTAATTGGGGCGGAATGAGTACTTTTTTAAATTTTTAAATAAATCCTTGACGAAACAGTTTATTTTCAAATTATGCTATTAGTAATTAAAATTTAACAGTGTGGAAAATAATTTGTTCTGCGAATTGTCAAATATGAAATCCCGTTGGTTCAAATAATTCTCAACAACGCGATTTCATTAAACATTTATTACTAATAGCATAATTTTAAAATAAACTGTTTCGTCAACGATTTATTTAATTTAAAATCTAAAAACGTGAGTGCTAAATTCTCACCAATTAAATCAACTTATACAATGATAAGAATAAAAATATGCTTTTTTTATATGTACAATCTAATCTCATTCTCCTAATTAGTTCATCAAATAAGCAACTGTTTAAAAACTTAATTTAAACGTCTCAAGAAGTTAGCTTTTCAATGCTAACGAAACGCTCAAAAAAATAAATTTGATTGAACCATTTATTAATAGTCTTATTCGTAAAGAACAGAGCGGATTTAGACGTGGGTACTCATGCGTAGATAATATAAATGTTGTGCGTATTATTATAGAACAATCTCTTGAGCACCAATCGCCACTACAGCTTTTGTTCATTGACTATAAGCGAGCTTTTGATTCCGTTAATAGAGAATGTATTTGGGTCGCACTTAGAAATATGGGACTTCCCAAAAAAATAATACGACTGATTAAGGAAGGATATGATAATTTCCAGTGTAGAGTGTTACATAAAGGGCTGCTGTCTAAATCATTCAAATCCGAGACTGGAGTGAGACAAGGCTGTGTATTGTCGCCACTTTTGTTCCTAGTAATAATGGATATGATTTTACTAAAAACTATTGAAGGCAGAACAAGAGGTATCAGGTGGGGTTTGATGGGTGTTCTGGAAGACATAGATTACGCTGATGATGTGTGCCTCATGTCTACTCAAGTGCGAAACATGCAGTTAAAGCTGAACAACTTAGTAACAGAATCACGCAAGGTGGGACTGGAAATCAACAAGCATAAGACGAAGCTGCTAATGATAAATACCGAAGGAGCAAATAACGTAATACTAGATAGTAACCCCTTAGAAACAGTAGAAGAATTTACCTATCTGGGAAGCATTGTATCGTGTAATGGAGGCACTTTGAGAGACATAGAGCTCAGAATAAATAAAGCAAGAGCAACATTTGCTAGCATGAATAAAATTTGGCGGGCAAATAAAATTCGAACTTCGGCTAAGATTAAGGTTTTTAATGCTACAGTTAAAGCAGTCCTTCTCTACGGCTCAGAAACCTGGTACGTGACGGCCCAAATAAAAAGGAAGCTACAAGCATTTGTCAACAGATGTTTGAGATATGTATTAAGAATATGGTGGCCAAAACGTATATCAAATCTGGAATTATGGAGGAAAACCGGACAGGAGGATATAAACACCGAAATAAGACAAAGAAAGTACAGATGGCTGGGTCATACTTTAAGAAAACCTAGAGATACAATCAGTCATGCTGCCCTCGAATGGCAGGCACAGGGGAGAAGAACTAGAGGGAGACCCCGCACATCATGGCAGAGAACAATAGAAGAGGAAACCGGAAGAACTATGGCACAGCTACGATTAATGGCTCAAGATAAAGAGAGGTGGAAACAGTTTGTGCAGAACTTATAACCCTAACTAATGTGTAATGTGTATATATGTATAGATGTATATAGGTATGTGCATACGTATGTGTGCAACTTGATAAGAATTTTTAAGTATTACTTGTTAATTATTAGTTAATAATTAGAGTGTAATAGTTTGTTTTTTTATAACCCTATGTCCCGTCAGGGAATAATGGGTACAATAATAATAATAATAATTTATTAATAGTTAATTTCTAAACCAAAAATTAAAATATGTAATATTATGTGTGTTTACGTTATTCTTTATTCACCAATAAAATATATTATTTTGAGTTCAATATTTGTAATTGTTTTTACTTTATAATATACAGTGTGACCGCGGATTGGGTTCACATAAGATGTAAATGACAAAACATTTTCGAGTTAGATGTTAATATTCTAGGAATCGTTCCTGCTTGTTCTCAAACCAAAATTTTGAGAAAGTCAATCAAATTAATTAATATACAGGGTATTTTTAGAATCAATTTAAAAACAATCCAAGAGTAAACTACCTTTATTAAAAAGGGTAACAAAAAAAGTATTAAGAAAAATTGTTTAGAATTAAGAGTAATGGCAGACCCAATTTTCAGACAAATCGGCCACTCTTCATCGGAACTCTCTGAACTACTTGTAAACATTTCTACAAAACTTATTATCGACTTGTAACCTGCACGCCCCTGAACGCCGCTTGCAAATAAACTCACCGTCGAACTACCGCGCTCAGTATGAATACCTACTAATCTAAAAACCGCCCAGAATCCGCGCCGCTACCAAACCGCTACCGCACCGCTGCCGCGCCGCTACCGCCAGTCTGAATAGACCTTAACGATACCGCAGCTTTTATTAAATTTATTTTTTGTTGTAGTAACCGTATACCAGTAATATATTTCGCTTATTGCATTTTTGCATACATTTTCTGCCACAATGTAATTTATTCTAATTATTTTTGATTCACGTGTTGTTACAGCTTCAAAATGTATTTACGTTGCACCTAAAAGGCACTCATCTAACTCATCTCTGCCTGTAGATCACAGACACAAACAAATAATCTGTAGATACAGGCACTGCCATCATACGAGTGTGTTTTTGATACTGAGAACGATTATTTGACCTTGTACCCACCAAATTGCCCATGAACATCGCCATTTGCTCAAGGTCGCTTAACAGCTGTTAGTGTCATTTTTGAAAATTCAAAGTACCCATTGTGACAAGCACGCTTTGCTCAAGGTCAAATAGCCGCTGTCGGTGTAAAAATAGCTCTTTATCTACGACAGTGCGTAAATTGTAAAACGACTGTTCATGAAATCATGGTGTAAATGCACCATGTATTTAATCACATCTTTTCATTAGTTCACGTCGTCAGTAGCAACGTGATTAAAATTATTTCCGTAGGAAGCTGAAAGAAGCTAGGTACATACATAGCACTGGCAGTAGAACCAATTAGCTAGACTAGCGCAGAACTAAAGCCCATTTGGAAGATTTGGATGCCACTACTGCCCAGAGAATTACAAAAATATTCTACTGCGCATGCAGCGGTAAGGTATATTGTTATGTAATGTTAGACAATCGCCAAGTCAATGTACTATTAGGCAAACACCCCAATACTCAGGGCACTTATATTAAATTTGAAAAATGCAAAGCTTGCCTGTCAATATCTTAGGTTAACTAAAATGAAACGTAGTTATTACTCTCCAATGAAATGGTTAATTGCCCCGTTCTATATTTTATCAAATTGCAATAATCCTATGGGCTTGCTCCGGCAAAACACAAGACTGATATCTCAGGTGGGGTTCAAATTTGAATCTTATATTAAAAGAATTCTGTAGAATATTTAACTCAGATAGTTCAAATACTCAAAATTTCAGTACAACTGCGCTACTCGCTTCAATAACTCATAACCTCACAAAATTGACTTACACCACAAAAGGTTCGCGGGTGCATACAGCGTTTTATTTTGATATTCAAAAGCGAAATTTTCAAGAAAACCACAGGTAAACTGAATCGAATCTCCCGCCTAGCGATATCTACCTTGGTTTTGTTTCAGGTAAATCCTGGCATAAATCGTATTTTCTAGTGGCGCCACGGGATTTTCTGGAATTTTGACGTATCTGGATGCTTGGAAACACGATGAATCTCTTCAGCAAGGTGTGTTCTCAAAGTCCACTGGCTTTCCGGACTCCAACCACATAAAAACCTCGCCTCTGGAGCTGCTGCGGGTGACGCCAACGCCCTTATTTGCTGGAAGTCGCTTTCTTGACACCAAATCTTCTTCTAGGTTGTTATTCTCTTCCCGATCTGTAGAGCTTGAGATTCCTGGCTTCTGATGTTGGAATGGACTGGTATCGCAGTTTAAAATTTTTAGGTTGTCCGAGCCGAACTCACGCCGATCTTGGCTTGCACAGTTTTATAAACTTTTTCGGTGGAGAAACTTTTAATAACACTTTCCCTTATACCCGGTGACTTGTAGAATAACTTTGTACACTTTTTAGACTTGCAAATAACTTTTATTATATAAAAACACCAAAAATTAGGAGCGTCATTTTCCCACAAGTTGACATTGCAGGAATTATTTTCTATTTTCTTATTTTTCACTAAAGAGCATCGCGTTACCTAGTAACGGCGATCTAATATTGTTCAAAGGAAATAAGTTTTGGTTACAATTTTACATAAAAGAATAAAATTTGATCAACATGTTTGTTGCTAAAAACTAGAAATTGTCTTTATTTCTTATACATAAAAGTCGTCCTTTCTTGTCACATAAAATGTTATTTATCACTGCTCTGCTATGAACACTTAGTTTTAAATTGCACCGGCACTTGAGTTCAATTTTAACCACGTCACTAATTATTCTTCATTTCAGTTACCCTCGTACGTTTATTAATAACTCTACGCGCATATTCATTATGCACATAACCAACCTTTTGCATTATTTACTTACATTGGTCCGGCTTCAAATATGCTCAAACCTATCATATTGCTTATATTATATTAGCCATCTTAAATCTTTTTTTTACTCAAACTTCAAATTCAATCCTTCTGAAACATGCTTTTCTTATGCTAGCCTTTATCTCTCTAATTGTGCTTCTTGCATCTAATTTCCAATGCATTTAATAACTTCAACTACTGTCTAGATTTCAATTAAATAAAATATTTCAATTCTGAGCTTTAATTGACTTTGTTCAATATTGCTCTATGCATATAGAACTAAATTGCGAGCATCAAACCATCTCAATATATTGAACTGCATTCACAACGTGTTGTCTATATTTACTTTTAATAAGTTTAGTAAATAATAATTAAAAAGGAAATACAACGGACTTAACAACTCTTAATATTAAAATAATGCTGCAGTTATTAAAAATAATTTTGTTAAAAGAAATGTAGAAAAAGGGATGGATGTTTTTACAAGAATAATTAATAATAACATTAGAATTGAAGGAATATCTAATATTAATAATTATTTAAAATACCATTTGGGAAAGCATAATTCTTTGAACTCATATATTTGTTAACGTCATTGTATATGTGATAGCTTATTTAGTAAAAGGAATATGGTCATGATACAGTTAAACAGTTTTACATACGAATACAATTACAATTTAACAAAATATTATTGGAGACAATTAGGAGAAAGAGTGATACTACAAATGTGAAAGAGAAAAATATAAATAAAGATACAGAAATATTAATATGATGTTAGAATTTTGTATTGACTATTTTAAATGTGAATTATGTAATGACGCAATTGTTGAATTACAAATCATTTCTCAATACGTATTTACTTTTATTTATTTTGTTCAAAAATTATTAACAATTAACCTTTTTATCACCTTTATTGAATTATTAATGCTTGCCCTGTCTTATTGTATTTTTATTAATTGCCAAGGCAATTAAATTGTACCCCAAAATACTAAGCCCTACACTTGAATTACAACAATTTGTAGTATGTGTGTAACAACGTGGTTTATATTTTTACTTTTACCAGCCCCACGCTTGGGCGCCATTAATATGAACTGCATTCACAACATATTGTCTATATTTACTTTTAGTAAGTTTTTAAATTTTATTATTAATTTTTAACACATTGAGCAGTCATAAATTTGATAAGATTCTTGTTGAGATACCTTTAATATACTATGAACATGCAATTCAAGTCATTTTAAACTGTTTTTAAATTAAAAATTGCTCTACTATAATTAGAATGTCAATCATTCTTATTAGATATTAGCTTCTGAAAATCAGGGGTGGATTCCTTTATCTAGTTAACTGATTTCTGAAAAATTGATGTTCTTATTTTCCCAATATCATTCGCATAAGTCACAATTACTTATGTCAACCAAATGTCAAAACAGATTTGAAATTCAAATGACAAATACCAAACTGTTACAATGATACACAGTAATATTTAATCAGTAAGTAATTTATTCATAAATAGTTTACCTTTTTATTGTCTTTATTTCCTTTTATAGTTATGACGTTAATAAGAAATGACCCACCTTTCATTTGGTCAGCACAAACTCTCCAGATGCCAAACAAGCCGCTCCTTTCTGATGACTAATTGATTCTCTCCAGCACCTTCCTGCAATGAATGGTCCGCGGACAAACAAGACATCCTAACCGTCACACGTCAGCTACTCAACCCTTTTCTACAGCACGCAGCCAACAGACCAAACTTGCAGATAGCTTCCTGCACTACTCCATTCACCAACCTCCAAGAATGAGCCTCTTTTACCCTGGTGATCCTTCTCTGGACTGTCCTTTACCACCAACAGTTTGACGTAATCCAATTTAATTGATCTATTCTGTCAAATTAACTTTTCCAATAAACTTAACCCATTATTATTCTCCAATGATTAACTTTTGTAGAGTACTTCTGCTATCCTATTGTTTTCCACATACACTGCTCAAAAAAATTAGGGGAACACTTTTTTGAACGCGTATAAGTTTTCCAGCAAATAACGGAAGCAGGATATTTTCTTGTTATACTATTCTCTAGACTTGTATTGACAAAGTGCAAAAATAATTACGGTGATTCGTTTGCTCGTTTTCTTCGTAGACGCCAAAATGTATAGAAAGTCTCAAAACAAAGTGGTTTTTGACCACAAAGCAAACATTCGAAGCTCATCAAATTAGTCATTGGACACAGGATACGTCAGTTTTAACTTTTTCACTGTTTCTGAGTTCAAAATGCGTTATTTAAGTGACATTGAAGTCGCGAGGGCTGTTGCTTTGCTTGAAGATGGTCGATATATGCGGTATGTAACAAACCATCTCCAATCACCTCCATCTGTTATCTGCAGAGGATGGCATGGGTACCGAGAAACGGGTAAATATTCCAGTAGAACTGGACAAGGCCGTAAAAGAAAAACTACCCCTCGGGACGACCTGTATATTGTGAATTCTTGTCTTCGCCGACGAACTGCTACTGCTCTTGAGTTACAAAATCTACTCCGAAGTGCCACTGGTGTAACAATTTTCGATGAGACGGTTAGAAGACGACTCAAAGAAGTCAATCTGACTTCTCACAAGGCTGTGCGAGCTCCTCGCTTGACCAGGAATCACTAAGTTATCCGTCTAAACTTTGCTCGTGAACATGTGCAATGGCAACTTTGACAATGGAGGTCTGTGCTTTTTACTGACGAGTGGCGGTTTTGTCTAACTCGTTGCGATGGTCGTATACGAGTGTACAGACGTCCTGGAGAGCGATACACTGCGGCGTGTATACAGGAAGTGGACCGATTCATAGCTGGATCTGCCATGGTTTGGGGTGGCATCAGTATAGACGGTCGCACCGACTTGGTTGTCATTCCTCAACGTCTCAATGCACAAATTTATGTTGAGACGATTCCTTAAGAGCATGTTGTGCCATTTGCGAACAATTTCGGCGATGGCTTCATCCTACAACAGGATAATTGTAGATTACATACCGCAAATTTAACAACAAATTTTCTCCAGGAACAAGAAATCCAGGTGATGGGGTGATCAGCCATGAGTCCGGACTTAAATTCCATCGAACACGTTTGGGATTTATTCGACAGGCGTATTAGGAAGCGTCCTGCTGCACCTGAGACTCTTCAGGGGTTGGCCGAGGTCCTTGTGGAAGAATTGTGAAATTTACCACAAGACATGTTAAGACGTCTTATTCGCAACATGCCTTGACGATGTCACGTTGTCACTGATGATAATGGAGGGCACACGCGCTACTAAAACTCGGTATTCGAGCGCTAACAGAATTTCTATTACATTTTAAGTGATAAATCACATTTCAATTTTGGTAGTCTTCTCAATGGTTTGGTGTTACTCAAGAAAACCGTTAATTTACAGCATATTTATTGTTTGTATCTTGTTAAGTAATGTTGAAACAACAATATACTAACGTTGATACTTGCGTCTGTATTTAATTTGAAAATTTCTGCACAGCTGAAAAAGTGTTCCCCTAATTTTTTTGAGCAGTGTATTTGCAAGCTCCATTAGTTTATGTCTTTACCTATTCTTGTTTATATTAATTTTCCATATTATTGTATCTCGTAGATTTTACTTATTCTCTTTTTTATTATTCCAAAAATTTTTATAGTAAAAGCAGGGTTATTTTCAAAATGTTTAATTACACCAAAATCTTTTGCTACATTTTTTAAGTTTGTTATTTTCAATAATAATGAAAAATGTTCTTAATGATATCAAATCCCTTAATATACATTCCAGTTTTCAATTACTTTGATATAAACCTACTAAATTTCAATTGAGTATTTGTCATTCGTTTCAAACTGCAATTTTTATAATGTTATCTTATTATCGAATCCATCTGTTTTTTCAAATAGCTATTTCCTATTCAATTATAAATTCTCTTTCACTTTGTAACCATGATAACCATTGTACCTGAATAAATCCAAATTATTTTTAACGTTTAACTATTGTAATCCCTTAATATTTTCTAAATTTGCTTCTAACATACACATTGTTGTATATCATTACAATATATATGTTTATAACTAAAATATATAACCCCGCTGGTGACCTAGTGGTAAAAGAGACAGACTAGTAATCACAGCGATCAGCGGTCCCGGGTTCAAACCCCGGGGGAGGCACGAGTTTACGTATAAAGACTTACAATATCAGTCCTTCTCAGGACTAACCAGGAACACCTGAAGGCGAGAGTAGATCAAAACTCCCGAAACGTTGTGTGATATATATCCTAGACAGTGGAAAAAGTCCGATATAACATATCTTATGATTTCATTAGACACGTCGTCGTAGCAACGCGTTTTAATAGATATTAACGATAAAAGTTTGATTATGACATTATGAGTATCTTAACGAAACGAGTTTGATTGCCAAAACGAGGCGGTGAGCCGAGTGTTGCGGCAATCAAACGAGTCTCGTTAATTGCCATACGCAAACGTGTATTGTTTAATATTTTAGCTTCAACAATAAATTCTGGTTCAATGTATTTTTTTATATTTTAGTTCGGTAATTAAGTTCTTAACGATACTAAAATTAAGTTGGTTAAAAGTCTATAACAACATTAAAGAAGATAAAATTTTTAACCACGCAAAATTACGACCGGTTGCTAGTGATCCTAATATTATTTTATATTTTGTTTTCTAGATTCTATCATAGATAAAATATTGTACGATACACATGCGTAACGCATCTCTATGGTATAAGTAAAGAGTATCTAAATTATATACTCTTTGGTATAAGTTTGTTATATTACAATAATCCACGAGAGAAAAGTCGAGTCTCTTGTCAGTCTATTTCAAATTCGAGGTTAGGAGGTTAGGTTTTGTCTGTTACTTGACACAGGCTGACGCAAAACTTGATTTTAGACCTCTAAAGTTGCCCACAATCCACTAGTGGCGTAAAAATTGTAACCCACTAGTGAGATAAAATCTATGTTACTCACTACTGCATTGTTGGTAGCGCTGTCAAGCTATACCAAATTCGAGATTGGTAGGTTAAGTTTTGCGTTAGTGTGTGTCAAATAACCATATATTTTTACTTCTATATTGCTAGTAGGGCTGGGAACGGACGAAAACAACGCCGCCGACATAGCCTCATCCTTAGCACTACGCGTCTCGTGCGCATGCCTGAGAATTCGAACTCCGCCTTTAGAAGCGAATTTTAAACCTAACCGTGAGGTTTACTTTCCCAACTCGCTGGACGACGCGACGCTTGCGCACAGCTCACCAAGTCTGTAGAAGAGTTGGTTGTCTATCTCACTTACGCTGTGACCTCTCCACTTATAGGCGATAGCAATAGAGAAGTAAAAATATATGCAAATAACAAACAAAAACTAAGCTACTAACCTGGAATTTGACATTGACTGACAATACACTTCAGTACTGCCAAACGTATAACACGAATCACAGACTACGCTAATTATACATTTATTTGATCTCTCAGTACTTTCCATTTTGTCACTATGACTTTTCACGCTTGTCAATACAAAATTTATTATAATAGATATTTGAGTTGTTGGATACAATTTTATATGGCACACGTGTGTTAATACAAATAATTCACTCGAGAAATGACTCTTCTCGGCTTGGCGGCATCGAGGACTCAACTTTTCTCTCGTGAATTATTTGTGATATAACACACTTGTACCTCAAATAAATATTTCTCAATGTCGTCTATCTGTCTGTTCGAGTTATAGCTCAAAAACTACGTGTAGAAGGAAAACAATATTTTGTATGCGGATTAGATGTCTACCTGGCACAAACCTGAAATATAGAGTAAATTAAATTTACGTATTGAACAAGAATAGTGCTGTCTGTGCACGATCTTAGCCTTATTAAAAAGTACAAATATTTTTATGCAAAATTGAACGATTTTGTACCCTTATTTCATTTTAATTATATGCAATAATATTCGGCTGCTCCGGTGAACATATAACTCTGTTTCAGGGGTGTTCGTAAAATTAGAAATACTGGGTAGAGTAAACTAATTTTTAGTAGCTCCAATTTAACTCGGATTTTACTTGTGAACGCACCAAAACTAAATCATGAAACACGAAGCAGAGTGCACCCGTATAAACCCCAGTAATTAATTTAAATCAATGCCAAAATCAGCAAAATACCACAGGTAAGCAATAATTATCCTCTCATCGCAACAGTACTAACGGCTTTTGTTCTAGCGTGACGTACAAGTGACGCCAACATCAGTTGATTTAGCTTACAAACGCATGGACAATTTTCCTTTGAATTCCTTCAATTTCTAATGACGCCTCGTCGATTTCTGGGTTCTGGGATGCACTGGATAAACGGGAACTGCAGCAATACGTAGTGGAAACTCCAATCTTGCTGGCCTCTCATCGCAACAGTACTAACGGCGTTTGTTCTAGCGTGACGTACAAGTGACGCCAACATCAATTGTTTTAGCTTGCAAACGCATGGACAATTTTCCTTTGAATTCCTTCAATTTCTAATGACGCCTCGTCGATTTCTGGGTTGTGGGATGCACTGGATAAACAGGAACTGCAGCAATACGTAGTGGAAACTCCAATCTTGCGGGCCCCAGCGAAACAAAATGGCTCTGGACGATGAAAATTGCGCAAAATACTTGATTTGCAAATCCTTCCGATGCTGATCGCACCTTTCAGGGGACGCCAATGCGTTTTCTTAGCTGCTAAAGGCCTGCTGACTCGAATATCTGCCTGAAGTTCTGCTTAGAGGGCTCCTCTAGGTGTTGAAGGCACCAAACTTGGCTCCAACTAGCTGCTGTTGCGGTATCAACTCCCAAAACGTAGCCCGCATCTGGACCGCACTTGCCTGGATTTTGTGGACGACGAATAATCACAAATTACACCACTTGAAGACTGTCAAACTGGTTCCAATTGTGCCCAACACTTTTGTGGTTAAATAAAACCAACACTTGCACTAAATGAATGTGTTTTTATTAACAAAAATCAAACTTTTCTGGGAGATGATGTAGAACAATGTTAATAGCTTGGGCAATTTTAAAGCTCTCTTCTGTGGTTGTTAAACAAAAGAAGGTCTGGTATCTTAGCAACATATGATCAGAATTGTTTAAAAGGAAATAAGGTTCGATACTTAAAATTAACTTATAGAATAAGGTTTTGATAACATCTTTAACTCTTACAGGCGAAATAAATGTTTTTCTTAGGTTATAAAGCACTACACTTAATACTCTGTTCTTTTACTGTGTGTTTAACGGCACTGTTATGTTATGTAGTTTATTATGCACTTAATAATGTCCTTCGTTATATTTCTTTGCTATTTGTAGGTTGCTCTTTTGCAACATTTCTTGTCGGTCGCTTCTTGCAACGTTTCTAATTCTCGTACTGCGTTGCTATTACCCTTCAGTTACTTTGCCATCCTGGTCCTAACTTTCTGACCACTATACTGCTCATAACTTAACGTACAATAATAAACATAATACTGCAAACGTTAACGCTACCATCGTCAGATACAATCCAACTGCATTTGTACTTTCAAAACCTCGTCAAATCTGAGCCCAAGAACGTAACCCTTTTGAACTAGCTTTTCATGTTACCTTTGCCTCAATTTGTGAAACTCAGATGCACCCATCAGTGCATTTATCTCAATAATAGTAAGCTAAGCTTGCACTAATTAAAATAATTAATTTTGTGCCTCGGTTTGACTTTTAATGCATTCTAGCTCAATTGACAAGCAGAAATGTTGAGAGCACAAAACCATTGCAAAATACAGGGTGAGCATCTAAAAATATAAAATGTTGTCTATTTTTGCTTTAACTCAAGACCTATTAGTTAAATAAAAGTAATAATTTTGCATATAGTTAAGGCTTTACCCTTGACGAAAATAAGCATGATTTGGATCCAGTGTATAATACGGTGGACACCTTAAAAATGAATGTTTTTTTACTTTGATATTTTAAAAATTTTTAGTTTCAAAACTTTCACTTGCGAGGAAAGTTCCGAGTAAAGCCCTTTACTGAATTTTTATTTTGCGTTCACACTCTTCCATGTTTTCTTGGTAATACTATTCCCATCTACTTAGGTTAATGCACATTCTCTTCCTATTAGTTTCTCATTTTTTTATTCCTGCATTATTGGTGATTTTAAAATTAAAATATCAGAAGATAACATGTTTATCTACTAGCAACATGATATTGTACATTTTCGTAATAGAAACAAAATATGAAAAGCTACTCATAACTCCCAAGGGACGTGTCAAATTATTTCTCCCTCAAACTCATGGTAACGATGCAACTACAATTAACGTATTAGCAACCATACAATGAGGCAATCTTGATGTTACTTACATATTCTAATTTTAAATGTCATTATGACATTTTGAAATTTCATACTATTTTTACGAATACGCTAGCAGATAAAATATTGTATGCACCTCGGGAGATATCCATGTTCTTTACTTTCGGTTGACTTACAGACCTCGGGCCAGAGCTCCCGGTCAACGCATGTCAACCTCAGGGAAAAAACATATTCATATCTCCCTTAATGCATAAATATCTATTACATTGAGTTAATTTTTAGCAAAGAATGTTGTGTACGAGTATGCCACGTTCGCGAAATCTTTGGCTTCCTCGGAATAATTTGGTGGACTCGACTTCGTCTTGCCGGCCAATCATCCCTCGTTACGCCAGTCATTTCGCGGCCTAGGTATACAAATGATTATTCCTTAATATACTCGTCCAAATTTGCAGTGGGACACCAAAAAGAGGCTAGATTTCAAACTGCTCTAGAATGCTTAAAAGTCATCCAATTTTAATAATTTTTTTGTATTTTTGAAGGAAAATCCTGCAGATATCATTGCCTTTGAGGAAAATTCTAAATGCTCCAATACAAACTTTTATACAGCGCGTTAAACTTAGCTGTGTCATAATATTTAGTTAAGTGCATGACATTAACAGAACACTCTGTATACTTTGGGTTTATGTCAATGTTTAGTCTAGTGTGTCAGCTATGGAACGTTTTTACTTCAGTTTGCAATAAAGGAAGTATTGGATTCACTCCAAAAATTCAAAATTGAGTTTTCAACAGATCTTCACGTTTTAGAGTCCCCTGAACCCAAAATAGTTATTTACTATACAAGTGGGATAACAGCATCATTAATATACGTGTGTGTAAGCACACAAGTATATTAATGAAATAATGATGCATTATCACACATGTATTGTACAAAATTTTATCTACGACTGCCTAAAATTGAGAAAAGTGCATTAAGAGAAATGTCAGATCTGTCATTTTCGAAAATATTTTATTAGGCAAATGTCATTATGTCATTCATTTGACACTATTTCAGTTACGTAATGAAGTCATTACACAACTCAGTTGCGTAATGAAACCATTACATAACTGAGTGGTGTAATGAGCTTCATTACCTAACTGAAATAGTGTCACATTAGTGACGTAATGCGTTACTTATCCCACTGGAGTAGATAAAAATATTTATCTACTTTGATGTCACAATATGGTTATTATAATATTATAACGGAGTCCATTATAGCACTGTTTTTGCATTGTTATTTTCATATGAAAAACATTGAAACAGCGTACCTTGATTCAGACAACTATAACAGATTGTCACATTTATGAAATGCCAAAATTAAAAGTTTTTGATGATTTTTTATGCAAAGTAGATAAAATAGTATATTATACTTGTTTAATAAGAAGCATTGTAGCACTCCTCGCTACGTCGTGCCCCAAATTAACTCGTGCTACAATAGACCTTCTTGTTAAACCAGTATAATAATATACTATTTTGTTCATTGGTCTGTGTGTCTGTGTGTCTGCTGTGAACAGAATATCTCAAAAACGAAAAGAGGTACAGTCGCGGAATTAAAAATCCGGACGAGTCTTACAGATTATTTTTGCAATTTTTGGGTAATGCAATTACTTGCATTTTTTGTTCGACTCTTAAATGAGGCATGCTGTCATATACGAGTAATTATTTTGATTTTCACTAATTTCACCACGTAACGTGATGAGTAAAGTAAAGTAAGATATACACTGAATCATTTTAAGTGTCCGGATTTTTAATTCCGCGACTGTACAGGTTACAGAATCTAGATTGAGACGCGGTGAAAATCGGAACTAATGTTAGAATCTAGAAATTTCCAAGTTTCGTATTGGTAACATTTTTACATCTATCATATTGCAATTAAATTGTTAACCTTATTTAAGCTAAATGACACAATAAATCAGAGGCGTACGCAACATTGCGGTATGGTGTATTATCAGTTCTTGAATGTTAAAAGGATTGCGTAAATAATGGTGTAAAGTTGAACAACCAGGCTAAACCTTTTATCCCAGCAACAGCAATTTTCACACTTTAAAACACAAAGAATCTGTCATATGACTTTAGTCACTGAGCAAACGAAATCCCACTACCCACCGTTATTGATTACTTGTCATTTAAAATGTAACCACACTTTGTATGTTTGACAACTTTCCACATATTGCCAATTCATCAAATATGATCACAGCGCCTTTCATGACCTACCTTGAGACTCAATCTAAAGTACATTTTTTTTCCTATAATAATTTTCAAGGTCAACTTTCTAGGGGATAAGTTGCATTCCTGCAGGGCCCCTAGTTTTAATAATGTTGGTACACATAGATTTTTAGTTCTTTTCTTCCACTAAAAAAAAATGATTGTCATTTTGACAGATATGTCATAATTTAATATCGTTTGCTTCATTTTTGCATTTAAAATATTTCTTGGTTTTCTTTGTTTATCCGATTTTATTGATGATGATGATGATTCCATGTTAAAAAAAGAAATTTGTCAAGAGTTAAAATTAAGAAACTTTGACATTCAAAATTGACACATAACCATAATTTTGAAAAAGTTCTACCAACACGAGGTATAAAAACTACTAGCGTTTTAATCACATATCTACCAACATTGTAACACTTTGACAGTTATTATAGAAAAAAAACGTACTTTAGTTTCTGTGACCTGTATTGCGTTGAAACTTCGTATATAAGTTTTGTGTACTATCTACATGCGACATCAAGCTTTTGAAAAAAATCACATAATCGGAAGTAGGTGTTTACTTTTGTTATTTTTCAGTTTTTTAAATTTTTTTAAAAAACTGCTTTAACATTTTTTTTTAATTTTACATTTTTATTGTGTAGTGATGTGAGATAGGTGATTTTCTAGTTGAATACCTCTAAAATGGGTTTCTTTTGTTTTTTTTCTAATTTTTTTGTTAACTCCTATTTTAAATAGAACACCCTGTATATTATTACAGTTTCCAATTCAGCTTAAAATTCTAGAGAAAATTTGTCTCTTGAACTAATGCTCAATTTTGTACCGTGTTTGTAGAATTTGTAATTTTTGAAATATTTTGACAAATGCTTATAAATTAAAAATCTAATTTCTGGCTAATTATAAGATCACTGTAAAAGGAAGTTGTGTGCGTGTGTCACACCAGATCTTTTTGATTTTAGTATCTATCTGCAGTATTAAAAACTATATTATTTTTTGAAATAAAGTTAACATTTTTCGGTATAAAACCATTTTAATGTTTAACAAGAAACAACGAAATATTAACACAATTAAAAACTTAAGTGCTAATAATGTGTGGGACCCTTCCCCCCTCGACCTAACTAGTTCTTCGCAGCGTTGAGGCATGCTTCTTATTAGATTGTTAATGCTCTGGTTTGGTATTTGCGCCCATTCTTCCAAAAGAACATTTTGTAACTTATCCAATGTGGTTGATTGATACGAGCGGAAACCCTCCTTTGTAGAATGTCCCACATTTGCTCAATCGGATTCAATCGGACGATAAAGCAGGCCATGGCATTCGATTTATAACGTGGGTTTGAATATACTCATTCACTATACGTGCCCTGTGAGGTCTTGCGTTATCATCAATAAAAAGGAACTTGGGGTGTTACGTGCAGAATGCGCAGCCTGCCATAATTTCGAATTCGAACGCTATTTTCCCGCGCGTTGCGCAGTGACTTTATCTGTCTTCGGGCGATAGTCTTTTATCTGGAAAAACCATTGGCAGGCCGGGACCCGCTGCGTTCTTCTTCGCCAGCTTTCGAAGCGAGCAGTTCGCTAATAGTGCTATTCACTAGTTCGGGGATGCTTATTTAGGGCTATTTTGTTGGTTTGGATATGTGGAGTTAGGAATGCCCTCACGTTTCGTGGATTGAAGCCCCCCGAACATATTTGAGGACGTTAGTTTCCTTCGCTACGGCGGATATATCGGTGTTAGCACACTCGAGCTGTTCTTTTCTGGGCCCAAAAACCACCTGGGGTGAGTAACTAATTCGCGCTATGAAGCCTGTCCGTGCGTGTTCTATGAGAACCTTTGTTTTCTCTCTTACAGCAAGTCGTACTAGGCAACATGTCGTCATCGAGCCGTACTTGGCACAAATTGCGTTTTCGCTCTGAAGTCGCTGAACTTTTTGGCCACGTGCAGCAAAGTTAGCTAGGCGATCTGTCGAGCCTCCACGGAACCGCTTCTCCTTGTCGTCGGCGCACAGTTAGGGCACAAGAGGGTACCGTATTGTGGGGTGTAATTAACCCCGAGGTTTGGCCTTTCGACCCCTGGGAGAGGCGCTGATATTGCCGGTCAAAACGGCCACCGTCGACCGCGAAAAGTTCTCTGCCGACGTCAAAGTACGATTGCAGCGACGTCCAGAATCAGAGCTCCAAGTCTATTGCTGCGAGCAGCTGGCGAGGTTGCCCATTTTAATATGTTGTAACCCCAATGTTCTGTCAAAACTGTAAGTACATTTAGTGCATGCGATATTTAATTACGGCAGTCCTCACCTTTCATTTCATGCTAGTTATAAGTTAGTCAATGTAAAAGATATATATTGTATTTCTGCATGAAATTAAACGATTTTAAATTATCTTTATACGAGTTGTGTTAGCTACGGTTCGTTTGCCTTTATTGAAGCTATCTTTCAGGAAGTATTGCGTGCTAGGTATAGAGTTTACAATTTCTTCATAGTTCACCGGGGTGCAATTGCCGTATCTTCAAAAATTGTTGGCGCTCTGGGATTTTTTAAAGTTAATTAAAACTTTACCGATATTAGTCTTGCTGTCATTCATCCCGCGGCTTACTACCGATTGAGCCGGCGGCCGGCAAATTGCACCCAAGTGTATCTATTGTGTTGTTTGATGCTGCTTTGAAAGATTGCCCAGAATATTAGATCTAAAAAGGCCTAACAGGGGCCAACATTTTCAGAAATTTGTAAAACAATCGGTTGTAGAATTCTTTCTAAACATACATTTGCTGTCACAATTTCATTGAAAATAATAAGCTCCATATGGAAATCAGTACTTATTCCACCCCAAACCATCAGAGAGGGTCCTCCAAAAGGTACATAATCGACCATGACATTTTCATCAAATCTTTTCCCTGATTTTCGACAAACCCGTATTCTTCGGTCATCTGGCTGCAAACAGAACCTAGACTCGTCGGTAAATTAATATCTATTCCATTCCAAATTGCCCCAATTCTGGTGGTCCAAATCAAATCTTAATCAGTTTCTTTGATGGTCTTTTGTCCATCTCGGGTGTTTAGCTGGACGTCTGGACTTCAGACCTGCTTCTCGGAGCCTATTTCTAATGGTTTGTGGAGTAACCTGCACATACTAACCTTTTGCAATTTTCGTCGCAATTGAGTAGCATTAATTGTCCTTTCACGAAGCTCCCGCCGCAGAATCAATCTATCATTAGCCCCTGTAGTAGCTCTCTGTCTGCCGCCACCATGAGTATAATATAATGAGGTGTATTATTTTACCATACCTTAACCAAGCCCTATTAACTTGACTTTGTTTAATTCCAAGCATATTTGCAGTTCTTCTTTGTGAAGTTCCCGCCTCTATCAGGCCAATAGCCCTGTTTAATATAGCTTCATTTAGACGCACCATGTTGGCAAATAATGTTTAATTGATACCAAATGTCAAATACATTTTCGATATTGTTTTTAAAGCCAACTTTGAAATTTAATATAGTCGAATAAAAATATTGATATTAAATGCAAGGATTAAGAAAAAAATCATATTTCTCTTCATACTGCAGATAGAAACGAAAATAAAAAAATATCTTACAGGTAATACACTATACTAAATATTCGCATAAAATCAAAGTATGCAGGGTGTTCTGTTAAAGCCATGCACTTAACTAAATATTATGGAAATAACACAGCTACGTTCAACACCCTGTATAAGAGTTTTGTTAGGATTGTTCAGATTCTATTTTAGGAGTAATCAAAGCTGGAGGATTTTCCTCCAAAACTGCGAAAACTTGATCAACATTGGATAATTTTTAAGCATTCTAGAGCATGTTTAAATCTAGCCTTTTTTTGGTGTCCTTCAAATTTTGACTAGTATATAATACAATTGTTACAGTATCAAACTGATTTAACGATACTCACGTATGACTGAGTGCAAATACTTAAACAAGTCCGGGAGACGTTCACACTTACCCTGGAAATCGTATGAAACAGGCTAAAGGCCGCGGCTCAAATATGCTCAGGGAGATGGGCGTGGTCCTAAAACGGTACACTACAGGGCATGCGTGTCGGTATGTATAGGATGTCACAAAATAAATGGGCGCGACTAGATCTAATAGGTAAAACCCACGCTTAATTGAATCTTGAAATCTAAAACGGGGCAGAAATACTCAAATACTGACTCTGGGGAACAGCATCGTAGCGACAGCGCGCCGACCTACCTGCAACACTCAATAACCACTCCCCAGGCCTCACCTTACATCGATCTTGACATAGAGACGGGATCACCCTGTAAACAAACATGCACACGCACCAGGGATAATCATACAACAAATATAATAAACCAATGTCTTAGGCCAAACCCCTGGCCGACAGTTACAATAGGGCCGAAATAATCGGCTCACACAATATTACAGGCACAGTGGTATAAAAGGCTTACCCTAAACAAAAAAAGACGAAATAAGAACCCAGCTGGAAGCGCCTTATTTAACATCAGCACTTACATAAGAACAGGTGGATATATGAATGCTCGCCCAATGCTTCAGTTAAATACTGTTAACCAATCTATCTAGCTAAGTTCGTAAAAGTAAATTGCAGAAATGAACGCACTATACTTTGGTCAAATGCTATGAGCGCATATACTTTATTTAGTGCACAAAGGTGAAATGCAACGGTGGGCGCACCATGCTTGGATTAACTACAGCTAACTGATCTATTTGATTAAGTTCGGTCAAGTGAAATGCAAACAGAACGCAGAGTGTCTTGGTCAAACGTGATTCAGCAAACATTTTTAGCTAATTCCCCACAAGTGAAATGTAGGAATAAATACACAATGCGGCGATTAAATGTAATTTAGCGGGCGTGCTTAATTAGTTGTACACCAATGAAATGTCAGAATGAACACACAGTGCGGCGATCAAATGTAATTTAGCGGCGTGTTTAATTAGTTGCACACCAATAAAATGTCAGAATGAACACACAGTGCGGCGATCAAGTGTAATTTAGCGGCGTGTTTAATTAGTTGCACACCAATGAAATGTCAGAATGAACACTCAGTGCGGCAATCAAATGTAATTTAGCGGCGCGTTTAATTCGCTGTACGCCAATGAAATGTCAGAATGAACACACAGTGCGGCGATCAAATGTTATTTAGCGGCGTGTTTAATTAGTTGTACGCCAATGAAATGTCAGAATGAACACACAGTGCGGCGATCAAATGTAACTTAGCGGCGTGTTTAATCAGTTGCGCACAAATGAGATGCAGAAATACCTTGTTTTGAATAGCTCCGCCTCGGTGCGGGAATGTTGAAGGCTGCAAGCGGCGGCGACATGTCACTACAGCTGTCATTTTGTTTGGGGCAGGAGAGACTCGAAGTCGTCCAGAAAATTTCCCTTGTATTTATTCGGGCAAGGTGGTGTAACGCCACTCGGAGGGTGCTCGCCTAAGGAGCCGCTGATTTAGGCTGCTCGCAAGAAGAATTCCGTTACATCCAACGGATACATAAGCTAAACAAGCTTGCGTAAAAACTGTACGAGCGGCCACGGCAAATATAGGACCTCATCACATAACCCCACGAAACACTCACCACTCACTCAGCTTGTCGGGCACTGTCTGTCTCGAAATGCTACAAGCCACGTTTTTTGGCCCTCGTTGCCGGCCGCGCGCGGGCCAGGTGTGTCCAATCACAGCGCAGGCCGTGTCAGGCCCGGCAACGTGTGATGGCTAGCTAGCGAGAGAGGTAGAAATTATCCTGCTTGCACTCATGGGCTAAATTTTGAATAACTTGAAAATAAACGTTCTTACAACCGATGGGGCACACAGCTGCACGAACAACGATGTAAAGATTGGCGCGGTACGCTAAACCTTTAAATGAAACCAAAAGCCACGCTCGTGTCTGAATTTTTATTTGATGCGAAAAGCTGAAGCGTTATGCGATAAAGTAAGACTGAAATGGCCCCGATATACAGGCAGGCTCGCCAGCTCTGTTCAAAACTATATGAAATGGTTATGCAGCTATAGAAATTGCAGATAAATAAAATGGCCTGACACAATACTAGGCATGTATTGGCCCACCAGCAATTCTCCGATGTCTGGGCTCCTTTCTTATGGTTGGCCTTGTGACGTTAGCGTCGGCCGAAATTATTATTTCTACGCATTGGAATGCGTTCAAATTTCGTCCCGCTAAAATTTCGTCACATTCACTATGATAACACGGCGTAATCATCGTTCTGCGCCCGCATCTACAGGACGTCGTTCGGGGCATCCCTCCCAAATTTCCAGCACTGATAAACAGTATGGTATTGTATAAATAGTAAACGCACGCTGTTAGAAGGGCTTACGTCCGCCGACACTGACCCGCGTCTTGCTCTAGGTCCTCGGGGGCCTAGTTCCTGAAACCAGTCCGAAACACTTGATTCCTGCGACTAGAAATTCCTGGGAAACCGTCCTGAACGCGCTATAACAAGAATCGTTTTGAGGCTTCGTGATTATCGACCTAAAACGACTTGTTATAAATTAATTTCGATTTTTGTTAAACTCCCCTGAACTCGCTATAATAACAATCGTTTATGGCTTCGTGATTATCGACCAAAACGATCCGTTATAAATCAATCTCGATTTCTGTTAAACTTTTCCTGAACTGGCTATAATAACAATCGTTTATGGCTTCGTGATTATCGACCAAAACGATCCGTTATAAATCAATCTCGGTTTCTGTTAAACTTTCCCGAACTCGCTGTAATAACAATCGTTTAGGGCTTCGTGATTATCGACCAAAACGATTGGCTATAAATTTTTCTCAACCTGTAGAAACGGCACACACTAGTCGCAAGAACCAATACGAAACTTATTCATAAAACCTAAGAGAGCTTCACTCGCCTCTCAGAAAGTTGGTAATTAATTTCATGCAACCCCTGTGAGTGCTTTTGCACCCAAGTAAAAGCTTCGAACCCCGAAATTAATCACGTAAACTTATATCAAGGTCACGACACCGGCGTAGGCGCCGGATAGTTTTGTTATAAGAATTCAGAGCTTTACTCACCTGGAGGAATCCTGTTTTATAAACGTCCTAAGTCTGTCCGTAGTGCTTTAATTTAACAATCAAAATCTCCGTGGTTTAATTAGCAACTTTGAAGGTTATTACCGTTTCTAAACGAATTTGATACACTGTCATTTCACTTGCTAAAAGAAGCTATTCGGCACTGCGGGCAAGTCAGGCCTTCGCCCTACGTTGATTTATAGTCACAACTCCCGAAATAAACCAGATTACACCCGAATTTACTATGTTCGACAAATATAAACAAAGTTAATCTCGAATTTTATATTTCCAGTCTTGGCCGCTAGAGGACGTTTTCGCAACCACAATCCCGGTGCGTGTACGACCTGAGTGACCTGCAACCCTCTTAACCCGAGAAGCAAAAGGGGTTGTCTGCATGCCAGGTTCCTCCAAAGAGGCCAGAGAAGAAACCATATTATTTTTGTACTAAATACGGGAAATATATTTATTATGTTGCAATGTAAATAGTTATACCCAAATAAATCCCTTTATGTTATATGTACTTTTCTATATACTTGAGAGAGTAAATTGGACCTTGGCATCAGAGCTGCCTGAGAGTAAAAAGTTTATTAACAGTGGTAATTATTCATTCAAGCAAATAATTAGTCAATGCAGGCTGTTACAGCCTACTTTGAAAGTCTCCTAAAATCCTGCCAATGTGATGCTTATAGGATGATCTCTGCACTTTATCTGATATGGCTCCGATTTCTGTTTTTGGGCTCACAACTAGGGCTTCGTTGTGATGCATGAAGGTGGCTGTTGTCCTTGCGCTTCTATGGCATCCGCTTCTTTGACTGGACCTCCAACTAATTACCGAAAAGCATCAAGAACCAGATGCTATCATCTACACGCTTTTATCATCTGCAAAGGAGCCAAGAACAATTGCAAACCGCTGCAGTCTATCGACGACACTGCTTTAATATCAAACACTTCATCGACTTGTAAATTCGGTATTTATTTTCTGTTTTTTTGCTTGGGTTTTTATGTGAAGCCAACAGCAAACATTTTTCCTACTTACTGATCTTACATGATTTTTCTGTTTTATTTTAAGTCAATGCTAGTGCTATGGGAAATTTATATGGAAGTGGAAATAGGTTCCGCAACCACACGCTGACATGACGACCTCTGTGGCGCCCTACAATGTACAATATCAAACGAAAATAAAAATTATCAAGTTGTAGGGTTTTCCACGCCCTACAAGTTTGATAAATAATAATTTTCTTATGCGAGTTACCCATTTCGAGAAAAATGCAGAAAACCGTTTCTTGCGATTCATTTTTGAAATAAAAGGAATATTAGTTCTACGAAAAAAGTTACCAGGGCATAAATTATAAGGAATTTTACGCTCTTTAAAACGCTGTATGAATTTATACTAGCCTCGACAAGAACCGAGATATTTGAATAAAAAGGCGTTTGTTTTTGTAAGATGGCGGCAAACCCTATTTGCGTAACCTACCGACAACTCATCACTACACTCGCAGATGACCCCTCTGAAAAAACACAAAAAATCAATCACGGCGGGTGACTGTCGGGCATTTTGGACATATTGACTGCAGTAATGGTACTTATTTCAAGTGATGTGCTTCCAGCATACCATCATTTCACAGTTTGCAGTTTTTCATCGACAGAATACATTTTTATGTAAAACTTAAGAAAAACGTGAAGAAATACGTTTTTAAAGATCAGTTTGAGAGATGCAAATAAATGAATACCAAACTAATTTGTTTGAATAATTTCAAGGCACCACTGATTTTATGAAAATGGTAATTTTAATGCCTTTCGGTTTTCTGAAATGTAAAATGACAAATGCTGGTATGGATACATATTTTTTTCTCTACAAAGAAGCAAATATTTTCGTATAAAGAATACCATTGAAAACCTTATGGTGCGTCAAGAATTTCTACACCTTGTATAAAACATGTGAAAAAACGAAATACACATGCCACCGGGAATACAAAAGATCTACAATAAAAGCTTCATCCCAGTATATGTGTAAAAACGAAAATAAAAGTAGAACATTCATAAATAACAGAATACTATTTTAAAATGCATTACCAAGTTTTTTGGGATATATTTATATAAAAAAAACATAATCACCTATGCTGTTTAATTGCCGTCTAATTGTGAAGATTATGAAAGTATTTCTTTTGGCAACGTTACGCACATAGCTTGAAATCTCATTTGTTTTCAGAAATACAAGAATAATCTTTAAGATGATGCTGTGTAAGATATAATTATTTCCCAATTTCTTTATAAAATGATTCACCATGTTCGAGTTTTTAATGGCAAGTTGTTCGATATACCTACATTTGAATTATCCAGGCCAATGCTCTGACATATATTTTAAAGTTATGGTCTATGGCAATGAACATCATTATCAGTTATTATCTGTGACTTTATCTTCTCGATTTCTATTTTTATAGTCAGTTTATCGCGATATATTGTTTTATTTAAAATTTTCAAAAAATATAAAATGTGGAAAATATACAATAGCGGAGTACTAGATATCTTAGACACCGGCTACAACGAGTATTTGGTCATAAGGTCGAAGTCCTACTGAAATTTTGCCGACACTACGGAGTTCTAACCCTAACACGGGATTTATTTTCTACACATCGATCATAGTAACACCAGACTCACGGTTTTACATGTCTTCCGGTATTCTGTAGACTTTCATCTGCATTTTTTATTTTTAGAAGTAATACTAGAACCGGGGACCGAACTCGCAACGCTTGTATCAACAGTCATGACCTGATATTAAACACATACATAATGGCACCCTTTTTAGATTTTACATAAACAATAAAATAAAAGTCCAAATCATGATTAACTTCCATAACGATTTTATCAACCATATCAGTATATTGATTTCAATAATGAAAATATTGTAAGCTTAACAATACGAGATTAGATTAAAACAACTTAAAAACTAAGAAATGACTTTAACCAATGTGAAAACATTTAGTTACCGACACTTGTCATTTGATTTACGTCTAAATATTGTTGTATGTAGATAGTAACGATACGTCTAACAAAGGGGGTTTCAGCTCGTCACAGATTACCAGTCACACTGTCCAAAGGCTTCACTTGAGGAATTAAATGACTTCAAACAAATTAAAATATGTTTATTTACAATTTGTTTAACTCGTGAGCGATGTTCTCCCGACCGAAGTCAGTCAAAATCTGCCGTCACAACCACTACCGTTTTTACAGGAAACCTTTCATGTAGCTGTTAAGGGCATGTACCCCAGAGAACAGTGTTCTTCCCACGCATTTTGGCAAGTAAAGCAATATATTTACCGTTCGGTTTCTGCAATCTGTTTCTAGCACTTTTCCGTTCACACAGATCGGCATATATTTCAAATAGCAGATAAGTTACAAAACTCGCCCTTACATAAATACATTTCATTTAGACGCTAAGCTAAGATTAAATATTAATTAAATAACATCCATTCTCAATAATGTCTATTGTTCATTATATTCGAGAGCTATGATTTGTAATAAGGCACTAACTAATGAACTTCTACATGAAAGAAAATGTATTTCAGTAGAAATAAAAACAAAGTGTTGTTTCTAAAGATCACTGAGGAAAAACATCAATATCTAGGTACTTTCAGTCCTTGTGCTTGCAAATTGTATCTTGAGCTTATATGATTAGGGCAAACAGGCCATTGTTGAAAAAAAAATCGACTTTGTCTTTTTCTGACCGATAGAAAAATTTTATATTTGGGCAACATTTAATTTATAAAAAATAAATCACAGTATCTAAAAGCAGCAATATTATTGCATATAAATTGTTTTACTTTTTTAGCTATGCCATATAGTATGCTAAATGTGAACTATATTAAATTTCAAATAAGAATGCAGTACTCATTTTTTTACGCTGGGAATATAGTTTGTTTTATTACTCATGTTTTACAATGTTGTACAATAAGCATTGTACGCCAGCGTTTTTGTCCACTATTTATCTGTTTTCCTTTAATATTTTTAGGATTCATGCCATATGTGAAATTGACAGTTTAGAACAATGTTTGATTTTCAGATGGTGGTAATGATTACTTTGTTTCGACCAATCACAGCCATAGTTACGATTATTACTTATTATAAGTACTGCATGCTTATTTAAAATTTAATATAATTGAATTTAGAGTATTGTTTAAAACACATTCGCTGCTAAAGCTTCGATCTCTTTTAGGAGGTTTAGATGCAAGATCTATATGGTCGTTGTAGTTATTGGGGTTTGAATCCATATTTTCTGACTGAGAATCAGTAGCCCTTTCACCGAACCATCTCCACTGATGGAGTGAATAAACTGTTTCAAATGTTAACATTGCTCTGGTTTAGAGGATTTACTGTTTAGTGCCTCTTACTATACTTTTTTTGCATGAAGGTTGGCCATAGAAGTTTCCCCAATTTATGTGTAAAGCTACTTTGTTGTGTTTAAACAAGGTTTACATTTGAGGTTATGGTTTCCAAACGCATTCTGGTTAGAAACATTCTGGTAAATAATATATATATATTGCAATGCACCACGTTGAGCGACTTATAATTATGCAGTAGCTCCACTTTGAGCTAACCCTTAATTAATTTCTTTTTCAAATCAATTATGTTAAATTTTACTTTTAACTAATTATTTCAATTTAGTACTCTTATCAGGGTGGTTTGCCAATCTAGTTATCTATTAGTTGAAGTTTAAATTCTATATAAATCCTTGACTACTGAATGACATTAACTGCCAACTTGACTTCTACATTTAATCAAACCAAGTATTGACAATTATCCTTCACAGTGACACATCTATTAATCAATTCATTAAAGTAAGTACTGTATTATGTTTATTTTCACTCTTTCTTTTATTGTTTATTATTCAAAAAGATTTTATATGAATTATTAACACAAACCTTAAAACTTCTCCAGCTTTCACTGCGAATATCCAAATACCAACAGCTCCCAACGTCCACAGCTCCCGATGTTTACAGTCTGCAACGCCTACCGCTGATTCCTCCAATAGTCACAACTGTGACGGTCTGTCAACCTGTCAATAACTCCTATTGTTAGTAGAATCCAGTCCTGCTCCCTTTATCAATGTCACCGTCACTCCAATCGATCTCTGGTAAGTTTCAGTATTATATATGATCCCAATCTAACCTTCTTTATTCCTCAGATAGTACTCTGTATCCAGCAACACCCACAGAACCGTCCAAACCAAGCAGCTAATTCTGACAACTTCCTTTTAAATGTTTGACCCGTCTTCCATGCAACCACCAACGTCACCAATGAATCCTAATTATATCTTGCATGTATCAATAAATCCAAATCCCTTTAAATAATGCAATCTTTTGTGTTATTTATTTCCAATTCACTGTATTGCACAATCTATTCACCGATTGTATGGTTTTATTAATTCCAGGTTATATTTTCACCACGTAGATTTGTTGATAGCTTTTTTATTTTGTATTTTACCAAACAATTATACAAAATATGGCATAATTTCAAACTTTTTATTCTCAAAATTAGTTATTTCAAAATTCGATATACATTTTCTATGAGTTTGTTTATTTAACTAACTAAACAAATTTTTATATCTCTCATAGTTACAATTCTTCTTGCCATCTTAAAAATATTAATGTCCTATTATTACATGCTACAATTCTTTATTATTATCGCAAGCACATTTGTCAATTGTAACCTTGGCTTGAAACTTTATTAAAATTGAACTCAACCATCAAAATTGAATACTAAATTGCTATTTACTTATCAAATTACCTTAATCGTTGTCTCAATTAATTTTCATTATTTAATTTGAAATTAACAAGCAATCTTATCTAAACACCTCAAATTTTGATTGTAATAATCTTCCAAATTTATCAATTTTATATTTTTATTTTGCAACTACCCTTAGTGTATCATAACAATATATACGTTAATATTAAGGTAAAACGAGGTTATCGATTATACATTAATTCTGATAATAAAATGGTCGGTATTGTAACAACGCAATAATAGATACTTAGAAAATTAGGTATATTCTAAATGACACAAGTTTTTGCCAAAATGAAGTGAAAATGAGAAAATCGGCCCCACATGATATACAGGGTGTTATGGAAATGAGTACAAATATTTTAACCAGTGATAGAGCTCACCAAAATGAATAACTTTTCTATTTATCGTTTTTCATTTAATCTCATATTTTTTCAATCATTTATCTCCCCTAAATTTGACGAGCCACTTGGTAAGCAAATCTAAGTTAAAGGTGAATGACACAAGTATATTAAAACTGCAAAGTTATTGCACAAAAAACATGTGGTCGATAACTTACCTAACTCAATTGACAAAGTACGTTGCTGACCAGATGTGAACTAAAGGTTTTATCAGTACCTATGCAGTTTTTGTTGGTTTGCATATCAAAGAATTTTTCTTTGTGTTTTGCGTCATTCATTTAAAATATTATTCCATAGGCGGGTAAGCATTTTTAGAGTAAAATTTTTTTGAATTTTAACTTAGTTTTGACGGCGCTTTCGAAAAAATTATAAATGGAGAAATTGTTCGGTTTAGCGAATTCTATTACGGGTTAAAATATTTGCACTCATTTTCATAACACCCTGTAAATCATTGCAATGGGGAAAAATCCTGTTTCTCATGCTGGCACAGTCAACTATGCGCTAAAAAAAACAATTTTGTGGTATAACTCGAATTTCAAAAGTTTTTTTGAACAGTTGAGTACGCCACTGCATTCTTATCAAAAAAGTGCCTCAAGAACGTAGGCATTACTTTTCTCTAATTCCATAAATAAACGAGATATTGCTACAAAACGAAATATCGATTTTTTATTTATAACTCGAAACCAAAAGACCATAGCCAATTTTGATTTTGACCATTTAAGATTTTCGGGAGAAAAGAGAGAGGAGGCGGATCAATTTTTCCATATCTCCTATAGTACCACACATTCCCTATGAAAACATCGAAATTTGCCCACCCGTACACTTTCACGTTTCTCAAAAATTAGTAAAATCAGGCTAGATTGCTGAAAAAGTTTGAAATTAGAACGTTTTGCCACTGATAGCACATGTTTAAAAAGGAATCTCATTTTATACTTTCGTTTGTGCTCATAACACTCATAACTGTACAAAACTATATTAATATTTGTCCACCAGCAGTGGATTTTTAATTGTTTAGTAAGGAATTAAAAATCTATTATTTGTGAACTGTGTAGGCTGTAATAGTTTATGTAATGTAATACATTTAGTGGGATAAGAACTCTTTCATAATAAACATGTGCTTTTATCGAGAATGTATTTTTATCTACAACTCCCACAATACAATTCTATAATGAAAAAATACTCGAAGCTGTATAACTCTGCATCCGGCGGTGTTTTAAAAATACACACTAGCAACTGTAATATAATAATGCAAATATTTTACACAAGGTAAAGAAACCGTAGATAACAGACTGTTTGTACAATTCCATTGTGACGTCATAAATTCAAAATAAATTACTGTGTCGTTAATCGGCACATATAAGCTTTCACGTAGATGTAGAAATGATAAATATATTAAATTTGTATAAATATTTACTTAGATTTAGGTACGATGAATCAGCGCCGTTAGTTACAACGCCGGCGTCGCAAATCATAGATATAAAATTAATAGAGACTATAATAACTATAAACAAAATGATATCAATTTGAAATTTGTTTTTCGCATTTTTCTGAATATTATTACATGAAATAAGCAATGCTTTCCATTAAACATATTTTATCTACTCCAGTGGGATAAGTAACTCATTACGTCACTCAGTTGACACTATTTCCGTTAGGTAATGAAACTCATTACACCACTCAGTTATGCAATTGGTTCATTACCTAACTGAGTGGTGTAATGGCTTCATTACCTAACTGAAATGGTGTCAAATGAATGACATAATGGCATTTGCCTACTAAAATATTTTTGAAAATGACAGATCTGACATTTTTCTTAATGCACTTTTCTCAATTTTAGGCAGTTGTAGATACAATTTTGTACAATACACGTGTGATAATGCATCATTTATATACTTGTGTGCTTACACACACGTATATTAATGATGCTCTTATCCCACTTGTACAGTAAATTACTATTTACTTTGACAGTGAGGAGTACACATTTTTTTGGTGATAATTTGCTATTGTGATTTGTGATAACTACAATAAAGAACCTACTTGCATGACGTTGAAATTGTAAAAATAAAATTGTTCTGAATTATCACTATAACAAATGATTTAAATTAAAATTCGAAGAAACTGGTTGCAATTTGTAATACATGACTAGCATTGAGGACGTATTGTATTGCTTGACGTCACTAGGATTTCAAAACGAGGCAATAAGAGTAAACGTCAATGTCGGCGACGCATCTAATTTTTAACAACACCGACAACACGACCAAATCACTAGATAACAGCTATTACCGTTATTGGTTTGTGGTTTCAATACTTAAGGCTATGTGATAGCTATGTGTCAGCAGGTAAAAAAATGGGATGTGGTCACCACACGACTAGCTTTTACTGCTCGTAAAAATTAATTTTGCATTTTTTTTCAAAAACTACTAAGAAAAACTTTTTTTTACAAAAACTATAAAAATTACGTAATATACTTATAACAGTTCAAAAAAATTTTATTCGCATTAGTTTTGGACGTTTGAGAAAATATTTGTAAAATAACTATTTTGCAATTTTTTCGAAAACTATTTTCCGCCAATAGTAGTACTAGAACTGACACATTATTGACAAAATTTTGTTGAGCAAAGTCAAACATTCCATTACATCAGCCGTTGCTAGGTACCTAATTTACAATAAAACTGTACAGGAATAGTATTTCCGGCCTAGGCAAGGAATATTCGACTACTATTTCCTATTTTTTTTAATTACTCGTATCGATCGGCGGAAAAATAGTATGTGTATCTTGGACAAAAAGCTACATTCCCAGACTCCTGTGTTGTTGGGCTCGGCATTCGCCCCCCAACAATATTCACAGTCGTCCGGGAATGTTACGCTTTTCGTGCTAGATACACAATGTACTATTCTTACTAAATAGTATATTGTAAACCTAGGCGGTAAAGTGATTATTTTCCAGGCTGAAAGAAGAAATGGACAGGCGAGCTTTAGCGAGCCCGGACACTTCTTGAAGCCTGGAAAATCACTTTACCGCCCATGGTTTACACCATCCTGCAATAATTTTTTCAACATAGCTCTCATCCAGGTTATTATTTGAAATTGACAGAGGTGTCAACAATAATAAAACAATTTGCAAATGTTTGCAAATCGAATAGCGTTTGTAACTGCAGCGCATCTACCCGTAGTTAGACATAACCTTCTACAGAAATGTATCTGATGAAAGTAACCAATACATTGCTGAAATTAAGTTTTATTGAGCAAATATTTTTATAAAAGGGGAATAGCTATTATTTAAAGCAAAAAAATTAATTATAAACGTTTTTTTTTTAAATTTGGTTTGACAGATTATTGCAGCACCCCCTCTGGAAAACGTCGAAATTGTTTTTCTTGGCTAGCCATTGGAGGTTGTTTTGCAGGGCTAGCCTTAGAAACGCACACTTTCTCGTCTCTATGGAGATGGTAAAATTCGATTTTCTAATAATGTAGGATGAAAAAACTTTTTTGATAGAAGTTATAAACAATTACGTAATATATAATTGGGTTTTATAAAAACAATATTCCCATTATTAATTTTTAAACATTTTTCTTCTAAAAATCTAATTTCGCGATTTTTCCAAAACTGCACCTTTTACAAAAAAACTTTTTAATCAAAAGTTTTAGATCCGGATTATCAAACATGCGGCCCGCAGGCCGCGTGCGGCCCTTTGCAAGCACGAAATAACAGAAAGTAAAATTGTCATAAATCAAGGTTCACGTTGAATTTCAGTCGACCAGTCAGGGATTTCAAGTATGGTCGTAATTTGTGTATATTTCTTTCCTTATTGCATAGAACCGTAAGAAACATAAAATTGTCGATACGCTCTGTGTTTTATACCCAGGTACACTTGTGCTCATAAAAATGGAATACACTTTCACTGTTGTACGTATTTGAAAAATCGTATTATTCGCATTATTAAATAAATTTTTTATACGATATTTTTATTTAACTATTTTCTTGTAATTTAATACAACCAACCATTTCACTTTATCCATGTTTCAAACCAACCGGTATTACAAACAAACAAACAAAACTAAAATATTACAAAAATCGGTTGCAATACTTTTGTATTCCATTTTTATGAGCACAAGTGTACATAAAAATTACTACAACGCCTACTGTAGATCGATTTTGAGAGCTTGATTGGCAGATCACCTTCACCTTATAGTATATTACGCTAAGAACTCGGGAAGTGTCTTAGAGCAGATCGAGAAAAAGTCAGAAATATACACGATACCCGAAGAGCCGAGTTTTCTATTTTTTGCGCTATCAATTTCTAAAAATAAAAATACCTCTGCATAGGTACTAAACCGGAGAGCCAGTGGCAATTCGAGCAACGGACGTTCTGTAAGGCTAAAAATTTTTTTGGTGATGAGTCATAGCATGCCAAGTACATATACAACGACCTGGCAGACATCAGCCCTGCACTTCATCATCCCTTATATTTTTGAAATTGTCAATAAAATTTTTAAAAAAACTTGTCGCTGTAAGCTTCATATTTTAATATGTTTTAGTTCATGCATTGTGAAGTAGGAAAAAAATTGACAGGTGATTTCGATGAGCACTAGTACCTGACAGGGTGAGTCGAAAGATGTGCAATTTTTACACATGTTTAAGTGAGCGATCTAGAAAACGTGTGTACAATACCAGGCAGTTCTGGTTAGCATATGTCTTTCAACAGGCGACGGAGAAGATGCTATGTGAGTGCGAGTGAGAGACGTAATGTCAACTCAATGGCGCGAGTGAGACAGTTTGTCTAACGGAAAGTTTTTGAAGGGTCGTATACCTGCTTCCATAAATAAACAAATTTTAAAAGAAAAAATTAGTCAGTTGCAATTTATTCTTGTAAGCTGTTCAGTCGTGTTTTGCTTTATAACTACGAATTACTGCGTGATATGTTATATATTATACTAGCAAGATACCCGTTCTTCGTACTACAAATGTTTTTTTTTTCTAATCCTAAACGAATTCTAGAATGCTCCCCTTCCCTCTCACTCAATACGCTAAACTAACAAACGCTGCAAACAATATTGTAGGTAAAAAGGAAACAATATTCTTCAAAAAAAGTTCTCCATAACCCTTTTATGCTTCACGTATCCCCTGGAAATGTGTATGTAATTGTCGTTCTCCTTATATAGATTGATAAAACTATAGGTTTAGTATAACAATGAGAATAAAAATAATAAATGTTGTATTCATAAATTGTAGCAACATACCAGTTTCCACCACTTAGAGGTGGAATTTCGGAATCCTTCTATTTTATTCTAAACTGGACACACGGAAAAAATTAATAACTTTAACCTGCTTTTTTAACTTCTTTTACTTTTACCCCATTTTTTACTCCTTTCACAATGAAATTCAGAATAAAAACTTTAAACCACTTTTTAAAGATTTAAAAAACACACATATGCCCAAAAACCATGATCATCAGGAACCACAGGAAATACGAAAGGTTCCTATAATTTACCCCTGAAACCAAATTCTCACCTTTAGGAGTTGATCTGTGCACAATTCTGAATTACGTTTTTACGAACTTGTATAGGTAACCTTTCTAAGTAAAACCAAATTGTTACATTATAGGGCCTTCTTGAGAAATTCGTATATGCCAAAATGAATGTCCTAACTCAATAAACATAGGAGATATGGAGAGTTCTTTAATTCACTCCCAATCCAGATTTGCACCTTTAGGGGTTGATTAGGGAACTCGTAAAAACAAATTTTCCCCTTTGCACCCCCGTAGGGGTGGAATTTAAAAAATTACTTTCAACCCATTTAATTGTAAAATGGAACTTACATCGAAACAAATTAATAATTTTACCCCCTTACCCCTTTTCAGTTTTTCCTCCTTTTACCCCTTTAAGCTTAAAATTTTCAAATTCTCTCAAAATCCTTTCTAATATATTTTAAAAATACATGTATATGCAAAAAAGAATATTCTAACTCAATAAACATAGGAGATACGAAGGGTTCTTTAATTCACCCCCAATCCAGATTTGCACCTTTAGGGGTTGATTAGCTCAGAATTCTAAAATATGTTTCTAGGTATTTGCATTGATAATATGTGCAAGTAAACACCAACACGCTATCTCGTCGGGTCTAAGAGATATTGAGGAACTCGTGAAAACACATTTTACCCCTTTTCACCCTGGGGCGGAATTTTAAAAATTGCTTTTAACCCATTTATTGCGAAATGGAACTAACAGCAAAAAAATTTTAACCGCCCTACCCCTCTTCAGTTTTTCCTCCATTTACCCCTTTAGGGTTAAATTTTTTAAATTCCCTTAAATACCTTTCTAAATATTTTACATATAGTGTAAATTTGTGTGTAGCTATATTATTAAATTCTTATATATTTTTCATTGAAACTAATAAAATATATTTTTTCTCATCAATTTTATCTCAATGTCATTTGTACCATTGACTTATATACTGCACATCTTTCGACTCTTTCGTCTCGCACTCGGGGTCACATAGCATCTACTCCGTCGCCTGTCAAAGACATATATTATGCTAACCACAACCGCCTGGCATTGTACACACGTTTTCTAAATCGCTCACTTAAACATGTGTAATGTACAGAACAAAGTTGATTTTAACCCTATATACTGCACATCTTTCGACTCACCTGTCAGGTACTAGTGCTCATCGAAATCGCCTGTCAATTTTTTTTCCTACTTCACAATGCATGAACTAAAACATATTAAAATTTGAAGCTTACAGCGACAAGTTTTTTTTTAAATATTATTGACAATTTCAAAATATAAGGGATGATGACGTGCAGGGCTGATGTCTGCCAGGTCGTTGTATATGTACTTGGCATGCTATGACTCATCACCAAAAAAATTTTTAGCCTTACAGAACGTCCGTTGCTCGAATTGCCACTGGCTCTTGGGCTACTACTATGATTTGCCTAATAAAGTGAATGGATGTTGTTTCTATACAAATACAAATACAAACAATTTTCCATAACAGTCCTGGTACCGTAATATACATAACGAGCCTGTAATTTTGTTGTTCATACCAACGAACGAGGATACGGTAAGCTGACTTTTTCGTCACAGAGAAAGAGTCTGATCGTAGGTAAAAATAGTTGGTAGCGCAAACAGTTTTTGTTGAGTTGTTTAGGTTCTAAGGTCTAAGCATGCGCAGTATCAGGTACCTTAGATATTGACTGCTGTGGTCATATGGCCAAAGTCCTACTAGAATTTTCCGAAACTGAGGAGTTCGAACCTTAGGCAAAGCAGCTTTTACATGCATTCGTAGTAACATGGAATCCATGACTTTATATCACTTCCGAATGATGACGTTTTGTAGAGATTTTCAACACATACTGTGTTGATCTAGTTTTTATTAAAGCAGTTGAATAAACCCTTGGTTTGCAAAGTACCGCAATGGCGGCCATGTTGTTTCAGAATTAGCATCGCTCACCGTTCAATGGAATATGGAAATCCATTAAATACAATTTTTGGCAACTCTTTCCGTTATGTTTGCGGAAACAACTAGAAACAATCTGGTCTGATACACGCACACAACTTCCTTTTACAGTGATCTTATAATTAGCCAAAATTTGATTTTAAATTTTTAAGCATTCGTCAAAAAATTTCAAAAATTACAAATTCTACAAAACCTGTACAAAATGGAGCGTTAGTTGAGGAGACAATTTTTTCTAGAATTTTAAGCTGAATTCAAAAATGTAATAATATACCGGGTCTATTTAAAATAGGAGTTGATAAAAAAATAGAAATACAAAACAAAAGAAACCCATTTTAGAAGTATTCAACTGGAAAATCGCATGAATACACATTAAAAATGTAATAAATATGTGAAGTTTGCAAAAAAATCGCTGGAGCCGTTTTTAAAAATATCGAAAAAAACTGAAAAATCACAAGCGAAAACACCTCCTTCGGTTATGAGATTTTTTTCAAAGCTTGCTGTCGCATCTACATAGTACACAAAACGTATATATGAAGTTTCAATGCCATACCTCTCTTCGTTTTTCAGATATTCTGTTCAGAGACAGACAGACAGACAGACACACAAACAGACTGACACACAGACACACACTCAGACAGACCAATGGAAAAAATATGTTTTTTGGGTTCAGGGGACTCTAAAACGTGAAGATCTGTTGAAAACTCAATTTCGAATTTTTGGGGTGAATCCAATACTTCCTTTATTGTGAAAGGAAGTAAAAACACAGCAGCGAACCATTCTTTTAGGTGGGGATTTAATAATTTACTTAGTATTTAATACTCAACGTAACCACAACTTCTAACAATGAAACACAATTATTAAACTTGTCAAAATGGCAATACTTATATGCTGACAGGACATAATTCACTGAACAATGCCATTTCTGAAACAATATAACCTTTGTAGTAATTACAAGGGTTTCTTCGAGTGCATTGGTTTTCATCAGCATTCTTTAATTTCTAAAAATCTCACTGGGACCGAGGATCGAATTCGCACCCTGATCAGTAGTTAGGATGCTTAACCACTCAGCTACCGAGTCGAAGGCGATGGAATTTGAAAGAGTAACGCCCGTATTCATAGTCGTTCGCCAGCGGATCGCCTGCGACTCGCGAGAGTTTCGTTATGAATAGTATGTTGGCGCACTGTACGTCTATGTCAAATTCAAGTTTAGCAGGTTAGATTTTGTGTCAGTTTCTGTCAAAACTGACTGAAAAACCTAACCTGATCACCTCGAATTTGACATAGACGTACAGTGCCGCCAACATACTATCATAACGAAACTCGGCGAGTCGCCGGCGATCCGCTGGCGAACGACTATGAATACGGGTGTTAGTGTGTCGAGGGGCATTGTCTAAAAACAACAAATCTTAAGCAAAACATTTTCCGAGCAAAATAATGAGTCCGAAATACATTTTGTGGACTATTTCCCAAATATCGGTTCATTTTGACATTTATACTGATGCACAATGACAGTTTAAATGACGTTTTTGAAATACCACGTTGATTAAAACAACATATTTGGTGGTTGCCACGAATACAAGTGGTAAAAAACTGATATTATCCCAAGGGAAAATTTTGATTTTTTGCCACTATAAAAACACGTGACTGGTTGAATTTTTGAGAATCATGGCATATGATTAAATAATAAGAAATGCGGGAAAAACTCTATGACAATGTGCAAAATTGACCTTTAGTTGGCAGTTTTAAGTTTTTAAAATAACTGTTTAAAACAAGATTTCATTAGTCACGTAGTCAGTAACAACGTTGTTAAAATGTTTAACCACGCAAAATTACGACCGGTTGCTAGAGTGACATTTTTATTTTTTTTTAATTTCTACTTTACGTTTAAAGTAATTTTTTATATTAACCGTGTTTCTAGATTCTGTCGTAGATAAAATATTGTACGATACATATGCGTAAAGCATTTTTTAATCATTCACGGGGCTTAAAACTTTCTACGTTCGCGTTTTAATTCTGCCCCGCTCGTGATAATTTTTTTGCCACTGAATTTTAGGTTAAAAATAAAAAAATGCTTAAAACAAACAAATCAGTATCATATAAAATAAAAACTGTAAAGTAATTTCGTCAAAGATATAGGGAATTTAGCATGCAAATAGAGCAGTTGGAAATTATTATATCTACCTTAACGCCTAAATAAAAGACAATAAGGTTTTAACGAAATTCAAATACACAAACAAAGCCGAAACACATACAGCACTGACATATAAAGTATGGTCAAAAATTATTTTCATCTAGTATGGCCATATATTTATACTACTATATTGCTAGCGGCTATGAGTGGGGAGGTCACAGCGTAAGTAAGACAGACAGCCAACTCTTCGATGTATTTGATGAGCTGTGCGCAAGCGCGTCGTTCGGGCGGGTGGGGGGGGGGGGGGGGAGCGAACCTCTCGGTCAAGTTTAAAATTCGCTTCTAAAGGCGGAGTTCGAATTCTCAGCCATGCGCACGAGACTACGTCGGCGCCGTAATGTATTACAGCATAAAAGCGATATTACGACACAACCGTCAGTTAGTTACTACCTGCAAACTACTTTACGACAAAATCGGGAAAATTACACAGATCCGTTGCCCCAAATTCTCGTTACGATGGGCTGTAACACAAGGGTCCGGCTATTAGGGATGCTCAGCAAGAAGGAGTGGGTTATTTACAACCTTAGAATTAGGGCATTGGTCCGGCAGGTAAGGTAGAGATCTTAAAATTGATAGCGCCACCACATTCAGAATGAATCGGGGTAAAATTAACAACAATTAACACAGTTAGGCCCACTTGAATGTGAAAGTAGTAAGAGGGTAAGGTGAATAGTTCTGGGCCTTGACATAAGATGGGGTTCCAATCTGCAAACATTAGCAAACATTTATTTTTCCTGCCTGCGTGCAAGTGTTATTAGTTCGTATGACAAGTCTCAACTTGTTCTCTCAAGTAGTTTGTTTACACGAATGTTTGCCGTAGACGTCTTGCGTGTTTTTCGTTAAAATGGATAAATTTGAATATCGTGCGGTCATAAAATTCAGCGTTTTGGATGGATTAACTCCTAAGGAAATTCATCCGAAGTTGACAAAAGTTTACGGGAACTCTGCTCCTCTCATGTCAACCGTTAAAAAGTGGGCAGCTGAATTTAGACATAGTCGCACGTCCTTCGAAGATGACCCAGGTGAAGGACGGCCAAAAACCGCAACCACACCGGAAAACATCGAAAAAGTGCATGATATCGTGTTGAACGATATGCGAGTGAAGGTCAGTGAGATAGCTGAGGCTGTGGGGATATCGGAAGAAAGGGTGCGAAACATCTTGCACAAAGAATTAGGGATGAGAAAGCTCTGCGCGAGATGGGTGCAGCATTTGCTGAATGCCGATCAAAAGCAAATACGCAAACGAGTTTCGCATCAATGTTTGGACCGATTCAATAGGCATCCGACCGATTTTGTGCTGCGATTTGTTACCATGGATGAGACATGGGTTCACCACTACACCCCAGAAACAAAGCAGCAGTCGAAGCAGTGGGTGGAAGCCGGTGGTTCAGCGCCAAAGAAAGCGAAGTCGATCGCATCTGCTGGAAAGGTCATGACCAGCGTGTTTTGGGATGCGAAAGGGATCCTGTTAATTGATTACCTTGCAAAAGGCAGAACAATTACAGGCGAATATTACTCCAACCTTCTTGACCAGTTGGATGGCAAAATCCGGGAGAAGAGTCCTGGCTTGAAGAAGAAAAAAATCATCTTTCACCAGGACAACGCACCTGTTCACAAGGCGATGGGAAAACTGCGGGATTTGGGGTACGATATGCTCGGTCATCCCCCCTATTCTCCTCATTTGGCACCCTTGGACTTCCATCTCATCCCAAACTTGAAGAAATTTTTTTCTGGGAAGCGCTTCGCGTCCAATGATCCGGGAGAAGAGGCCTGGCTTGAAAAAGAAAAAAATCATCTTTCACCAGGACAACGCACCTGTTCACAAGGCGATGGGAAAACTGCGGGATTTGGGGTACGATATGCTCGGTCATCCCCCCTATTCTCCTCATTTGGCACCCTTGGACTTCCATCTCATCCCAAACTTGAAGAAATTTTTTTCTGGGAAGCGCTTCGCGTCCAATGATCCGGGAGAAGAGGCCTGGCTTGAAAAAGAAAAAAATCATCTTTCACCAGGACAACGCACCTGTTCACAAGGCGATGGGAAAACTGCGGGATTTGGGGTACGATTTGCTCGGCCATCCCCCCTATTCTCCTAATTTGGCACCCTTGGACATCCATCTGTTCCCAAACTTGAAGAAATTTGTTTCTGGGAAGCGCTTCGCGTCCAGCCTTCCAGACTTTCACTTCCGGGAAGGAATACTGATGTTAGAGAAACGCTGGACCAAGTGTGTTGAAGTCAAGGGAGATTATGTAGAAAAATAAAACCATTTTTTAACTGAAAATCCCAGTCTTTCATTGTCAGGCCGAGAATTTTTCACCTTACCCTTGTAGCCCCAACTTTCCACTACTGCCTCGGCACAACCTTGAGGTACCGACGTCACAGCTGATTCGGACCTACCTTTGGTGGCATCAACTTACTCTTATCCGATTTCCTGTAGAGAACACAAAAGAAACAGCATGCAAACACCAATAAAAAAACGTATAAACCATTAACAAAGGACTCTATTAAAATAATAAAGTATATATGCATAGCAAAGAACATGAAAAAGGGGTTGGTTTAGTTAGATGGTAACTTTTAAACTAAGCACAAATGACGAAAATGGTAATGTTTATTTGTCAACGCAAGACAACTCATCAACAATGTTTACTTAAATTTCCAACGCAAGGCGACATATAAACATTAAAATTTGACGTTAATTCATTTTATCGGTTTCAGGATATTAAGCCTTTGTTTACATATACAAAAGTAGGCTGGTAACTAGATCATAACTTATCTGTAGGGTTAAAGAATATTACCCTACATGGCAACCATAACCATATAGCAACCGATAAACTATTGAACAAATCACGGATGTTATGAATCATAACTGCCTTAGAAGTTTTAAAATCCTCGCTCTACGAGCTCGGATTTCAAAACATCTGCGGCAGTTATGATACTCATAACATTCCTAGATATGTTAATAGCTATTAAAACGGTAGGGCCTGTTTGACATCTCGCACTTTAAATGACAAAAGCATTTTAAACAATTTCGACTTAATACGACTTTTTACGCGGCGAGGCCAGGCCTCGCCGGGTAAGGTCACTAAATACATAAAGGTACCGCCATTCCATTCCAAGATTTTGTTCTCCCAAATTAAAAAGGACAGAACATTGTAAGAAAGTGAGAGTGAGAGTGAGACACTAATGACAGCAGCCCCAAATTAAAAGAGACAAAAGATATATGTTTGCATAGTTGGCGGTACCTTTATGATTTAGTAACCTTATCGCCGGGAACCAAAGAGCGCTGGACGATGATTAATGCTTTTCGCTAAGATCACAGAGGCCAAAATGAATTGCGCAACTGCCACTTATTGGTCCTTGTTCCACCTGTAGCAAAACGCTTGGGACGAAAATGATGAAACATGACTTTGCTTAAGCAGGGGATTCACCGGTTAAATTATGCAATCGCCTGGATGGAACCAGGAACTCATTAGAACGCAATCACAGCAAATGATGTCACCCATGCAGAATGCGAGGGCAGTACGAACTTGCTCTGTCAAACAGGCTTACGGGGAATTGTATAAATAAACTGATGAGTTAATATTTGAAAAGTGAGCAGAAGAATGGTTCGCATGGAGTCAAATTTTGATAACATTATTCAACTACGAATTTAGCTTAACTTATCTTATGCGGAAAATACAGGGACGTACTAGCTTCGGGAAAATTGTTCTAACAAATGTTTTCGCGCGTTCTCAGGCCCTACTAGCAATATAGTAGTATAAATATATGAGTATGGCGATGGAATAGTTCCTAATGTATGAATGCAACTACGGTTACATTTTTATTAACTAACATGCAAACACATACATTTATAAAAAGAAATAAATTGTCACAATTACCTATACATTTAATTAAATTAATAATAAAATAAAAATAAGAAGTACCTAATTAATTAATGTTAAGATAAAAATAGGAATCAGAACAAGTAATAATCTCTTTGGAATGTAAAATGTTTTTAAAACTGTCAGTTATTCAAAAAAGTTTCCCAAATTGGCAGATTCCTTATGCTTCTGGGATCTACAAGTTCTGGTAATAACGCCATTATATAAAATTGCTGTAGTTTTGGTATCATTTTGTTTTGCCAAAAAATTGCATCTCTATAGATTACTTCTATGGAAATTTCAAGTGGTGACCATACAACAAGGAAGCACTTGTTTTTATTGCATATATTTAATTGTCCCTGTATTTGGAAATAGTAGTAATGATTTCTTTTTAATTTTAAAAATAGGAGTTAATAAAAACAAACGAAAAAAAACAAAAGAAACCCATTTTATAGGTACTCAACTTGAAAATCGCCTATCTCACATCAATACACATTAAAATTGTAAAGTTTGAAAAAAAAAATCGTTGGAGCTGCTTTTGAAAAAATCGAAAAAGATTGAAAAATCACAAGAGTAAACACATACTTCGGGTTATGCGATTCTCTTCAAACGCTTGCTGTCGCATCTAGATAGTACACAAAACTTATACAGTGTGGTCCATTAAGTGTGCAACAAATGGGAATTTTTTTATTAGTTGTACAATCGAAATTTAAATATTGCCAAAAGTTAGTGCATGTTCGATAACCATATCAGATGCCCTTAGAATGGCTTCAAGTCAAACAATATACAGGGCAGGACAAAAAATATGAAATTTGTTCAAGAATAAAGTTACTTTATTTCAAAAAATATAGCAAAATTTTATTGAGAAAAGTTATTTAGAATTAAAAGTTATGCTCAAATACAAAGTCACGGCCTCCTATTCGAATTTTGATTCTTTTTTGGAAAATTTTGTATTACCCCCGTATGATACATATTTTTATTATTTTGATTTTATATGTATTTAAAGTAGCCACAACCACATGCCTTTTAAATAACTTTTAGCAACTTGAAGGGTATTTGTAAAAATTACTTGGATTTATATTTTTTTAGGTAAGCGTCCACTTTATGTTTGTTGCAACGATATTTAACAGAACTTTAGAATTTCGCAAATATTCTTTTTAACAAGGCAAATGCTTTACTAATAATAATTTACATATGAAAAATTCTTAATAAAATCAGAATAATAAAAATATGTATCATACGGGGATAATACAAAATTTTACAAAAAAAGAATCAAATTTCGAATAAGAGGCCGTGACTTTGTATTTGAGCATAACTTTTGATTCTAAACAACTTTTCTCAATAAAATTTTGCTATATTTTTTGAAATAAGGTAACTTTATTGTTGAACGAATTACATATTTTTTGTTCTGCCCTGTATATTGTTTGACTTGAAGCCATTCTAAGGGCATCTAATATGGTTATCGAACATGCACTAACTTTTGGCGGTATTTAAATTTCGGTTTTACAACTAATAAAAAAATGTCCCATTTGTTGCACACTTAATGGACCACACTGTATATGAAGTTTCACCTCCATACCTCTTTTCGTTTTTGAGATATTCTGTTCACAGACAGACAGACACACAAAAAGACAGACACACAGACCAATGAACAAAAACCAAAAATACCTAACAGTCCTAACACTATCGCACAAATACGTATTATTACGCAGTGATTTTTTTGAAAATAAGAAAAGCATGAAATTCAGGGGCGGACTGGGACTAATAGGCCCGGGATGCTGGGGGCTGGGGGGCCCGCGGTCCGCACGAGATGGTGCGGTATAGTTCGGTCCTGGGGCGAAGCCCCAGCCGCCGGAGACACTATCATCGAAACCGAAATTTTTTTTCGCTGGTGCGATACATTTTATGGCCTAAAACCCTATTTTAGGACGCGATTAACGATTAACAGGCGCCAACTAGTAACTACCACCTACTAGTAACATTACCTGAGCGCGCAATTCAAATCTTGCGAAAATTATATTCGAGGAAGGCCTACGACCAATAATGTAACTCGCAAGTACCAAATTGTCACTCGGAACCTGCGAGCTTGTGAGTGAATTTGGCAAGGGACAAGGTGGTGGTCAGCGGCGAGTCTCAATGTACTGAACATGTTCATTGAATCATGCATTGCATAACTTTCTAATAATCATCTTATTGAATAGGTAGATATATTGATGTATATATTATATTTTGTTACAGCCTTTCGTGATCCATTGGTATTAATGTTTTAGGTTTAACAAACTACATACTTTCTTATTTTTCTCATCTTCTCCGTTTCGAAAGACTAGGCTTTCATTCTCAAAAAGATTAAGACATAAAAACAGAAATAGAATCATCAAAAATATTTCATAAACAAACAATATATAAATATATATGGATGAATCTATACCGGGTGTCCATTCTCAAAGTCGAACATAGGCAATTAACATTAGCGCATTCACTCGTTCTTCATTGAAATAATTCATTTTTCTGTAGATAATTTTAACAGACGTTGACGGAAAATATCTGATTTACGCCAACTAATTACCATTTGTTTTGACAAATGCTATCGAACTTGAAAAGCAAGGCATGGCATATTTAAAAATTCCCAAGTTTTAAATTAGTATTTTAAAATAAAAATCGCATCTTGAATATTATTATTGGTATCATTTGATGCGGAATAATTTTATCTTTCCATTGATACCATTACCTTCCCTGTAAGTTGAATTGGCGAGCAGGAATCGGCAAAAACGTTCAATACAATGTTAATCGCCTATGTTCGACTTTGAGAACGGACACCCGGTATACATCCTCATTGTGTAAGTAACATAATTTTTTTTAAATTAAAATTTAGACTGGGATTATTATTGTTATCTATACTGTTAAAGGTGATTAGTTCCACTTGGTGTGCCCAATTTATGTTATATTATATTATAATTGAATTTTAATTAATTTAATTGCCCTATTTGTGTATTTTGGATATTCACTTATAATACCATGAGTAGTCAAAGTTATGTCGACTATTTTTGCGGTGGTGTCACGAATGTCCATTGCGCTTTGGTACGATTAGGACGAGTGCGCTAGCACGAGTCCTAATTCCAAGCGCAATGGACATGAGTAGTGATACCACCGCAAAAATAATCTACTTAACTTTGACTAAGAATGGTATTCGAAGGACTATTTAATGAACCAAACTACTTTTTCAAATTAGTTTTCAGTAAATCTAGCCACAAACTATGCAATTTCTATAGTAACAGAACACTAATATTGGCTTTTTCTAATAAAAATCACATTTGTTTAAAATAGTCACTTGAATACCTTCTAGGAAGATATATCCACTGATATTTTTTTGATTGGTCAAGAAACGTCAGAATTCTGGATTTTTATTGGCCACTTTTTGACAGATGACAGGTGAATTGAATAGTCAAAATTATTTTCTGCTAGCCCCAGAGATACACTTGACTGAAAATAAGATCGGATTCTTTTTAATCTAGATTGCTTATATTCTGAAATTTGATGTTCCTATATTATTATGGCAACTCAAAACTTCTGTCAACTGACACTGCAAACTAGTTTTGAAAATTCAATTACAAATACTTCATCGTTACATTTGTCATACGACAATCTCAAATAGTAAGTACTTCCTTAATTAAAACTAACAGTGCCACCAACATAAACAGTGCCAAGCGAATGACAGGCCGCCTAAATTTCTTGTCCATCACAGAATGTGTCAAAAGTCGGTGTCTGAGTTTGTAGGGGCCGCAACTGTACCTTAGTCCTACTTAGAATTTTGCCGAGACTAAGGAGTTCCAAACCTAGCAAGGGATCTTTTACATGCTACACATCGTAGTAGCATGGGATCCACGACTTTACATCACTTTCGAATGATGGCATTCTGTAGAGGCTTTCATCCGCATTTTTTAATTTCTAAAAACCTCACCGGGATCGGGGATCGAACTCTTGACCTTTAGATCAGTAGCCAGAATGCTTACCACTAAGCTATGGAGCCCGGAAATTTGTATGTAACTTTAACCCTTTTATTATTACAAACATTTATTTTAAAAAACTTATAAAAGGGTTTATCTCTTAATTTCAAATTTTACAAAATTGCATTACATCATTTTGGTTCCTCCTTAGCGATCTAGCTTATTTTTTTCTGTCCAACACACTATTAAAGCTTTATTATTTGATTAATACCTACTATGTTAAATAGTATATTTCGGAAATGTATTTGTAATTAACTTCCAATTTCATTTCAGATATTAAATTAAGTGGAAATCCTACTTTTTCTCAATTAGCTTCATTTAATTAAATTATAAATTCTATTTCCTTTCTTTTCTAAATTAATCTTAATAATTTTGATATCCATTTCACATCTAAATTCATCTTTATCATTTTTAATACTGTATTCTTTAAATCTTATTAATGTGATTTTTAGACCCCTGTACCAATATCATAACAATACATTATATTACATTACCAATTGAACTACTTCAACAACATTTTACTGAGGAGTTTGCTACCACTGTCAACGCAAGGGCTTGTTCTCTGCTTTCCGGCTGTCAATCGCGGCGCGCGCTATTTCAAATACTAATCGAGTGGGGTTTGGGTTTTTTATACACAAAGAAGTATTTACATCAATAAGATATTTCCGGTGCTGTAGAATTTTGGGACTCCTAAAGAGCCATTTTTAATTACATTTAAATAATTCATGGATTACAAATTAATTGCGAGGCGGCGGCCGCGGGGCCAAAATGTGCATTTGTAAACGCCCTATTGGTGTTGCATTTTAGTTTAAAGCCTGCAGGCCCGGACGGCTCAAGGGCCCGGGATGCGATCGCATCCCGGCATCCCTAGCCAGTCCGCCCCTGATGAAATTATATAGTGATTGGCCATGGCGAGGATTTAGAATGATCTTAAACGATGAACTTCAGATTTTTGAAAATTTGAATTTAAAAATGAAATAAATATGTATACGTTTTTACATGTAGCTAACATCCAACATATACTGTAAATAAGAATTTAAATCCAAAGCGTATCTATTTATGTACGGCGCAGAAGATTTGATTGTTAGTTTTCAATAAATTGTTCAATATTTATTAAAATATACCATAATATTGATTACTCAGAGTTTTAGACGAGACAAAAAACTTGATCAAATAAGAATAGTACCTTTATGTACATAAATGTTGTGAGTGCAGAATATTATAATGAAATAAAAGAAAATCTTCTTGAACATGTAAGATCAGCAAGAAGTAAACAAAGAAAAAAAGGAATAACAATAACGATATAAAAAACCAAAAATTAGAATGTAGTATAACCATGCATTTCTTTTATAAATGTCATTTAATTGAACTTTTACCTTCAATGTTAATTGATAGTTTATTGAGTTTTAGCATCACGTCGAGTAAGCTTAATTTGTCGTTGTAAACGTTTCAACTAGCATGATTGGGTCTTCATAAGTAATTATTCTTTAACTACAACGTGGCAATAGGGCTAAAAATAGTATACGAGTATTAATTCTCAAAATAGCATAAATATTTAATTTATAACGCCATTTATTTATGTGAATGAATTATTCTATAATATGTTGTTTTCAGATTGTATGCATTTTAAATTTTTATGATATGTAGAACAAAGACTATTAACCTATTATGACCATTATAAAACATTATGCAATTTTCAGTAGAAATATACCAAATGATTGAAAATTTTCTGAAAATATTTGGAAAAATGTTCTGGAGCTAATTTCTTAAAGGCATGTAGGAATGCTTTTGTTAAAAAAAGTAGCTGAGGAACACGTTTTGCAAATATTTCCATAGGAAGTTTTTTATGCACGCGTTATATTTTGATAGAGAATATCACGAATGAAAAAAGCACAGTAAAAAAAAACATTTTTGTTAAAAATAATAATAAAACTAATATCTAAGTACTAACATTTTAGGATTTTTTGTCAAAACTACAGTTAATTAACATTTAAGTTTGTTTAGGGGTCGCTTTTGGTTGCCCATAGCAACAATCATTATCGGCCTACTGACTTTGTTGTTTGTTCACAGCTTTGTTGTCTCTAAATGCTTCGATGACAGTGACATAACTGGAAATTTCCCGGTAAATTTCAATAAATTTCCGATTATTAATAATGGCCGTTTCTATGGAAAATTTTCAATCAAATATACATAAGGGATATTGTCAGTTATAACTTCCCGTTGCCCTATATTTACGGTTGAATGTGTTTGCATTCTGTTTTCTTACCGAACTTTTCGTAATGAGGTACGCTGTCAGATTAACTTGTCATTATAGGCTTAACGATCTCCACTGGTCAAATCTACAACAGGCCATTGCCAGAGGCAATAGCAGTTCAGTTTGTTGCCTATATTTAGGCGTTTTCAAAAATCCCTAGATGTGGCGAACGACGATTTTAAAGTTACTAAGTACTAGCCTTAAATGTCAAACTTGACATTTGATTTTTAAATGAGTTATAGTTGCATTCATAAATTAGGAACTATTCCATGGCCATGCTAGATGAAAATAATTTTTGAGCATACCATACTAGCACCATCTAGTAAGTAGTTAAAACCCCAGGTGATATTAAAGAAATTATGTAGGAAACTGTAAATGCCGAACTTTGGAATGCAATCCAATAAATGTAAAATATGTTTCAAAGTCTATAAATAGGTGCCTTGAGCAAAACTGATACACCTATACTCTGTCCCGCAAACACAAATATTTTAATTTTTGGCATATGCATACAATTTTAGTACTAAGGATTTAGTTTTGGTTTCGAGAAATTTAAACGCAATAATTTGCATTTAAACAAAAAAATGTTCATATTTTGTGGTATTACCCTTGATTCGTCGCTCTACCCAGAATTCAGCGCGCTGGGTCACCTGCGTTGCCAGTTGTCAACTGTCAAATAACGTTTACCTTTTGGGTAAAACGTGATGTTGTTTGTATATGCAATCCAGAAAATAAGTTGCGACGTGACTATCTAAAGTTACTGTGTGGCACAAGGCCACTTGATAATATTTTTTAACGAACCTTACTATTTTGTGTGTACAGGTTTGTTTAACAATTGTCAATCAAATGCCATACTTTGTTAGGAAGGAATAATCCATTTCCATTTGAAAAATCGGCAGTTATCGTTGTGTTACGTTCGAACCACCCCATCTCTTTGAGCACTAGTCGGTCAACTATCTGTTGCGGCACAGATGAGGCGTGATTAGGGTAAGCTTTGCATTTTTGAGATATGTTTTATCGGACTTTTTCCACTGTATCGGGTGTTTATCACACAACGTTTAGGAAGTCTTTGATATACTCCCGCCCTCAGATGTTCCTGGTTAGTCCTGATTAGGACTGATTTTGTACGACTTTTTACGTACACTCGTGCCTACCCCGGAGTTGGAACCCGGGAGTCTGTCACTCTTACAACTAGGCCACCAGCGCGGTTATATATGTTAGTTATAAACTTATATATATATGTTACCGCTGTATGCGCAGTAGACTATTTTTGTAATTCTCTGCCCAGTAGTGGCAACCAAATGGACTTTATTTCTGCGCTAGCCTAACTAATTGGTTCGTCTGCCAGCGCTATGTAAGTAGCTTCTTTCAGCTTCATACGGAACCTGTTTTCTTCTTTAGATACAACTGATGCGTTATCCCATTGTATGTGGCGGTTTTCGTACCGGACTTGTTCTGCGATCTTGTATTTGATGATTTCGCCCTTTCTAATATCTTTGCGATGTTCCGGTAATCTCACTCGTAGGAGTCGTTTTGTTTCCCTTATCTACTGTTTTCCACATTCGCACGGTACGCTGTAGCTACAATTCTTTGAACTCTGATCTTCGTTCTGAGGCTTGGTATGCGTCATCATGGCTCTCAGAGTTGTTGTGGACTTGAAGGCAGTTCTTATGTTGAATTTGTGTCCGATTTTTTTCAGATTGTCAGAAACTCCTCGGATGTATGGTATTACGGCCGTGGTGGTCGATTCCGCTTTCTCATCCCCTAATATGGCTATGGCGTAAAAAAGAAGAACTACATCATATATATAACAAAATTAAACTTTTGTAAGCAAAAGCTGAAGGGATAGGGCTGAAAATCAACTGCAATAAAACAAAGCTTCTTAGTATTAATAAAAGAAAAGAAACCATTACAGAAATCGAAAATAAAATCATACATACTGTCGACCAATTGATATATTTAGAAAACGGGTCACAAAAGAATAATAAAAGGAGGATCAAAAGGCCGCAGTCTGCTTTCAACATGTTAAGGAACGTATAGACATTGAACTATACAGGGTGATTCAAATTAAGTGCGCACCATTGCTATCTTTGTTATTATTAATTTTACAAAGTAGGTTAAATTAGCAAACTAGTAGTGTTTTCGGTGCTAATTAATATGCAATTAATAAAAAAAACAATCGAATAACTCGTTGGCGACAAAATTTAAAAAAATATTTTTTAATGAAACACCCTGTATATTTTTCAAAAACTTAAAATAAAAATGAATTTGTGATATAAAAGTCTTAATACACTATTGTCTTAAAATGAATACTAAAGAAGTTATCGCAAGTTCCAGTTTATAGATAAATACATACATTATTCTACTGTAATAGTATATTACAGCCCGAGATGGGAAGTGTTTCATTACTGTCGAGAGATTAGTTAGCTGATTGAGACGCGAAGCGTCGAAATTAGCTATTACCTCGAGACTAAGGAAACTTCCTGTCGAGGTTTGTATACTATTTTATTCGCAACCACTTTATTCTAAACAATAATTGGAAAAATTATTATATTATGTTACACGTTGTGACGCGCATGAATGGATCAACGACATTCCCAGTGTCCCTACCTACTCAGCGGTCGGAAATGTACTTCCCGCACTTGAGCGGGAAGTGAGTGCGGGAAGTAGCAGGCTGAAATGTACGACTTCCTCCACTCAAATGAGGTCAGGAATGTTAACATTACATATATGGTTGCGAATAAAAATTCATTGCAGGCTTGTTTTAAGTTTTTCATTGAAATAAATAAACAACACTAATTACTTTCGACAACTAAACGTACGACAAATTGATTTTGACAGTTCTGATGTTTACGTTGTTTTTGTTTTTAGTAGCAGCCTACTATGAATTTTTCGTAAGTACGGTGTATTGTTGATATAGGTAAACTAAAATCTCCCCTAACTTCTTTAATATTCATTTTAAGACAATAGTGTATTAAGACTTTTATATCACAAATTAATTTTTATTTCAAGTTTTTTAAATATATACAGGGTGTTCCATTAAAAAAACCTAAAAGTTTTTAATTTTGTCGCAAACTCGTTATTCGATTGTTTTTTTATTAATTGCATATTAATCAGCTCCAGAAACACTACTAGTTTGCTAATTTAACCTACTTTGTAAAATTAATAATAACAAAGATAGCAATGGTGCGCACTTAATTTGAATCACCCTGTATAACTAATCAAACTAAATTAATGATAGTTAATACAAATGTGAAAAATGTGTTACGGTATAGGTATGAATCGTGGACGTGAAATGGACAACAAGTGCGCGAAATTCAAACTTTTGGTAATAAATGCTTAAGAAGAATCGTGAACATTTATCGGCCCAATCTCATAACAAATGTAGATTTGTGGACACTTACGAAACAAGAACCAATTAAAAACACTATAAATAAAAATCTGGTGTGATACACTCACACAACTTCCTTTTACAGTGATCTTATAATTAGTTAAATATTTAATTTTTAATTTTTAAGCATTCGTCAAAAATTTTCAAAAATTACGAATTCTACAAAAACGGTACAAAATAGAGCGTTAGTTGAAAAGACAAATTTTCTCTAAAATCTTAAGCACAATTCAAAAATGTAATAATATACCGGGTGTTCTATTTAAAATAGGAGTTAATAAAAAAAATCTGGTCTGATACACTCACACAACTTCCTTTTACAGTGTTCTTGTAATCAGTCAAAAATTTCATTTTTAATTTTTAGCCGTTTGTGAAAAATTTTCAAAAATTACAAATACTACAAAAACGGTACAAAATAGAGCGTTAGTTGAAGAGACAAATTTTCTCTAGAATTTTAAGGTGAATTCAAAAATGTAATAATATACCGGGTGTTTTATTTAAAATAGGAGTTAATAAAAAAAATAGAAAAAAAAACAAAAGAAACCCACTTTAGAAGTATTCAACTGGAAAATCACCTATTTCACATCAATACACATTAAAAATGTAGTAAAAATGTAAAGTTTAAAAAAAATCGTTAGAGCCGTTTTTGAAAAAATCGAAAAAAACTGAAAAATCACAAGAGTAAACACCTACTTCCGGTTATGCGATTTTCTTCAAAAGCTTGCTGTCTCATCTACATACTACACAAAACTTATATATGAAGTTTCAACGCCATACCTCTTTTCGTTTTTGAGATATTCTATTCACAGACAGACAGACACACACACAGACACACAGACAGACAGACCAATGAAAAAAAATATGTTTTTTGGGATCAGGGGACTCTAAAACGTGAAGATCTGTTGAAAACTCAATTTCGAATTTTTGGGGTGAATCCAATACTTCCTTTACGGTAAAAGGAAGTAAAAAGAAGTGGCAGTGGATTAAACATACCTTACGGAAACCGAATTGTGACATTAACAAGCAAGCAATAGAGTACAATATTAAGAGAAACAGGAATCCAGAGAGACCGGCCAACATTTGGAGAAGATCCACAGAGAAACAAATGAAAGATCTATAAAAAACGTGGAACGAAATAAAAGCGACTGCTCTAAACAAATCGAGATGGAAAGACTTCATAAATGCAAATATAAATAAACTCTAAAGGGCATAATACACGCAAGTAATAACTTTAGTACTGTAAAAGAAGAATAATGTTCTAAGGTGCCAGGCCGGCGACCTTGTAGTTAACGCAGTCATGGAGACCTCATTAGACGTCCTTTGTTCCACTAGGAACCACAGGTCCAAGAGAAAGAGAGATGGTTATTTAATTGTTTCTAATTTATGAATGCAACTACGTTTATACTTAAATGTCAAACTTGATATTTGATTTTTAAGGGAGTTATAGTTGCATTCATAAATTAGGAACAATTCCGTAGCTATACTAGCTAAAATTAATTTTTGATCATATTATATATACTTGATTCTTATATCCGGTAGGGTCATTCGTAAATTATAATTCTTGAATCTTATTTTCAAATTTAAATTTGACCTCTTATTAACCTCAGTTTGGCGAAAACACTTTACTGTATTTTAGCAATAATTCACAGGTGACTAATAGATTTGCGTAGCTTCCTATGAATACTAACTTGCTTTTCCAACAAGGTAGACCACCTTTCTGTAAGTTCCTTCTCGTCACATTGGTTCTCAAAATGCTACCGGTGGCCGCTGGCGATGCCTGCACAGCTAGAACGGTGTTCATGGTTGTTCTCGTTGAAGCAGAACTCCCTTCAGGCTCAACACAGCCCGATAACGAAATAGTCTAAGGATCACCTTTACGTTGGCAAACTCGCAATTTCAGGAGTCGAGGAGTATTAAGGGCAAATGCTTTTGCCGGTAAAAATGTTTTACGAAAGTATTTTGTTTTGGCAATGTCACAAGACAAACTAACTTGATCAAATTCCCGAGCCGAAGGCGAGGGAATTTGTCAAAGTTAGTTTGTCGAGGGGCATTGCCAAAAAAAACAACAAATCGTGAGTAAAACATTTTCCGAGCAAAATCATGAGCCCGAAATACATTTTGTGGACTATTTCCCAAATATGGGTTCAGTTTGACATTTATACAGATGCGCAATGACAGTTTAAATGACGTTTCTTAAATACCGCCTTCATTAAAGCAACATATTTAGTGGTTGCCGTGGATGTAAGTGGCAAAAGAAACTGACAAAATCCCAAGGGAAAATTTCGATTTTTTGCCACTACAAAAACACACGATTGGTTGAATTTTGAAAAAGCAAGGCTTTTCATTGGATAATAAGAGATGTGGGAAATAGTCAGTAATAATGTATTAAGGGCAAATGCTTTTGCCGGTAAAAATGTTTTACGAAAGTATTTTGTTTTGGCAATGTCACAAGACAAACTAACTTGATCAAATTCCCGAGCCGAAGGCGAGGGAATTTGTCAAAGTTAGTTTGTCGAGGGGCATTGCCAAAAAAACAACAAATCGTGAGTAAAACATTTGCCGAGCAAAATCATGAGCCCGTAATACATTTTGTGGACTATTTCCCAAATATCGGTTTATTTTGACATTTATACTGATGCGCAATGACAGTTTAAATGACGTTTCTTAAATACCACCTTGATTAAAGCAACATATTTGGTGGTTGCCGTGGATGCAAGTGGCAAAAGAAACTGACAAAATCCCAAGGGAAAATTTCGATTTTTTGCCACTACAAAAACACACGATTGGTTGAATTTTGAAAAAGCATGGCTTTTCATTGGATAATAAGAGATGTGGGAAATAGTCAGTAAAAATGTTTTACGAAAGTATTTTGTTTTGGCAATGGCACAAGACAAACTAACTTGATCAAATTCTCGAGCCGAAGGCTCTACACGAGTTAAGTCGACCAATACCACTTGCACACTGAGAAAAAAAACTTCACCGAATATAAGTACACTAATTAACCTATTATAACCTTACATAACAGTCGGATGCTGTCTAAATATACATATACATATAAAGGTTGCACAGTTATTATTGACTTCCACTAAGCTGTATTACAGTGGTATTACACGCGCACTATAATTATTCGATAAGGATATGGCTACCTTTTCATACTCTTCATTCAAATTCTGGAATTTTGATGCAATGCTACATTCGTCAGTTATGCAATTGTATAGAAACTGTCTCTCTTTTATGCCTCCTCTTGTTGATGTAGGTACCTCATACCAAGTTTTCAAATTTTATACACTTCTATTTTTTTTAAATATTTTATTTGTTAGAACAGATTCAATTTACGTAACTAATGTGGCTGGTTTACTGATGATCTTGATCAGGCAGCCCCTTTTCAAATTCATATTGTTCCGCCAATGTGGTTCAGTCACAATAGGCGACCAATCAAGTTACCAATCGCAAATTTAACGGTGTTTATTGGCTGTTTAATTTAAATCAATCTCACGTTTTGACAGATGATAGACACCAAACGTTTTATTTGACTGGAAGGCATAAACGGTTCGAGCCGTGTTATAAAATTTACGAAGAATCTACAACAACGGAAATTACAATGATATTTGTGTCACTGCGCGTCTTCTCTTTGTAACTGTCAAAAGTATTTCGTGTATGTGTAGGAAGTGGGGGTAAATTTTAAATCGGACATTTTGAAGTGGTCCCAGGAAAAACTTGTGTTGGTTTGTGTTTTCGAAACGTGTACCGTTGAATTGTTCACATTCTAACGGAAGACGTAACCCAGTTCTAAGAAAGGATAAGGTTCTCCAGTAAGTACAAATGTATTGATTTTCACTGATAATATCTGCTTTATTTTTTTATGTTTATTCCTTATTAGGCAGGTGCATGATTCATTGCCACTCTAAGTAGGTTGTTGGTCTAGATCTGTGAACTGTAACCTCTACATCGAAGGGTACATATTTCTTGTAAAATTATTCACTAACAACCTTGCCTGGTGTAACTGTAATGGGTTAGCATTGAACGGTGTATTGTTTTACTATCGTATTGCATTTAGTGCTATTGCTTACCTGTTTTCTCATAGTAAATAAAATGTCAGCTCTGTTTCCACAATTCATAGTGATGGCAACACCGGATACATATGTGTTTTAAGTAAGATTTGTAGTGATACATGTAGGCTGTATGGTATACTGCAACATATTTATCATTCGATGTGTATCAAGTGTAATAAACAAGACCGTGCCACAAATTTAGAGTTATATTTTACCTAGTCTTGAAATGTTTATTACGATTGTATAACTGGTCTAAAAAAGGTTAGACGATTTTTTTATTGGGAGATTTTACTTATGTATATTACTTGCTGCAGATAACAATGGCGATGGAAGACGACGAATGGAAGAAATTGTCTTTGGAAGATCGTTGCGTTCACAAAGTATGGAAGGCGAGAGTAAACGGGTACGAGGAAGTGACAAAACTATTCCAACAAATTGACGATGAAAAATCACCAGAGTTTGCCAAATATTTGGGTCTTATCAAAAAATTCGTCATCGACAGCAACGCAATGGGGCAGGAGAAGGGCCTGGAAGCTGCACTTGCATTTGTGGAGAATTATGCCCATGCAGGCAAAACTGTTAACGATGTGATGTCCGGAGTGGTGACCAAGTGCATAGCAGCTGCCAGGACGAGAACCAGGGAATTAGCAATGCAAATTACGTTGATGTATATTGAAATAGAAAAGCACGAAGCTGTTCAAGAAGAGCTCATTAAGGGGATGGATCAGAAAAATCCAAAAATTGTCGCAGCCTGTATAACTGCAACTACCACCGCTTTAAAGGAATTTGGAAGTAAAATAATTAGCGCCAAGTCTCTGATCAAAAAAATACCCACATTGTTTGCCGATCGCGATAAAGGGGTCCGAGATGAAGCCCGTCTAATGGTTGTGGAATTATTCAGGTGGATTGGCCCTGCACTTAAGTAAGTGATTATTTTATGTAACATAAATAGCAGCCGTTACGAATTCAGCTAGTTAATGTTAAAAAGCTATTTTTAGTAATTTTATAGAATTTACAATTTCAAAATATATTTTGAAATTGTAAATACGCTTGAAGGGTGACAATAGCTCGTAATCAATATATGTAGTCCATCTGAAGGCTGCAAAGATAAGATGTATTGGTTCAATACAAGTGTTCATTATAATAGGTGAACACTGTAGGGTGAAGACATCAACAGAGAATACTTAACAATTGAATTGTTGAGAGAATGCATTTGATTATGACACGTACTGGCTGATGTATACTTCATTATACAGTGCAATCACATTTTTTGATCAGTTTTTCTCCAAATATTCATTTATATATTGTTGCAAATTTGTCAAATAATTTTTCTCGAAACTGTCAACTCAGAAATGACACTCTGTAAATTTTTAGAAAGCGCGTAGAATATCAGCAAGTTTACAATAATAAATTTTTCATAAATATGCACCCTTTCAGTAACTTTTAAGTTTTCAGTAAGTGTATGGCAAATGTTTTACAAATATGCTTTCAGTGAATTTTTAGTAAATTTGTTGGACCATTTTCAGCAAATGTCCTGATAATTTGCTGTAAGCAATTTTGAAGCACATATTTTGATAAACTTACAGAAATTTAATGAAATTTGAAGCAACTGCTTCATTGGTTTACATCGGATTTTTATCTATTTTTCTCTAAACTTTCATTAAGTTTGCCACACTGTACAGAAAGTTGCAGGAACTTTTCTGTACACCTTTGGGAGTAAATCTGCATCCAATTTCAGCAGTTTTATGTGAATTTAAAGTTTTCAGCAATTTTTAACAAATATTTACAAATGTTTAGCGAGCTTGCCATACATTTTAAGCTAATTTACAATTTTTTCGTAACCGCATCAAATTTAAGTGAAGTTGTGCAGTACCTTTTTTCGAGTTTGCAACCAATGTTCGGTAATTTTGTCTAAATTTTCAGTAAATTTACAGCAAACTGTTAGCAAGTTTGTATCCGGTTCTTAATTTTTCATTATGGCTTCAGGAGGTTTGCAGAAAATCGTCAGCAGATTTGTAGTAAATTCTTAGTAAGAGATACATTTGCTGTTTGTTGGTAAATGTGCAGCAATTGTATGTCCAATTTTCAGAATGTTTACAGCAATACACTTACACTCTTTCAGTAACTTAGAACTTATGTTTTCAGTAAGTTTATGGCAAATGTTTTCAATGCTTTCAGTGAGATTATAGTAAATTTGTTGGACCATTTTGAGCAATGCCCATAATTTGCTGTAAGCAATTTTGAGGCACATATTCTGATAAACTTACACAAATTTAATGCATTTCGAAGCAACTACTACATTGGTTTACATCCGAATTTTATCTATTTTCCTCAAAACTTTCATTAAGTTTGCCACAGTTTGTTGAGAAAGTTGCAGTACTTTCTGTACACCTTTAGGAGTAAATCTGCATCCAATTTCAGCAATTTTTATGTGAATTTGCAAGTTTTCAGCAATTTTTAACAAATATTTAGAAATGTTAAACGAGTTTGCCATACATTTTTAGCTAATTTACAATTATTTGGTAACCGCATCAAATTTAAGTGAAGTTGTGCAGTACCTTTTTTTGAGTTTGCAACCAATGTTCGGCAATTTTTTCTAAGTTTTCAGTAAATTTACAGCAAACTGTTAGCAAGTCAGTATCCGGTTCTTAACTTTTCAATATGGCTTCAGGAGGTTTACAGAAAATCGTCGGCAGATTTGTAGTAAATTCTTAGTAAGAAATACATTTGCTGTTTGTTGGTAAATGTGCAGCAATTGTATGTCCAATTTTCAGCATGTTTACAGCAATACACTTACACCCTCTCAGTAACTTAGAACTTATGTTTTCTGTAAGTTTTCAATGCTTTCAGTGAGATTATAGTAAATTTGTTGGACCATTTTCAGCAATGCCTATAATTTGCTGTAAGCAATTTTGAAGCACATATTCTGATAAACTTACACAAATTGAATGAAATTTGAAGCAACTGCTTCATTGGTTTACCTCCGATTTTTATCTATTTTTCTCTAAACTTTCATTAAGTTTGCCACACTTTTTTGAGAAAGTTGCAGGAACTTTTCTGCACACTTTTGGGAGTAAATCTGCATCCAATTTCAGAAATTTTATGTGAATTTGCAAGTTTTCAGCAATTTTTAACAAATATTTACACATGTTAAGCGAGTTTGTCATACATTTTTAGCTAATTTACAATTTTTTGGTAACCGCATCAAATTTAAGTGAAGTTGTGCAGTACCTTTTTTCGAGTTTGCAACCAATGTTCGGTAATTTTTTATAAATTTTCAGTAAATTTACAGCAAACTGTTAGCAAATCAGTATCCGGTTCTTAACTTTTCGATATGGCTTTAGGAGGTTTGCAGTAAATCGTCAGCAGATTTGTAGTAAATTCTTAGTAAGAGATACATTTGCTGTTTGTTGGTAAATGTGCAGCAATTGTATGTCCAATTTTCAGCATGTTTACAGCAATACACTTACACCCTTTCAGGAACTTAGAACTTATGTTTTCAGTAAGTTTATGGCAAATGTTTTCAATGCTTTCAGTGAGATTATAGTAAATTTGTTGCACCATTTTCAGCAATGCCCATAATTTGCTGTAAGCAATTTTGAAGCACATATTCTGATAAACTTACACAAATTTAATCAATTTGAAACAATTGTTCCATAAGTCTACATCTAATGTTTACCTGCTTTTCTCTAAACTTTCATTAAGTTTGCCACACTGTACAGAAGGTTCCAGGAACTGTTCTGTACACTTTTTGGAGGTTTTGGTACATTTGCATCAAAGTTTTAGCGAATTTTCAGCAAATTGGATCATTGTCAGCAAATGTCCAGATAATTTGCTGTAAGCAATTTTGAAGCAAATATTTTCAACAGGTTGACGGAACATTCTTAAAAAAATTTTAAGGTAACGTTTCAGTAGGCAAATACGAATGTCCTGCTCTGGCAACCCGTTAGTACTACATGTTACGACATACAGTTGAAAATCCACTACCACTCTTGTTCAAAATTGTTTGTTTTCTATTACAATGTAGTTCTATCTGTAATTCAGCAATACGTTACTTTGTTGAATTTATTCTAAGTGAAATAATTTTTTTTGTAATGTTTATCAAATTTTCAGATCTCAGCTCAACAGTTTACAGCCTGTACAAGTAACAGAACTTGAAGCAGAATTCAGCAAAATCGAAGGCCAAAAAGCTGTACCTACTCGTTATATTCGATCTCAACAGCAAAAACAAGCTAAAGCTGCTGAAATTGCAGAAGTAGAAGGTATGTTGTTTCTTCCATATTTGACCGTTTCCTTTTGCAAAAAGCAATAAGTTTTTATACATATATTTTAAGCATTTAATAAAAACAAAATCACAAGTATGCATCAGCTAATATGAAATTTATTGATTTGTTAATAGGTGAAGCTGAGGAAGATGAAGAAGGAGAGATTGTTCAACAGCTGGACCCATATGATATTGCTGACCCCGTCGACATTCTTTCAAAATTACCTAAGAATTTCTACGAACAAGTCGAAGCCAAGAAGTGGCAAGAAAGGAAGGAGGCTCTAGAAGCACTTGATAACCTAGTTAAGGCACCGAAACTGGAAAATGGAGACTATGGGGACCTTGTTCGAGCATTGAAAAAGGTTGCTAGTAGTTAGCAGTAGTAGTTTTGTAGGAGTCGATCACTGAAGTTCTGTTTATATAAATTTTATTTGCAGATCATTCAAAAAGATGCGAATGTTGTTGTCATAGCATTAGCAGCTAAATGTTTGACTGGATTGGCTAACGGTTTGAAGAAAAGGTTTCAGCAATACGCTTCATTTTGTATTTCTGCACTGTTGGAAAAGTTCAAAGAAAAGAAACAGAATGTTGTGATAGCTGTTAGAGAAGCCATCGATGCAGCTTATCAATCGGTATGGTACATAATGGTCTAATTTATTACAATTTATTTCTTTTAAAAAATAGTATAACTGTGCACAACTTACAAAGAAATATATTTCCTACGTGCTATTATTATTCACAATTGTAGGTAACTATTGAATCAATACTAGAAGATGTCGTAGAAGCACTCAATAATAAAAATCCTTCGGTAAAGTCAGAAACAGCGTCATTTCTAGCTAGAGCATTTACAAAAACACCTGCTACATCGTTAAGTAAAAAACTACTCAAGGCTTATACTGGCGCGCTAATAAAAAATATAAATGAACCAGGTAAGATTTTGTATTATGAAATATTTGGCCAATTTGTCACTGTTACATAGTTAAGCACAAGTGATTAAAATGTGAACAACATCTAGAATTTTTCAATACATTCTTTATATTCACTAGTGCTTCTTTTCTTATATATTGTTGCGCATACTACTAGTTTCCTGATGTGTAAGGAATACACTGTCGTACAAGTATGCGCTATGTGAAAGCTATCACCATAAAATTTAAATTAACAACTTTTATCCAGATCCCACAGTTAGAGACTGCTCATCAGAAGCTTTAGGAACATTGATGAAACTGGTAGGAGAAAGGGCTATTGGTCCTTTCATTGCAGAATTAGAGAAAGATAATCTTAAAATGACCAAAATAAGAGAGTGCTGTGAGAAGGCGGTGATTATCACCAAAGCACCTGCAGCAAAAAAAGAAAAATCTGCTCCAACCAAAGCTTCAGCTCCAGAAAAAGTTAACAGTGCGCCTGCTGTGAAAGCAGTTAAGCGGCCTACCACAGGTAAGCCTCTAAAGAGACATTCGAAGTTTGTCATTTAATCGTTTGTGAACAAAGTAATTGTAAATTTATCGAACTAGGTAGCTATTACCAGTAAAATGTATGTGAAACTGAAATTCTTTTTATTTTGTTACTGGTGAGTTTTGATTAGATAATTGGCACTTGACGCTATAATTTTTTCCCTTGTGGTATTGGTTTATATTTTGTTTGGAATTGTAGGTAAGTAATACTTTTGGTTTCCTTTTTTTGTATGGAGTTACATTTTAAAGTGCCCTTTTCTGTTTAAAAAATCTAAGTTGAAAATAAGAAAACGCGCTAAAATCAATTGTTTTTAGCAATTAATTACATTTATTCATGAAAGTGTCATAAAATTCTCTTTACAACGATGTATGACAAGCATACAGTTGTTATTAAAATTGTAATATTTCGAACACCGTTTAATATAAGATCAATTATATGGTATTTTCTCAACAAATGCAGCCAACGCAAAGAAAAAGGCGGGAGGTACTATATCATCAGGGACTGCCACGATTGTTAAGTCTAGATCTAACAAAGCTATAAATGAGAAACCGAGAGAAAGAGATTTAAGCGAAGAAGAGGTAGCAGACTTAGTGAGCGACATACTCAAGCCAGAAACCATAAATGGGTTAGGCGACAGCAACTGGAAAAACAGGTCAGTCATTTTAGAAATAATCAGACCAAATAAGTCATGTTTAAATTTATAGATTATCCGCTATGGAAGAATTTATGAGTCAGGTGCAGACACTCGATGCCAGCAGCATCCCTACCCAAGCGCTTGTTAAAATACTTAACCAGAGACCTGGCCTCAAAGATACGAATTTTCAAGTATTGAAGGCTCGCTTGGATGCAGTTAAATATTTAGCAGAAAATTGCCCCTTTTCAACGTAAGCATTTCATAACTGCTTGGTGTGTAACTAATGTATTTTTTATTGTAGCACAACGGCAGACGTATGTATTAATGACGTCGCAGAGAAACTCGGCGATGCCAAAAATGGCACTCTGGCAGGAGAGGTTTTAGTAGCTGTAGCTGAAGCAACAAAATTCGATTACGTCGCTGGATTTGTTTTGGATTTCGCTTTAACTCAGAAAAGCCCCAAAGTGTTGCAAGAGTCCTTAATATGGTTGTCCAGTGCTATAAAGGAATTTGGCTTTGCGTAAGTGTTGTCTTCCATTTATTTAAAAATCTAATTTGATGTAGGGTTTTATGAAGTTGAGTGTGGATATGTTTATGTTGATTCTTACTGTACAGATTTCTTAAGTTTATTATTAATTTGATAATACATCTATATGCTCTATAAATTCCTCGAACGAGGTTTTATGTTTTGTATTTTTAATAAATCGAAAATAACTTTTTTATAGCACTTCTAAGAAACTGTATGCCAACGATTGCCTACTACTAGCAGAAAAATCAACTCATTTGGTCCAAGTACATCATAGTTGGGTAAAATTACTAACGGACTTACTAAACTGCTATTTATATTTGTTGCCAATTTTCACGACATCGTTGGTGTGTCTTTCAATAAGCAATAAAAAAAAATTCAGATAGTTTTATTATATCAAATTTCAAATTTCTAATCTATTATGACTAATTTAAAAAATGTTTGATGTTTCTATATAGCGTGAATAACATAACATGAAACTTGTAGAAATAATAGTACTCAAAAAAATAAGCAAAACTATTCTTGTATATGTGAGAAGGGTTCTGTTAATTGTTTGTTATAAGAAAAAAATAGAGATCTTAAAGAAAATAACTTTGCTCTTTAAAATATTCTCTCGTAGCCATAGCGCATTTGTTCATTCTCAAAATAGACAGAGAACCCCCGTTTTTGAGTCGTCAGACATCCACTCATATTTAGTAGCTGTCACATTTGTGTCAGGAAATCTCTTACCACTTACGTGCTTCTTGTAATTGTAAAAAAAAACAAATTGCTGAGGGTAACAAACTCGTCAGTCTTAGGTAGATGAAAATTTGACTCCGACCTCAGACTATTTTGTACAGAAATAAAACTAAAAAACTTGCAGTGATTTCAAGAAATTAAAAGCAATCAACAATCAACAAATGGGCGACGAATCTCACTATGAAATTCTTAGCATAAAATCCATTTACACCACACTGCAAGTACCAACAGAAAACGAAGGAAATGAAGAAGAGGGTATACTTTCTAAAAAAATAAAAGAATTATTGAAAAATGAGGGAAAATTTAAAAAGATCCAAGCAAGCTGCTGCAGGTGGAATGCACTGAATAAATAAACGATGGCAAAAAAGGAAATACTTAAATGCGGAACAGGAAGAAATACCAAGCCAATGGAACGAGCGAAATAAAAAATTGAGAACTATTTGTAGGCCGATCAGTTTGGTATCTAAGCGAAAGGGTACTCCACAAACGATTAATTAAATAGTAGAAAAATACGAGTTCGGAAAGACAGTGTACAGTAGCTTGCGTAGACTATAAAAAGGCCTTCGTCACAGTTGATTATCAACCCATATTTAAGGCTATTGGGAAACAAGGGCAAAAATAAGAACCGAGATGAAGGCCCACTATTCAAAGTAGAAAGAGACTCTTTGTTCTCCAACCTATTCAATTGTGTACTAGAGTATGTATTCAGGTAGATGGAATGGAAACACCAGGGCATAAAGGGTTAGCTGAAAAACACTGACAAACTTAAGATTTGCAGATGACGTCACACTCTTGGCAAAAACCTTAGAAGCCTTACAACTAATGCTGGAACAACTAAGCAGTGAGAGCGGAAAAATAGGATTGGAGATCAACTACCAGAAGACAAACACATTGACTGATGATAAGCGAGTGGAGACAAGAAAACTGAAAATAATGGAATATGAAGAGCTAAAATAACAGATGAAGTACTCTACCTGGGACAATAGATTCGAAAAAGAAATCCAAAAAAGAATAAAATAGCTTGGTCCAAATGTCGCATAAAAAACTGCTCAACATTTGAAGTGGCCATCAAAAACTGATCATACACTAGCAAAATATAGCCTAATGGTGGCTGAAATAACCACATTTACGGAAAAATAAGGCAAGATTAAGAGGAAATAATATCTAAGTATATAGAAGACGACCTAACCAAACAAGAACAACAGATCCAGACAGCTATAAAAAAGGTAGCAAGAGAGTAAAGAGAGAAAGAAAAGAAAACACAAATAGGTTACCGAAGAGTAAAAGTCAACAACATCCAATATGAATGGTCAAATGAAGATGGGGGTAGCCTAAAAATGAAAGAAAAGCAACCAGAACAAAAGTAACAAAAGTTCTAAAAGATAGGTCCAAGATAATGAAAACGGCAACGAGAATGGACACGAATAAGGAAGAGAAAACTAAAGTAAAAGAATAGACACAATAAAAAAGCCTCGCATAAATACTAAATGGAAAATAGTAACATGGAATGTAAGAGGAATCAACTATGAAGGAGCCTTAAAACAACTAATACAACAGTTAAGAAAATATAAGGTGGAGATACTAGCAGTCCAGGAAACCAATCTAAAGGATGAAGTTATAATAGAGATAGACGAATATATATTCTTCAATGAAGGAGGAACAAAAAATAGACTAGGTACAGACCTTTTCATTGAAAAAACAAGAGCAACGAGCTTAATAGATTTGCATAATAAACGTGCATGCGCCTACAGAGGACGCGGAAGAAGAGATAAAGTTTTATGAAGAATTAGATGAATTATATGAGAAAGTACCTAACTCCGATATAAAAATAATTATAGGAGATTTTAAATCAAAAGTAGGACAAGAAAGAAGAAACAGACCAGCAGTGGGAAAATATATTAGCCACAAGAAAACAAATGACAATGGACAGAGGTTAATAAATTTTGGAATGGAGAAACAATTACAAATAAAAGCAACCTTTTTAAAACACCGAGAAATACATAAAGAGACATGGAAAAGCTCTGATGGAAGAACAAAGCATCAGATAGATCATTTGCTAATTGAATTGAAACATAGTATAGAAAATGTAAAAAGTGCCAGAGGAGCAGAAATATTCTCAGATTACTATCTGGTGTGGGCAAAAATAAACCAAGAGATACCCTGGGAAAGGAAAATAAGAAGGAAGCAGCAAAATAGTTGGGATACAAGACCCCTACAGAAGGATCCACATATAAAAGAAAAATATGAGCAGGAAGTAGAAAAAATACTAAAGAAAGAAGAAATGGAAGACAGTAAAAGAAACATTAGAACAAGTAGCAAAGAAGTTGCTTCCAAATAAAAAGAAGAATATATTATTCGATGACGAATGCAAAGATATAACAGAACAACTGAATAAAGCTAAAATGAAGATGCTACACGAGAAAACCATACAAAGTGAAGCCCAATTTAAAGACAAAAGAAGGGAAGCGAAAAAAAAAACGAGCAAGAAGAAATGGTAGCCGAGATAGAAGAAAACTATATTATAGGCAAGACGTAAGAACTTTCTACAAAAAAATAGGAATAACAAGGAAAAATTACCGGCCGAAAGTCAATCTGTGCAGGGACAAAAACGGAGAAATAATTGGTGGTAAAGAAGAAATACTCGAGAGATGGAAAGAGCACTACCATGAGATTATGGGGGTGAGAGAAGAACAGGATAGTGAAATTAAAGGAAGAAACAAGGATGAACAAAGTGCACAAGAAGTACCAACACCGGAAGAATTTGATAAAGCGATACAAAAGCTGAGAAATAATAAGACACCAGGGAAAGACAGAATACAAAGTGAACTAATAAAAGCAGGAAGACAACAACTACTTGACAGACTGTACAACTTGATTTGCGAAGTATGGATAAAGAAAACAATGTCAAATGAATGGAGAGAGACGGTAATCAACCCGATTTACAAAAGAGGGGATAGATTAGATTGTAGCAATTATCGACCAATATCAATCCTAAATGCAACATATAAGATCCTGGCAACAATACTAAATAACAGATTAAAAGAAATTACAGAAAAAGTAATCGGAGAATATCAGTGTGGGTTCTGTACCGGACCATCTGTTCACATTAAGACAGTTACAGGAAAAAACGAGAAGGAAAGGAATAACGCTGCACATGCTGTTCATAGACTGCAAACAGGCTTACGATAGTGTAAGAAGGAAAAAACTATTTACAATAATGGAAAACCTAGAACTCCCAAAAGATGACATTAGAAGAAACCTGGAGCGAAGTCAAAGTAGAAGCAGAAAATACCCCAAAATTTAAGACAATAAGAGGGTTACGACAAGGAGACCCGTTCTCCACAACTTTATTTAATATAGCTTTGGAAGGAGTAATAGGAAATAGCAATACAAAGAGAAATAACAACATTTTAAAAGACTCATACCAAGTTATGGCATATGCGGATGACCTAATAATTATTTCGAGAACTAAAGAAGAACTAAAAAACGTCTTTCAAAATATCGAAAAGGAAGCAAGAACATATGGACTAGAGGTGAATGAAGGAAAAACGAAATATCTAGTGACAGCAACCAAGAGAGTCTTATCAGATTTTAAAGTGAATAACCAGAATGGGAAGCAGTACAACTTTGAACAAGTAAATAGCTGTGTGTACCTAGGAGCTGAAATTAATGGTGAAAATAACTCATATAGTGAAATAGAAAGAAGAATAACACTGGGTATAAAAAGTGCCGGGTCTTTAAATAAAGTGATTAGAAGCAAAGACATTTCGCTAAAGGTGAAAATTAGAATATATAAGACAATAATACAACCGACAACGTTATACGGGTGTGAAGTGTGGACCTTAAATCAGCTGTGCGCAAATAAGCTTTCAATCTGGGAGAGTAAAATATTAAGAAGGATTTTCGGAGGACTCAAAGAAGGTGAAGAATGGCGGAGAAGGACAAACGAAGAGGTGTATGAGCTATATAAAGAGCCTCCAATAACAAATATTGTAAAGCAATCAAGACTGCGATGGCTAGGCCACCTAGGAAGAATGACAGAACAAAGAATCCCAAGAATGGTCTTCAGAGAAACCGCGGAAGGAAGGAATAGAAGAGAACGGCCGCAAAGAGAGTGGTTCCAAGATGTTAAAGAAGATTTAAAAGTATTGAAAGTGAAGATCTGGGAAGAATTAGCTATCCGAAGAACCGAGTGGAAGAAAATTGTCAATAAAGCCAAGGGCCTCTAGGGCCTCTCGTGCAAATATATATATATATATATATAGCCTAATGATGTAGCAAGCTTGTATCAACAAATACTACACTTGACAGCTACATACGATATTGTTTTGTTTTAAAATAAACATGGTAGCATCATTTTTGTTGCTGGGCCACTTCAATTGTTGAGCAGTTTACATCCTCAAAATGAAGAAATCCCAATATATGAAACGAACAGTGTAACAATTATGTATATTGAGAATGCCACAAGTAAAAATGGGTAAAGGCATGTTCGGAATAAAAATTAGTCTTATCAGGCTCCACGAAGACACTTATGAATTCAAAATAGAACGGGGTGTGCGTCAAGGCGATGTTATCTCTCCCAAATTATTCACCAGCCTCTTGGAATATATGTTCAAATCCACTGAAATTGAGAATCTAGGCATCAACATTAATGACAAAAAGCTCAATCATCTACGTTTCGCGGACGACCTAGTACTAATTGCGAACAACTTTGATGAGGCAAAAAAGATGCTACACGAGCTAGAACTAACATCCAAAAGGGTCGGTCTGAACATCAATATCAGCAAGACGAACCTCATGACAAACTTAGTTGCCAGTGAAAACCTAGTAGTCAACCAAATAAGCATTGAACAAGTGTACTCGTACAAATACCTGGGTCATGAAATTCGTGTGGGAAGAGATAATCAAACATGTGAGATTGGCAGAAGAATAGGGCTAACCTGGGCAGCCTTTGGAAAATTAAAACATATTTTAAGATCTGATATACCTATGTGTCTCAAGAGTAGTGTTTACAACCAGTGCATACTACCCGTACTAACATACAGAGCTGAGACACTGACTTTAACAAAACAAACGGCCAAAAAAGTAAGAGTAGCTCAGAGACACATGGAGAGCGCAATGCTAGGGGCCGGTTGCAGAAAGCAATGTTAAGTCTGGTGTTAGCTAACATCGCGTCAAAGTGAACAAAATCGCATCAAATTTTGTTTACTAATGTATTAGTTACCATAAGCATTTGAGATTTGATTCGTTTTTGTTCACTTTGACGCGATGTTAGCTAACACCAGACTTAACATTGCTTTCTGCAACCGGTCCTAGGTCTATCTCTAAGAGACAGAGTACCAAATACAGAGGTGAGAAAGAGCAGCGGAGTCACAGATGCCATCACAAGAATGGCAAGTCTCAAGTGGAACTGGGCGGGCCACCTAGCCAGAACAAATGATGATAGATGGACAAAGAAAATATCCGAATGGAGACCGTGCGACCATGCTTTCCGCAGCAGAGGCAGACCGCCCACGCGATGTCAGATGATCTCAAACGCATCCACACCAACTGGATAAATGCAGCGCAAGACAGGGAGAAATGGAAGTCTTTACGGGAGGCTTACGTCCAACAGTGGACAACTATATAGCTGTTTGATGATGATGATGATGTAAAACTAGAAGTGATAGAGAAAAAAGTGGAACTGTAGACGTATATGCCGTTCACGATCTTTTTGGGTCAGGGGAGGGTATGACCATCTAGTAATTTTGTTGGCAGTGCCTCTGTGACAACTAAACTCCCTAATTGACACTTTTTGTGTTAGGTTAGGACTCCATGAAGGAGACTGGCAGAATAGGAGACAGTGGAAGTTGAGATGCGAGAAACGGCAAAGGCCGTAGAAACCTCGCTTATATATATATAGGTTGTTTTCAGTTTAAGGTTGTATTTTTTTAATAGGTACATTGCTGCCGGATCTCTGTTTAAATTAACCATCCAAGTGGTATGGCAATTATATTTTTGGTTAATTGGTGGTATTAAATTAATTGTAACCACAAATAAATCGAGTGATATGCATATCGCTGTCATTTAAAAAAAACCTTTCTGTTCAGGCTATTGAAGGCAAAAAACGTGAATGCTTCTTTTACAAAGGTTTGATTACACATATAAATTGTAGCTTTCAATATTAATTGTAATTAAGTATACGCATTTAAAGTTCACATATTAAAACTGATTGAACGTATGCACCTAAACTTTACATGTTAGTAATAACAGAAAGTATAAATTTAAACTTTAAATACTGATAGTTTTGGAATGTACGAATTTAAATTTCAAGTATCGAAGATAATATAATATAATATTAATCCTGGAATAGCCAGTCCGAATCAGCTTGAAAGCAGGGAGACCATCCACTTTTAATGCGGTATGCACCACAAAAGTAACACTAACCTCGATCCTCCAACGCACCACATAAGTTGCTGACAGGCAAATGCTGGCCGGGGGTTGCTATACCCTGTGGTTAAAAGCACCAAACTGCAGAAGCTAGGTAGGACATTAGCCGGTGTTGAAAATTAAGTCAGGTAAAACTAACAATTAAAAGCTAAAGAAACATAATTAATACAAGAATAGCAAGCGGAAAAACGCAATCGTACCTGATTAGTCAGCCCTTGGAAATAAAATTCTGGTAAAAATTGGTTGAGCGCACGTACTTTTGACTTAATTAAAAATTAAACCTCGACCTCGCAAAACGCGTCGGCCGAGGCCAGAAGAACAAGTGCCGGCCCGAAACGTTTGCTTCAACAAGAAAACTCGCATTCCAACGCCCAGCGATAACAGATAAAGCGGGTCAAAAGTGCACCGTGCTAACGATAGCAACTCTATCCAAGTACAAAATGCGCTGGTTTGGAAGATTTAAGAATACGAAATGCAATGTATTATAATTCAAATAAAAATATACAGGTTAGGCCTGAAATTATTGGTTAAATGGTGAAAATAATTAAGCGGCGCGAAAAATGGTTTCAAAAGTAGCACTTTAACATCAACGGTAGATAAAGTACTTTTTCATAACACCTACTTGTTATTTGTCAATAATAGAAATGTCAACTTGGCTCAAAAGTTTCCCATAACAGCCATGGCTACATTTAACAGCCTAGGTCGTTAAGAAATAACAGAACAGTAACATTTTAACATTGGCAATACTGAAATGTATAGTATTTGTATTTCAGTGTTGCCAAATGTAATTTTTTTTCCATAGGTGACTGTGATAAGACGAGTTTTCTAACACCCGTTACTAATACTATTAACTTTTTCATTTAAATTGCGCTAAAATTTCAATTTTTGTACTTGTTATGAAAAGTATTCAACGACATACGGCCGTTATTGCATCTAACTAACTCAGATAAATTCATTAGCTTCGGCCTGACAGCCTCGGCCACAAATTCATCCTTGTTTGTTAGATGCTTACTAACGGCCTTCTATCGTTAGTAACTACAATTTTTTAATTTATCCTACCAACCCAATCTAGCTACTGAGATTTTAAAATGTGATTGACTTTCCGTATTTTCTTTTGAAATTGTTAAAGTTTTTGCTGTATAAAAAAAAATTGTATTATACACGACGATAAATTACTATATTTTCATTAACAATTTTCAAAAGTCGCTGTTAATATTTGTAACCGCAGTTTGGCTGCCATACTTGCGTTTATGGCACTTACTTGGGCAATATAAAAAGATTTACTACCTATTGATCTTTCCGCTATGACTAGTAATTCAGTTGTTATGGGCTCTTGGTATATAATACATCATTTTAACGTATAGCAAATATATTCTCTAGTCCCGACATCCACTCGTGTTCTTTTAAATCTGGTCTGTCCTTTTTAAATTGGATGTAGCATCGTTTAATGGAAATTTTTTGTTGTAACAAACTTTAAGTGGGAATACGCAGGTCATGTGGCAAGATTAGATGGGCCAGGAAAGCAACAAATTTGGGAACTAACAAACACGCGACCAAAAGGCAGACCAAGCAAAGGATGAAAGGATGAAATCAGAGTAGCAGCAGGAAATAACTGGAGGACACTAGCCAGAGATTGTTCTAAATGGAAAATCAAGGGGGAGGTCTCTTCTCGACGTCAGGATTTTGATTAAATTCAAATTAAAAATAGTAAAAACCAAATTGTTTTCATTTAAATATCCTTAAAGTTTTTTTTTAAGCTAATTAATATTCTGTAACACTTATTTAAAGGCTGGTATTGTTTATCTACAAAGTTGTATCGTAGAAGTACGAAATATTATTACTTTATTGTAATTGTTATTAATGCACATTGTTTAATTTTGAATTAAACAGATATAAATTTCAGTCAAAATTAACTAAATATCGTTCACAATTTAAAAGCCAGTTTTGCTTTCATAATCAGTCGGTTTAAAGACCGCTATCACAACAGTAAGCATATTATATTACAAAATGACCTAGAACTGCAAGTTCATCGCACGAACTCGCAGACAACGCGGAACTATAATTGCTTACTACTTATTTTGCAATTTTAGAATCGTTCTAGTGAACTATACCTTTGCACTTTGAAATGTTTTTATTTAGTATCTAAGCAGTTATATTGTATAAAAGCCCATTAATTTTTGTAATAAAATCAATCGACATTTACTGTTTGATTCAATTACATCGATACTACCTTTCCAAGCCTAAAAATTGAAGTGTGAAGCTGTACTTCGGGTAGTTATCTAATTATCATCCCTTTAAGTGCCATTGACTACATTGGCTTAATACATGAATGCAGTCTCATTCATGTGCTTAAAACTTGGTAGCCACTTTATATTAAACTTTTAAAACACCCTTGACATTCCTTGCATTATATGGAGCTGCTCCATTCTGTTGGAACCACATATCGCGACGTATTTCTGTGGGTGCATCAACCAACTAATATTCTGAAGAAAATTGGCATGTCGTTCTGCATTAAGCAATCCTTGATAAAAATCCTAGTGTAGTATCACATAGGACGCCAAGCAAAACAAATGGTTAAATGAAGAGTGTGTAACAGCACTGAAGGAAAAGAAAGAGACACGACAAAAAATGCTAGCACGAAATACGGAAGAAAATAGAACAAGATACCAACAACAAAGAAGAAAAGCTAAGCAAGTATGCAGGGCAGCAAAGAGAAACAACAGGGAAAAACAATTAAAAGAGATTGAAGATAAATACAAGAACAAGGAACCAAGAAACTTTTACCAAGAAGTTAAGAAAACGAAGAATGGATAACAACCTACAGCAACATGCTGCAGAGATAAAGAAGGAAATTGACTGGAGATGACAAAAGTAACATAGAAAGATGGAAAGAGTGTTTTCAAGAAATGCTAAACGTAAGAGAAACACAAGAGGACGAATTCTTTGATTAAGGACATACGTTTATTAGAGTTTTTCTCATAATCTTTGATGCAGAATAACACCCTTATATTGGTTCCGTGCAATTTTGAAACATCTTGTGTAATAGTATATTTGATCCAAAATATTTTATTGTTTTTCTGATTTTCACAAATCACTAAGAATAAAGTGTCTTAACAGCTTTCATATGTAACATTTATTTGAAATTCTTACCATAGCTGAGATATGTATCTGCTGTGACACATAAAATCAAACCGACTGTATGTCAAGCAAACTTACTCCATCCCACTTGGTAACCACATAAACTCAGTGGTTCATATATTAACTACAGTTTTTATTTTTAGAAATTTGAATGCCAAGATGTTAATAGAGAACTCAAAAAAGGCCTTAGCTTCTTCCAATCCAGGAGTCCGTACTGCCTCTATAACGCTGCTTGGGACTTTGTACTTGTACATGGGGCCTTCATTACACATGTTTTTTGAAAATGAAAAACCTGCACTTCGAGACCAAATCAATGCAGAGTTTGACAAGTATGAAAATGAAAAACCACCTGTTCCAACAAGAGGTATGGTGTTTTGTAATGATAAAACTTTAAAAATAAGTCATACCTAATTATTGTTTGTACTAGATCAATTAGCACTCTTAATGATTTCCAATATGTTCATTCTTTTAGGTGTCGTTAAATGTGCTGGTAGTGCAGATACATTGGACCAAGACGAAGAAGAGGATGCACCCGCTTGTGAGACGGTCAACATTCAAGATTTACTACCAAGGGTTGATATAAGCTCTCAAATAACCGAATCTCTCATTGATGAAATGGCAGACAAAAATTGGAAGGTCAGAAATGAGGCACTCACAAAAGTCAGCGCTATACTTTCGGAAGCAAAACTGATTAAACCCAACATTGGTGACTTGCCACAAGCACTTGCCCTGCGGTTAGTAGATAGCAACGGTAAAATTGCTCAAGCTGCTCTTAACATATGTGAAACTATTGCAACATCAATGGGTCAACCCTGCAGACAATACGTTCGGGTTTTGTTGCCTGGATTTATACAAGGTTTGTTCTTGAACGGGCACTTGGGTGTTATTATTTTTTCATTCCTGCTACAGGTCTTGGAGACAGCAAGGCTTGGATACGTTCAGCCTCGGTTAATTGTATGAACTCGTGGGGTGAATTGTGTGCATACAAGGAATTCTTTGAGGGCGAAATGATAGCAGATGCTTTTAAAACCGGCTCCCCGACCCTTCGAAGTGAATTGTGGACGTGGCTGGCTGACAAATTGCCGAAAAGTAATAACAATTTTCAAACTTCTCGACGTACATTTAACTGTTTCCGATTTCTAGTAAAATCTGTCCCCAGAGATGAGCTCATAGCATGCATACCGCACTTATATTCGAATTTGGAAGATCGAAATGCAGACGTTCGTAAAAATGCGCAAGAAGCTGTGTTGGGTTTGATGATACATCTCAGTTATGAGAGCATGGCTAAGCAAGTTGAGAAGTTAAAGGTGATTTTTTTCTGCACTTGTGAATTTAAAATGTAAATGTTGTTTCTTTTTAGCCTGGTTCCAAAACGGTTATAGTGGCCGCTTTAGACAAAGCACGGCCCAATCTGCCTATTAAACCTTTACCAAAAATCAAACAAGCACCTGTTGAAGCTGAAAAAGCTGTTAGAGGTACAAAACCTGTCGCTACTTCGAAAAATGCTGTTAAATCAAAGGTAAGCTAAATGATATATCAAGCCATTAAGCTTTATCAGAAGTATTATTGAGACAAAATATTATTTTGAGATATTTTTGATAAACCTCTTGTACCCACCCGTAGGTGTTGAGGTAGTTGCGAATGTTTACCAATTCTTTTGCTTCCATCCATGTTTTTTGTTTTTCTCTAAAATTTGCTGAAGAGTTGGGCCAACGCGAATGTTAGCGGACGTTTTTATTTCAGAAATAAATGATAGCATATAAGACAAGAATCTTTTGTTGTATGGACTTTAGGTTAAATAAATAAAAAATGTGTCACTTTAATAAATAGATTTAATTACTTGTCAGTTTGACAGTGTCAAAAAATTGTAAACTTAAAGCTTTTAGGAAAATTATACCGGTAGGTGTGTATCATTTACCGACTGGTAAATGATAAATGATTTTGTGGTAGATGGACCGGTTTGAGTAATTTATAAATGCAAAGGCTAAAGAGAGAAAATAAATTTTTCCAATAAAATGGGCAAAATAGCAGAAGATACAGGATGTACTGTCATACAGAGGCACCAACGCAGACAGTGACTACAACCTAGTAATCACAACAACAACATAAAAAATGATAAGGGAAATAAAAATGAGATAACTGAAAAAAAAATGGGTGATAGAACAAATAAATCAGAAGCAAACAATATAAAATATGCAAGTACAATAAGCAGAGGGCTGGAAAAAAAGAAACACGATGATATTGACAAGAAATTAAATATAAAGGAGACAATAAAGAAAGAGTAGTTGGGCGTACAGAAAAAAAAAGAAAAAATAATGGTTTAATGAGGAATGTGAAGAAATGGTATTAGCAGAAAAAAGAAGCAAGAAATCAGTGGCTGAGAACAGGGAAATGTGAAGATAAAACATACAAAGTACAACAAAAAGAAAAGAGAATCAAGGAGAATAGATGAAAAGCATAAAAAACAATGCGTAGACCAAATGATGGAAGAAATTGAAAAAATAGTAGGCATAATGGAATAGGAATATAAAAACAAGAACACAAATTGAATAAAAATAAAAGGAAATATGAAAGAATCACTTTTTAAAACTATTAAATGAAACCGATAACTACAAGGATGAGGAGAATGGTAACAACTGTATACAGGAAGAAACAATAACAGACGAACGAAATTATGAAGAATATAAGAGTATAATACACAATATAAAAAGGAGCACAGCACCTAGAAGTGACAACATACATATTAAAATGATAAAAGCAGGTGGAGATAAGCTACAACCAAGAATATTTACAACCATAAAACAAGTATGGGATACAGAAAGAATGCCGGGTGAATACAAAAAAATGTGCAGACAAAAGCTACTAATAACTTTGATCTTGGCGTCAATTTTCAAGGTCATTTGAAGGTCAAAATCATTTTTTAAAGGGAACCTCTATTTTTGACGCCGGATTCGGAAAGAGCGGAAAATTTTATATCCCAAATGGTAGTTTATAACCTGTTGGAGTGACCTTGAAAAGGTCAAATCAAGGTTAAATGTTGAAAATTCGTCCAGAAGCGGTTTTTTCGAATTTGAATGATTTAAGGGCGAAAAAATATTTGAGTAGACTTCGGGGACAATAACCTTGACCATCTTGTCTTTTAGGTCAACTGTGAAGGTCATTCGAAGGTCAAAGTGATTTTTTAAAATAAAAAATCACTATTTGCAATAATTGTATTTTAATTCAAAATTAAAATTCGGGCATAAAAGGGAATTTGAGGCTTCATTTTTATCAAAATACAATTATTACATAAATAAAGTGTAAAATAAATGTACATTTTAAATAATTAATATGAATATACTTAATTATGCAAGATGTATTGAAAAAAATCTTATTTAAATTACAATTATTACAAGCAATTAAAACTTACACTAATTACATTGTAAATAATTAACAATGTAATAAAAAAAAACTACTGGCAAGAAGAATCGACTTTGACCTTCGAATGACCTCCACAGTTGACCTAAAGGACAAGATGGTCAAGGTTATTGTTCCCTAAGTCTACTCAAATATTTTTTCGCCCTTAAATCATCCAAATTCGAAAAAACAGCTTCTGGACGAATTTTCAACATTTAACCTTGATTTGACCTTTTCAAGGTCACTCGAACAAGTTATAAACCTAAAATTTTCCGCTCTTTCCGAATCCGGCGTCAAAAATAGGGGTTCCCATTAAAAAAAATTTTTTTGACCTTCAAATAACCTTGAAAGTTGACGCCAAGGTCAAAGTTATTAGTACAGTCAAATGATCCCCATCGTCCTGAATAGCTTTTGTCTGCACATTTTTTTTTTATTCGGCTTACCAACGGAGATATTCAGATGCGTTGATTAAAATGGCCCACCCTGTATATACGAAAGGAGACCCAGAAAATTGCAACAACTGAAGAGCTATATCGCTATTAAATGTCACTTACAAAATCCTAACAACAATAATTCACAAACAATTTATAAAATAGGAGATTATCAATGTGGATTCAGACCAGTTAGATGAACAGCTGATTCTTCTTCGTACGTTAGGCCAGTGGCCTGTTTAGTACCACAAAGTTATATATCTATAAGCTGTCTTTGCTGGTAAGTCGGGTAGGTAGCTAGCTTGCTTGTCGAAATGGACGGAGAGTTCCCTTGGTAGGTGTTAACGGCTACCACAGGTGTTAGCATGTTAGCTGGGAAGCATACGATTGTTAAAATCCTACAATTAGGTAATCGAACCCGAGCCCGTTGCCTGATGCAATTCACACAATGAAGCAACTTAGAAAATGTTTTGAACGCGATGTGCAATTCTACATGCTTTGCATTAACTTTAAACAGGCGTTTGATAGAGTTAATACGGAAATGCTAATGGAAGATATGAAGAGGTCAAATATACCGCAAAAGTTGATAAAACTCACAAAAATGACATTAACTGAAACAACAGCAGTAATTAAAGCCAAAGGAAGATCTGAACCGTTCACAACAAACACAGGAGTGAGACAAGGGGGCGCACTGTTGGCAACTTTGTTTAATATATTATTAGAAAACATAATAAGAACTTATGCAAAAGGGACAATGAGAAATAAGGAAGAGCAAATAATGACATACGCTGATGATGTATTGATAGTGCACGAAGCCATCCTTTCTTTCGGATCTCGTCCATTGGAAAAGAAAATGTTGTTATAGTTTGTATACGATTTTCTTGTAAGGTACTGTTGTAGTTGGTACTGTTGTAGTTGGTACACAGCGTCTTGGTGGCATTTTAAATATAAAATTAAAAGTTACAAGAAATGCCCTAAAAATGAGGTTAGATTGTTGCTTACCTCAGTGAAATACTTAATGAAAACCCATAAATTCTAGCAGCAATTTTACTTTCACTTATCACGAACAGTACGGTGATGTACATAAATGTATTTCTTCAAACTTAGAGCAGTCCAACATATTAATATTTACTCACACGCTGACACGCCACATTTGAACAGACGTTTTTATAACTAAACAGTACAAAAATTGGTCTACGATCAGCGTTCCCAAATCTCCAACAACATGGCTTGTAAGTGTAGGAGGCAGTGCAATATATTATAGTAATAAAAAGGTGCTGATGCTGAAAGATAAAACAATGCTTAAAACTATCTTGCGTATTATATATTATGTATCAATCCACGCAATGAGTGGATTCGTGCAATATCAGATTACTGCTGCCTGTACAATACAAATAAATAAATAAGTTTGATCAGACAAGTGCCAAATACGCCTCAGAAACATCATGCTTCACTAAAAAAGAAGAGCAAATGAAAATCTGGGAGCAAAGAACAATACTAGGACCCGTGAAAACAGGAAAGTAAATGGAGACCTACAAAAAATAAATGGCAAAGACATTGTAAGAGCAATGAAGGCACAGAGGTATGACAGTTCAGTCACATAAACAGAGCAGAAGGAGGAAGGGCAATTATAACAATTATAGAATGGACGCTGACTGAAACACGATACAAAGCAAGACCAAAAACAAGATGGTGAGATGAAGTGTTAGATAACATAAGAAGGGAAATCCAAATTTGAAAGAAGAAAGTAGCAGACCAAGAAGCTTGGAAAGACATTGTACAGAAAGCGAAAACTTTTAACCAACTTTAAAGAAACCACAAGGAGAAATACGGGGAACCAATTCTCCTCTATAAGTGAATTTATAAAGCTTCAGCAGAAGCGGCAAAATTTCCAATTGGAGATAGGCTATTAATAATAATAAACAATATAACCTCTAAAACCTTGTCTTGTTGTTGTCAACTCTGATTAATGCGAAAGTCCTGTTTCTACACTAATAAGTTATAACCAAGAGGTTGTTTTTTGAACCCCTTGGATACCAGTCTTACGTGCTGCCTGGTTTGTGTTATATAGGGGTTGGTTTGAACCCGTAGATCACTATTTGCGAGTAGGGGATTGTAACTCATCTGCTGTCCACGATTAGTAATCGTAGGGGTTGTACTGTTGAGTTATGGTTAAATAAAACACCCACAAAAGAATAAATAACTTATATTAAAAGAACTTAAAAATTTGGATCAAGTACACATGAATTTTACTCTATCTGATCAATGGTTAATTAACTATAGCTTCTAAAAAGGTTGATCAAAATTATGCTTAATTTTTATGATATCAATTTACTTTGGAAGGGAAGAATAAACATAGCAGCCCTGCTTTTAGTTGGTTAATAAAATACACATAAATGACTGACCTTCGTCCAGATGCCGTCGCTTGAACATGGAGGGTGAATGTTAATTTTGATTTTACTCGGTACGCCCGAAACTATTATGGATTTCGAAAAGTGTTAGGATGCTACTTGAATGCCCCTGGCTTCATTGGCATTCCTTCAATTTTGAGTGGCTTGTCACAACACCTGCTCACATTAATTTTTAAATCGAACTTTCAATTTTGACTTCGATTATTTCGCGCGGCACGCGCCGAGGCGCCGTACGCCAAAAACGGCTTTCGCCGGTAATTAGTTCATCGCGGAACGCGGGGAAGACTGCCTGTCCAGTTCGCGCTCCCCAAAAGGTAATTTTTTTCTTTCGTGAAGAGCCGGGAGTTCCCGTTTTGCCAACTTGCCAAAAATGGCTTTATTCTTAGCGGCTCTTGGTACTGCATGAAACCAAACTGATTCATCGGTTCTCACAGTACAGAGATTGCATATTTGCTGGCGCAGCCCGATTCTTCGAAAATTCTGCCAGTAAGTTAATATCGAATTTCTTTGACTTCCCGGATGCTATTCTACCATTGCTTGGATTATAACAATGTAACCTTTTACGTGCTGAGTAAATGAAATTTTTGCAGGGGCGGCTTTGATTTATTCTTCCTCATGACAACTTAAAATCTACAAGGTTTATAATTATAAACGCAATTTTCTTGCGGGTTGTTACAAAGTAATAAGCATTCATAAACAACGCTCATGATCTACCATGATCACAGTATGGCCATAACTTATCAAAACTAAACTGCTCAACAATTGAAGTGGCCCATCAAAAAATTAGCATACAGCAGCAAACTAATTTCAAATGGAAGAACGAAATAGTATATGTTAATATATTTTAATATAGTTTCGTTGTAATTAACAGTAATTTGGAGTCTTTAACACAATTAATTGTAAAACAATGAAGTAACACAATTTTTTTTTTAAATAGTTTTTAAAAGAAATTTTTAAATAGTTTTTAAAAGAAATTTTTAAATTAGTATCGAGTGGAACCTGCTCTTACTCGATATACTTTCTGACATTGTCTGCGCATACTATAAGAACACAAACCGCATTAAAGTAATAAATATTAAGTTTTATAGCCTAATAATGTAGCAATCTTATTTTATTTCTAACAGAAGCTTGTATCAACAAATACTGCACTTGACAGCAACATATGATATTGTTTTGTTTTAAAATAAACATATTAGCATAATTTTTGTTGCTGGGCCACTTCAGTCGTTGAGCAGTTTAGTTCGGCTATTGAAAACGGTTAAGTAACAAAATAAATCTAGTATCATTATTGTGAATGCAAACTAAATTTTAACCAAGTAACAATCACATTGATTTACTTCGTAAAATAAAGTGTAGTAATTATGATTTTTTTCAAAGTTACATTAAGTATAAACTAACGTGGGTTTGATCTTTGTTAACATAAGCGAATGTGTAGTAAGAAAAGTAGGATACAGAATAAATTTCAACTGAAAATGAAATGTGTTACGGTCTTAAACGGTCTTTACGACACCGCACCGGCTCATACAACAACTAAACGGCCGGCGCGGGCGAAATTCTACAAAATCGGTACGGAAGGTTCACCTAGGCCGCTGCCCATGCCGCAACAAGCATCAGTGGAGCAAGGGAGGGTCCTTCACGAGATCACCTAAGGGGAACGGCCAGAGGGGGAGGTAAATAACGATAAAAGTAAATAGGGCGCCACCAAGTCTGTCTTGGGGGTGTAATCGTATAACCGGACCTGGACGGTTTGATGGGACGAGAAGTACACAGGGTACTACGTCAGGAAGGTACTCGAGAACTGTCGAGCTCGGACTACAATTTCGGGAAAGAAATACTTGAATTACTATTTCGGGTATTGGCTGCCACTGCGCCAAAAAATAAATAATTTGTCTACAGATGCCGCTACTAATCCTATGACTGTTCTGAAAGTTAGAGAGAGTGAGAAGATGAATGAGACGGCCTAATAGGGACTTGGTCCCTATAGATTGAGTTGGCCTTGGAAAAATTAAATTAAAATACTGACAACACCGCAGAATCCAAGTGGACTACTGAACTGAAATCAGTTCATGTGTATTAAAATGCCTGAAGCTACTCAATACGCTTGAGCTATTAAATACGCCCCAAATTAAATCAAAACAACCAAAACGCAACAGATCATTGAAAATTAAAGAAATCAAACAGCAACAAAATAAAAGAACCAAAATTAAACTTTTTAAAAAAGAAAGTGCTCGAATTGATGACCCAGATTTTCTGAACAGATTTGAGTTCTTCGTTGGAGAGTTCTACAAATGTTACTACAAATTTCAGGAGTGAAAGATTCGAATGCTGCTTCAATAAGACCTTCAAGGTCTCAATGTCTTCTTTAACGTTGTCGACATAGTCCAAATCTCGAACAATCTCCATCACTCAAGTCCATGGGTGTTAAGTCACATGATCTTGCAGGTCACTCAATCGGGCCCCTTCGTCCAGTCCAAAATTGATGGGAGTGTTCATCTAAAAATTGTCGGACTGCTATAGCTTAATGAGTTGTGGCGCCATCTTGTTGAAAAGTGATATCTGGAGGACAGTGTTCTAAAATAGCCAGCATTATTCTTTTGTGAAACAAATTAAGATAAACGGTAATATTTTTTTCCAGAAAAAAGGCACCGATAATTCCTCCAGACCAAACGTTAATTCCAGGCGATCGAAAATCTTTTTGAAGTGTAACATGGGGATTTTCATCAGAATAACAGACACGACCACATAAATGCAATTTGGCTTCGTCTCACCACAACACTCGATCCAATAAAAAATTAGGGTGATCTTCAACTTCCAATAAATTTCGAAACTCTTTGTAAAACTGCAGTCTACGATCTGGATCATCTTCATTGAACGAATGCACCATTCTAGGACGATAACGTTTCAAACCAATTTCATGATTAATAATTTGTGTAGATCGCCTGCTAATTTCAAATTCTCGTGAACGTTATCAATGGTTTTCCACTTACATTTTTCTGTAGGTTTGAAACATCCCCATGCTGATCAAATTTTTCAATAATTGTAATTATGCTACTACGAGCTGGTGGTGGTCCATTTACAAATTACAAGCATTTACAAATTCATCACTATTAATTTAAATAGAAATACGAACAGTGAGTAGCCTGGGTTTCAAGACGGAATTATTTATTTATGTTAGCCTTGGAATCTGACCGTGGTCCTCGACTTACCCAAAATGAGTCAAGTCAGAATATGCAGAAGAAGTCCTCGAAAACTAAACTACATATATTTATATAGGTTGCGCGTGAATGGAAGGGATATTTCCTATTCTGTTGAGCACAATAGGATTGTCCAGCTAGGCTGCCTTTATCTATTGTCGCACAAGTGGTTGAAATAACTTCCGCCAAAAAAACTTTCTCTTTTCGAGTCGTTTACGACTGTATTGTCCTGCAGAGTTCACTTTCCCTTTTTGCCTGGTCTATTGTTATTCGGGGCAAAAGGGTATTTACGTAAGCCTATTCTTTTGTTGGCTGATACCCCTGCGTTGGCAACATTGATCCTGCTATGCTAAAAATTGCATCTAGACGTTTAGACAAGTTAGTTTAGATTGTTTACTCGACGACACAAATCTAACTGTGCATTACAGATCTTTCTTACTGCACGCATACAATTGACACTTACATTCTTTGGTATATGGCTTATGACGTTTTCAGGCCATTTATGCAGCTACGCTGCACTATTATATATTACGTAATTGTCTATAACTTTTGTCAAATTTTTTTTGTAAGAACTATAATTTTTGAAAAAATTGCTAAGCGGCAATAATAATACGAGACGACATTGAATTATCAAAAATTCTTTTGATTTCTCACGAAACGGCTTGCTTAGAAACGCCTTTGGTTCGTGGTGTTTCTATAAATTAACAAAAGTATTTGATAATTCATAAGGTCATCGAGTGCGTATTCGATTAGATTATACCATGAATATCAACAAGAGAACAATGGCACACAAATCATAATTGATTTTCATGCGTATTCTGATATAGCATTTAACGGTATTAGGCCGATATTGAACATATAACGGACGAGGAAAAATTTTGTGGGAGGGTAATAAATTATCCGAGTCAGTTATAGGCTATGTAGATACTTTCTTAAACCACCAACAGCTGAAAAAATCTGATAGCCATCAAAAACATGGAACTTTAAACTCTCATTACGGTCGGTAACGCAGGACTGTGAAATTTTCATAGGTTTATTTTAATTACATAAACTTCCAGTTTACATCAAAATAACTAGATGGTAGTGCGTATTTTTTGAAATTCTAAGGTATCTGATATTAGGCACCTATCCGATAATAGGCTACTTTCCTCTACTATCAGCCGTATGTTGGTTAACAGTTTTCATAATATCTATTAAAAAGGCGAATGTATGATTTTAACATAAATAAAATTCACTAGTAACCTCACCCCACACGTTATTTGGTAGTGTAGCAAATGTTATAACGGCCATGTCAGTTGAATTTTAACGGCCATGGCTGTTATGGGTGGCATTTCAATCAAGCAGAGTATTATGAAAAACTGTTACAAGTTGGAAAGGCCATGACATTGAGAGTGACAGTTGACTGCAAAATTGAAAACACCAAAACGATAACACCACGGTGTTTTCACTTATTATTGTGTGGCCAAGGATTCTATGTATTGTGAGTGGTATAATCAACAATAATACCCTAGTGCATTAAAATAGCCGATTAAATTTGTCAAGTAAATTTGTCGTTCAACAAAATCCCGAGAAAAAGAGTGACAGGAAGACAGTTGGAAACCAGGGAACAATTATGAAGGAAGTGAACGAGAAATTAATCAATGTAAATACGCGAGTGAACATGCAACGAAGTTAATAAAACGTGTTGTGGCGCAAAGACACATTGTGACAATAGAAAAATGTGGACAATAATACTAGAGATAACAATTGTTTAGATTTAATTATTTATAAGAATGTTTAATTTAATACGTAAGTCAATTGAACTTGTTTAATGTCCGTTTTATAGTTAGATTAGATATTGTTTAAAAAGGACGTGAGGAGATGACAGTTGAATAAATTAATTTATGACAAGCAGTTTTTGGTGCTCTTATTTAATTAAAGATTTTACCCATTAAATCATATTTATAAAAAAAATATATAGCATCGTGTTGAGCAAGTCTCAGAGCATCTATGGGAATGTGGGTAACATTTTCCCTAACAAAAAGTTTTACTTCACAAGAAGCATCCCGAAGCTGAGTGCCGATCACCTCAATTTTCCGAAGTCGTATAGCAGCTGAATAAAGGCTCCAGGACCAGTGCTGTCTGGGACGCATCACGTGGAGCTGTAGGACAACAGCCAGCAACACAAACGCCGGGGGCAGCGTATCCGAGAGAAGATCCATTTTGGGGCCTCGTCCGAGGAATGAACGGTACCATCTGAGAATTTCAAGCAGGCATATCCAGGCCTCCAGCTAAAGCATTTTTCCAATAATTAACCAAGTCCAGTTGGGAGGTTAGGTGAAGAGATTAACAATCGCTATCGGCCAAGCAGCGTGGTTTTGACGTCATTAAACAAATTAATCACTGAAACCTGTAGTTTGTTCGCAATTTTGAATTTCCAAGTCAAAAACGTTTACTGCAAGTAAACAAACCACTTGGTGTAATTGACAGCAGCACGCCTATTTGCGACTGCGTATTTTAAATATATTTTGGACGCACAGTGGCGTACCCAGTTTAAGGTGACATTTTTCACAAATCATCAGGAATCCAACCCTTTGAATTTGAGTTGTCTACCGAGCTAGCGTTTTTTGAGATTTGAATTGTAGACAGATAAAATATAAAAGAGGGCAAAATACTATTTTATTTAAATAAAGTAAGAATACAACAAATTGATTTTTCTCAGTTCAAATCTGTAATTTATAATAATAATTGCTGATCTCATATCATTAGCTAATTTATATTTATTAGACCAAACCATAGCAATTTAAATGGCAAGCTCAACGGGGAGCTACCAAACCACCTCAATGTCCACTATAACCCCCAGAAGTTTGTTGGTTGAATTACAGGACACCCTTCATAGAGTACCTTATATTATGAAAAATTTGAAATGCTAATTGATCTGGATTTTTTTTTTACATGTTTTTCCTTATTTTAACATCTTATGGTTTTATAGGCTAATGCAGCAACATCAAAACCATCGTCAGCTCGGAAAAAGGAAGAAGACATCGATACTTCGCCTCTAATGAATGTGAATAATTTAAAACATCAAAGAACTATTGATGAAAACAAGCTGCGGGTATTGAAATGGAACTTTACTACACCTCGGGAGGAATTTGTAGAGCTTTTGAAAGATCAGATGATAGCAGCAAATATTAACAGGACACTTATTTCCAACATGTTTCATGCTGATTTTAGGTTGGTCATGTGCAGTAAAGTAGTAATTATACGATCAAAGCTTATAATGTTCACAGATTCCACATCAGAGCCATCGATTCACTGATGGAAGACCTTCCTGGAAATGGGCCAGCTCTCATTTCCAATCTAGATCTCATTCTAAAGTGGCTAACTTTACGGTTTTTTGATACGAACCCTTCAGTTCTGCTGAAGATTCTCGAATATCTTCATTCCGTGTTTAATATGCTTATAGAGACCAAATACCACATGCTGGAAAATGAAGGTTCGGCATTCATTCCTTACCTAGTTCTCAAGGTTGGCTTTCATTTGGTAATGTAATGCATGAATACAATTGGTTTTTGTAGGCTGGTGATCCTAAAGATGCGGTGAGGAATGGAGTTCGATCTCTTTTTAGACAAATTTCCCACGTATTTGCGGTTAGTAGGTTGTTTTTTTATGTAATGGATGGCTTGAAGTCCAAGAATGCGCGGCAAAGAACAGAATGTTTGGAGGTCATGGGTTCGCTTCTTGAAGACTTTGGTAAGATTTGATTAATCTACCGTACCTTACTGCGGAATTATTGTATTTTTTTAAACATCTACCGTCGATCTCATGTCTAAACTTTTCTTGCATGTCTTAAATAAGACACCTTTTTTTATCTAACACTTTATTGCAGGTATGAATATATGTCTTCCTTCACCTGCTGTTTGCATGAAAGAAGTGGCAAAACAAATATCTGACAGAGATAATACAGTGCGAAATGCGGCCTTAAATTGTATTGTTCAAGCATATTTCATAGTTGGCGAGAAAGTACTGAAGATGGTAGGACAGGTTAGTTTTAAAATTTTCAGTGATTTAATCGTTTCATAGAAAAATTAACACACGATTTTCAATAGATTTCCGATAAGGACATGTCTCTACTCGAAGAAAGAATCAAAAGAGCCAAGCGGCCTTCTCCTAAAATTGCTAGAATCGAACCACCACCAGTGAATGCCAACAGTTCTCCTCAACGTGATAACATGTCATCTCCAGTCAGGCAGATGGATGAAACCAACGGCCATAACGAATGTGACGATGATGAGGAGGAAGAGGACGATATTCCTGGTGTTACGTAAGATTTTTACTTTCGTAACACATCTGAGACTATAAATTTGCTCGGTAGGTTACCCCCACAGCTGCCTCAGGAAACACCAGAGTATACGGGTCCTTTCAAACTTGATCCCGAAGTTATGAAGGAGTTGGATAATTGTAAACCCTCAATTCCAAAGCTGAAGCTGCAAGAGTTTGATTTGGATTTCTTAGAGGAAGACATCGTTGTGCCATCACTATCCGATGCTAGAGCCAAGTAGGGATGGTACTTTTAGTATTATCTTTTCTATAATGTTAATTTTAGAGTTATGCCCATGTCGCCGCCTAAACCAATATTACCTAATCAGTCGTTCTCAAGAACAAGTCTAGGCCACTTACAAACAAGCCCTCGAATAGTTAAGGATCTTATGTTAGAAAAAACAATTAACAATATGGGTTCATCTGATCTCGCCACAGCACTTAAGGTTGTCTATTGTGATTGTTTTGATTTTTTCACTTTTTTATTCCTGAACAGGCTATTGAACAAATGCAAGAAATTCTTCAGTCAAACAAGGGTAGTTCCATGGTCGAGTATGAGAATCAGTTTATGACTGCTTTGTCAACACAGCTAAAAGTTTTGCAGTCACAAGATCCTAGAACAAATTCTGCTGTATCGAGAACATACAGGGCGTTGCTTACCGTTATTGATGCTGTAAGTTGTTAGCAAATTGTTTTGGCAAATTAATAATTCTTAATTTGTAGTTTTACCTTAATAAAGGACTGGGGCATAAAGTCACTGTTGATGTACTAAAGAACATAATGAATCAGTTAATAATGTTATTGGTTGAAGCAAAATTGGAGAATTGTGCGAATGGGGAAGCGTACATACGGGTTGTCAATCTTCACTGTGTTAAAATTATCGAACGATCTGATCATACAGCAATCATTTGGTAAGTAAAAACTTTCAGTTCTGTAATTTTTTCATTTGCTTAATGTACTGTTAAATGGGGTAACGTGATAAAACTTGACAGTATTATTTTAAGTTCCTGAGATTTTACATTTTTAGAGTTGCCCCCAACACCAAAATGTATTAGAATTGTTACGTGTTACGTTTCGGGGTATTTAAAAATTATACACCGCTTCTGTTTTAAGCATTTATTTACAACGATTTATCTTAACTATTTACAAAGCAACTATTAAACGCGGAACACACATTATTTATAAACTAACAGGACCCATTCTAACAACAGATATACTTTATTTATTTATACACGACTTAACATTAATGATTTATATGGTTATATTTATTTGTTATTTATTTCATTAGAGTTATATACACACGGTTGATTTATATTGCATCTTTACGCGTTTCGAGTAGGATGCAATCTAACAAAACAATAGTTTTGTAGCCAAAATTAGTTTTTATTATTGTTTCTCAAAATATTCGCTCTTAAACTCGAAATATTAATTCCACTCTTCTCGAGTCACTTGAGAAACAAGGTTTTTGAAGCTTTCTTCGGCATTTTCGGGAGTTCCAAATCGCACACCACACATTCTATCCTTTAATGGAGGAAGTAGAAAGTAATCCCGGGTGGTGTAGCTTGAACAAGCGTCCACGTTCGATCAGCAGAGTTCAGCAACGCTCTTTCTGGTCAGAATTTGGATGGGAGTTCCACGGCTGCATCTCTCGGCGCCTCGTGATGCGGCTGTCACGGAAAAAAGTTGGTCCCGGCGGTCATAACAACATCATGACAGTCGTTAGTGGGGTTGGAAGTCCTTATAACTGCACAGCGACGTCTATAATTGGCCTAATGGCTGTTGGCTGAGTGCAAATTAAATTAAAATTAAAATTAAATTAATCGGAAGGTGCTAGGTCAGAACTGTATTGGGGATAACATAGCAATTTTAATCCGGAAGTCTTGAAAAATTATTTTGTTTGATGTACGGTATGACTAAAAGCATTATGACATGGTGCAGAAGGATTTCACTTCTTGTGTGCTGTAAACGAGCTTTTTGAATAACGTCTGGCAGTCATACTGTTGTGTACCACTCTATGGTAACCATACGTCTGTTTTCAAGCACGACAGTTGTGATAGGTCCTGATTTTGAAAAGAAGCAAGCAATGATTTTCATACCAACTCTTCGAGATCGCTTCACTTTAACTGGATTAGGATCTGTTGGAAACAGCCATTGTGCAGACTGCTGTTTGGATTCAGGTGTTACAGTATCAAATTGACTTATCGACACTCACGGCTGTGTGAGTACCAAATAACTAGACAAGTCCGGGAAATGTGCACGCTCACCCTGAAAATCGTAAGAAACGGGCTAAAGGCCTCGGCTCAGATACGCTCAGGGAGGGGTGTTTTGCTGCAGTTTCTGCCTGGATTCCTTCAGAATTGCGTGGGTTTTAGTTTGCCAAACGAACGCCACAGATGCTCCCCACGGTCCATTGGTACGAGTAAACATGAGCATTTAATTATTTTCATCCACGGAGCTTAATGGGGCAGGGTCCTAAAACGAGACCACAGGGCAAGAGTGTGGAGGTATATATTTAGGGTGTTACCAAATAAATGGGCGCCACAAGATCCAAATCAGGAGACCCACGTTCAACCGGACGTTGAGGGTCAAATAACTATTTTTGGAAGCCACAGTGCAGCGACGAGCGCAACAACCTACCTGCAGCGCGCGTCCATCACGTTCGGGCCTCACCTTACATTGATCGTAAACAAACATACACAAGACACAAAGGAAAAAAATAAGACGGTACAGTTAATACATCTATTGGGCCACTTCACATGACCAACCAACAGCTTACATGGTACCGACGTGGCCGGCACATATGACAATCTGTACTAACCTACTTATGGGATACGCCCAGCTGGGAAACGCTTTACCTAAAAATTACGACGAATGCTGAGGCGTACACAAAGACAAAATTAGTTCTAGCTAAATCACCACAAGTATATTACGAGTATATTACGCACCCGTGTGGTTCACACGTGGGTGTACCAGACGCGAGAATGCAAATTTAATTATAAATAACAAAGACGTCTCGCAACTGAGCACTGTAAGTACTGTATATGAGTTTATTATATTACAGAGAGCGGTAAATTCATTCACTACCATAAACATCACAAAAGATAAAGTGCAAAAAGTGCTTATGTACCTAAAGAGCGACTCGGCTCCTGGTCCTGACCAAATAAACTCTCATTTTCTAAAAAATACTGCTAACACCGTTTCCCAACCCCTGGCAGAGATAATGCAGACATCTCTAGAGTTAGGCAAAAGACTGGAAAACAGCAACAGTCACACCCATCTATAAAAAAGGTGATAAAAAGTTGGCCACTAATTACCGTGCAATTAGCCTCACATCTATCCCTTGCAAATGCATGGAACGAATTATTACCAATGAACTATTGGAATTCCTCACAGCGGAAAATGCACTACCAGTAGAACAGCACGGCTTTATGCCAGGAAGATCGGTTGTAACCAATCTTCTAGTCAACCTACATAACTGGATTAGTGAATTTGATATGCAAAAGCCCATTGATGTTCTCTATCTAGATTTTGAAAAGGCATTTGATCGAGTTCCTTTACAACGCATGATAGCTAAACTGGACCATATAGGTATTCGAGGGAACATTCTGGCCTGGATCAGTTCCTTTTTGAATGGCAGAGAATTTCATGTGAGGATTGCAGACAACTATTCCAAGTCTAATATTGTGCTTAGTGGAGTGCCTCAGGGTTCTGTGCTAGGACCTGTCTTATTTACCCTTTTTACTGCTGATCTTCCTTCATCAATAACGTCCTCTATTAGCCTATATGCAGATGACACGAAAATATTCAACAACCCTCTAGAAAAGAGTGAAAAAATACAAAATGACCTCAATAAAATTTATGATTGGACAAAAAAGTGGTTATTAAACCTAAACATCAACAAATGTTCTGTGCTACATATTGACAAATGTAATCCCCATCTGGAATACCAACTCAATAACAGTACCATATTATCCACTGAATCCCAAATTGATCTAGGAATCACGATAAAACATAATCTCAAATGGGACAGCCACATCATTAAAATCACCAAAAAAGCTAACTCCATGATATATCTCGTCAGGAAATCTTTTCACCATATATCACCAGAACTATTTATAAAGATTTACAAGTCCTACATTCGTCCCATCCTTGAGTTTGGTTTCCAAATATGGTCGCCTTATTTCCAAAAAGACATCAATCTCCTTGAAAAAATACAACGAAGAGCAACCAAAATTCTTCCCCAAGGGTTTTATAATATACCATACGAAGAACGACTGAGGAAGATGAAATTACCAACATTGCTTCGACGTAGAATACGAGGTGACCTTATCGAAACGTACAAAATATTAAATAATTTGTACAGCTGCTCATCCATAAAGAATATATTTACCCTTAGTGCCAATGTACATCTCCGAGGACATGAAATGAAACAAAGAATCAATTCTCATCTAATTCTAATAAACATTTTATCAGTAATCGTGTCGTGGACAATTGGAATAGGCTACCTGATGAAGTTATTAAATCTACAAGTGTAAACCAATTTAAAAATAGACTTGATTTATACCTGAACTCTAATACTGTGCAATAATGGAATATTTATCTACACCTACTATATTTATAATACCGATGGGGCCACAATTATATATAACAGCAATGAGTTAACATGAATAAGAAGATAACACATATTGCTTGAGTAAGAAAGAGATAAACATAGTAGCAAATATACGAGTAGGCTTGAAGCTTACTTTAATTATGACATATGTCAACTAATTGTGCCTACTAAAATAATTTTGTTGTATGGTCATCTCTTTCTTACTCAATCATTTTATTTTGTTGTTCATGTTATCTCATTGCTGTTATATATAATTGTGGCCCCATCGGTATATGTATTTTTTTCTTCCTTATAGTTACCTATACTTTATATTTACCTTCATAAGTTATACCCGTTTAGTTAGTTACTAGTTATAATTATACACATGTACCTGTTTTTTTATTATTAGGCATAAACAGCCCTAGGCTGCCTGCCTACTATGTAATAATAATAATAATAATATTGCCAGGCAGACAAGAATGAATTTAATGCAACACAAGCAAGACAGCTTGCATGCGAAGCCATGTGTGACACTATATATGAATTGAATGTAAAACAAACAAGACAACTTGCAGCAAAGCCGTGTACGAACAATATGAATTGGATACAACACAAACAAGGCAGCTCGCAGCGAATCGGTATGCAACACTAACGTTAATTTAGGCACATGCTAGCGAAACAGTTTATCGACACAATGTTGTTACCTGATTACTAGCTCGGCTTCAGAGAATGAAGGAATGCGCTACTTGTAGGCGTCGTCCGCTACTGCAGTGGCATTCGGAATGTTCCCCCATGCATCAAGCGTGGGTGTAATGTGACTGCCCCCTTGGCAAAATATGGAAATGGGCAAAGCCCCTAATTGGATCACTCGGCGATTAATCCCGTCGAAACATTGACGGACAAACTTAGGCATAACCCGTCTTCATATGGATGAATGAACCTAAACAGCAAGCCCCCGTTCGGACACCAACAACGAAACACTCGTCACCTCCAAGCTAGCCCAGCACTGTCTGCACAAAACGAGAAGAGCTCCAAGAAGCTGCAACAGCATGGAAAGCGGCCGCCGGTCCGAAGGAACGGTGGCCGTCGGGGCCAAGACGCTCGCAGCGTCTCTTTAGCAACGCTAGGTTTTCTCACTCGCTCTCACGGGCTAAATTTTAAATAACTTAGAAAACAGACGCTCTCACGATTGAAGGACACGCAGCTGCAGAAGCGGGACCAAGAGCCACGTGCGGGCTAGGATTTTGCGTGATGCGGAGAGCTGCCGTAAAAAAATGCTATAATGCCTGTTGTAATTGTGAAGATTTTTGAGGGTAGCCACTGGGAATGTAGTATCAAAATTAAAACTCGTCTCAAATTTCATATTTGCACTTTATTGCTGCTCTGCTGATTGCTCACACATTTTTACTAAATTGACACTTCATACATTATTTCGTTTTTACCGACTAAGACAAAAGTATATTGTACTACGCCACCTGGCATTAAAATAACAAAACATTATTTATGAACAGATGAGACATGTAAAATTAACAATTTTCCAACAAACTCCCCCTGTCTCAGCTGTCATTTAAAACCAAAATATCATCGTAACATAATTTTAACTTAACTGAATTAAGAGGTTTCGTAAACATGTCTGCGATATTATTTCTTCCAGACACATTTTTCAAATCAAAATACCCTTCAGATAACCACTCGCGTATAAAATGGTATTTTACATCTATATGTTTACTGCGAGCATTTTCGATTTGACTTTGGACAAAACACACAGCCGATGTACTATCGGAATACACTAAAGGACGAGGAATTTCATGCTTTCCATTATTAAACAAATCAATAGATAATAATTTGTTAAGCCAAACTATTTCTTTAGCGCAATCCACGATTCCCATGAATTCAGACTCCATGGTTGACAAGGCAACTACCTTTTGCTTTGCACATGTCCAGTGTATTGGTACGTTTGCATACATAATAACAAATCCTGAGAAGCTCTTACGGCTATCTCGATCTGATGCATAGCTCGCGTCCGTGTATGCGTACAAGTAATGTGCATTGTTAACACTCGATAAATCGATGCATAAATTCCTCGTCGATTTAACATATCTTAACAATTGTTTTAACAGATTCACATGAAAACCAGTATGTTCTTCACTATACTGTGACAAAAGAATAACACTAAATAATATGTCAGGTCGTGTTTTCATAGCTAAATACAATAATGAACCAATTACAGATCGATAGGGATACACAGTATCTAACTGCTCCCCCTGTCTTGGTTTTTCAACAACTACACCAACAGGAAAAGGAACTTTGATCTTCAATTCGTCATTCACATTGTATTCACTACAAATTTTATTAATGTAACGTCTCTGACTTAATAAAATTTTACCATTTTCACGAATAAATTCAATTCCAAGTAAATTTGTAACACGACCTAACGATATGATATCAAAACGCTTTGAAATAGCTTTGATAACTTCACTTTGTATATACTCATTCTTTGTAAATAATACAATATCATCTACGTATACTACTAAAATAGCTTTACAACCTAAATGATAAACACAATTGATTCCTTTCACCGACTTGAAACCAATTGTTAACAAAGTTGAATCTAGTTTTTGAAACCACATTCGGCCAGATTGATGTAATCAATCGTTACGGCCGTGTACAATCGAGCCGTGTCAGTTGATGCATTCTTAATTTTAGTTTTATTTAAATAATCCTTCGTAGTAAAGTGATCCAAAATGGTACAAAAGAAGCCGAAGAAGAAGGTGGGAAAAAAGGTTGCAGCAGCTCCTCTTGCTGTCAAGAAAGTTGAGGTAAAGAAAACTGTGAATCCTCTATTTGAAAAGAGGCCACGTAACTTTGGCATTGGCCAGGATATTCAACCATCCCGTGATTTGTCTAGATTTGTAAAATGGCCCAAATACATCCGTATTCAGAGGCAAAAAGCCGTACTTCAAAAGAGATTGAAAGTACCTCCACCTACCAACCACGCTCTGCTACCATTTGTTGTAATTGTGAAGATTTTTGAGGGTAGCCACTGGGAATGTAGTATCAAAATTAAAACTCGTCTCAAATTTCATATTTGCACTTTATTGCTGCTTTGCTGATTGCTCACACATTTTTACTAAATTGACACTTCATACATTATTTCGTTTTTACCGACTAAGACAAAAGTATATTGTACTACGCCACCTGGCATTAAAATAACAAAACATTATTTATGAACAGATGAGACATGTAAAATTAACAATTTTCCAACAATGCCGAAACGGGTCTGAAATACAGGCGGATTCGCTAATTATGTATCAAACCGGTTCTAAAGGCTTATTTAACTAATTGACTTACGGGAAAATATAAAATGGCCTGACACGGGTTCAAATGCATTTATCCAGCTTTCGTCACCACTCATGATGTAAACTGCTTTAGATCTATCTTTATCATATTTCTTATACCAATCCACATGTTGTTGTGTTTCTGTTAAACTGTGTGGTATCCACCTACAACAGACTTTTCTTACACCCAAATGATTATGTAAAATCTTGTTTATTGCAGTCATGCCAATGTCCAAGATACTTTTAATAATTCTATATTGTCCTACTGAATCATTCTTGACACAGCGTTTATGTTAGTATCGGTAACTGCTGAAGTCATCCAAAACTTTCTTTCGGAGATAGGGAACTTTTAAAGTCATAGTAAATCATGGCTCTAAAATTCTCTCTCATTAAATTCATTTTTGATGCACAACACTTATTTCAAAATTAACTGTAATAACTGTTGCAATTATCAATAGTAATATAACAAGGGCGAGACATACGTACCGATAATTTTGCACACGCCAAGGGTCGAGTGCTGGTTGCAATGAAAACTGTCCTGAGGGCAGTTTTCTAAGGGCAACCAGCACGATGACTCTTGGCACGGGCAAAATTATATGTAAGTGTGTTGTCCGCGTTTATATTTTGGAGATTATTACGCGAAGCCCGTACACGAATTATGATTTAAAATTGATCTAACAATGCCGAAAAACTCAAATTGCTTGTTTCTTGCATTTTTATTTCTAATTATGACACCATTCACGGGGTTGATAATCATCCCTAGGGAGCTTATCGCTTGGTAAGCAGCCCACGGGCGCTTATTAGGTAATCAGTTCGGGATTGGTCGATTTTCAAAAAATGCATGGTTCCCATTGGGTGATATCAGTCATGTGATAGTTGTGTGTAATAATCAAAACTAAATTTGAACTGTTAAAACTAGAAAACAACAAACATTTGTTTCATGGCAAGTTTGATTTCCATGGTGCACTTGATCTATTGGTTTGCAGAAATTATGGGTGCTACCCTCGTAATACTACATGTCTTAAGGAGCATATCAATAAATTATTTCTCGGTTCATAAACCACATAAAAATGTATAAATTACTGCTTGCAACTCAATGAGGTAGGCGGTAAAAAATATTATTATGTGAGAAACAGATTTTTTTGGGAAACATTGCTTGGTTTCCATTTACACGTTTTTGAGCCACAATTAAATTTTTTTCTTAGTATCGTCGAAGCAAGTACTTTCTTGAAAACATCAATATTCTCATAACTGTTATTGGGATTTCTGTTTGTTCTATCATGGGCTAGCAACTGTGGAAATGCTAGCTCCGAACTGACTCAACAACCGGCTTGCTTTGCGCTGTCGAACGACCAGAAGCTGGCGGGGCAAACAGAAAAGACTGCAATGGAGCGAATAACTTAGAAAAATCTCTCGCTTGCTCTTATAGACTGCGTTTTAAATTCGATCCAACAAACACGTTTCAAAGCGACGAAACAACCCAGGTGCAAGCAAGACGGCTCGAAGCCAGAGCAGCTCGCCAAAGTTTCTAGGAAAAGGCTGCGTGCCAAATCTGTAGAATTTTAAATACAATTTGATGAAATATTAAACGTAAAAATATGACCGAAAAACAATATACGAGCGAAGTCGTAATCTTTGAACAGAAAATATTCCAAAAGGTTGCACATTCGTAGGATTTGAAAAATGTCCTGACAAATGGCTAAAAGCAGATTTTTAAATTTTTATTAGATTCTATTTTTCTGGGGTGGGCCCTTTGGCCCCTCCGCTCCAAACACTCCTCCGAAACTGTTTTGCGTGTCAGCTTTTGCTCCAGTGCGAACAGTCGCGGCACCCATCGCGCGAATAACTTTCTCATCCCTAAAACGAACTTCAGTTAGGATATAATATATCTGCTTTGTTGAAATGCCCACAGTATCTATCTTCATCAACTTCAATCGCCGGTCATTCAAGACAATTTTATGACCTTTTTTATAATTTCCGTTCTGCTGGCTGGTAATGTACTGTACTCTTGCGACCACGTTTAAAGTCTGCAGTTTTAACTGTGGTGTGTGAAGGGGAAGATTCGCTTAATGTGCCCTCTATTTCAGCTTTTATTTCTTTTGTGGATAAACCCTTAAAATGAAAATATTTAACCCTCGCCCGGCAGAAATAATTTCAGTTACGCGGAGTGCAGAAATGGGTCTCTAGTGACCCGGATCAAATTCAATTTTTAAAATTAGTTTTAAAGCACTACAGTATCTGTTTTTCTAATACATACTTGCACATGATAATATAATCATAAAACTTTTATCGATGCCACTGTCCTCATCAGACAAAAAATGAAAGTCGTTTTCGTCATCATCACGCATTAGTTTGTCATACAATTGTTGCTCCGTAAGGGGGAATTTTATTAGGATCCATTCTTTTTGCCTATTATTTTACTCAGTGTTATTATACTCCAGAAAACAAGAAAAAAAAGAATGGAGCGCGAAACGTGGAAACCGGGTCTCAAGTGACCCGAGCGGATTATCTCAGGTATACCAAGACATTTTTCCACGAAATTTATTATACAGCATCTCCACAACAGCTTTGAGGAATACGCAAACATCCGAAGCAGTATATTGGAAAACGGTAGAATTATGTCACGTGAGACCCAGTTTCTGCAGTTTGAGGGTTAATAACTACATAAATTTCAACTTGATCCATTCTTACAGCATGCAAAACGTTAGCAACTTTGACAGCCTGTCAAATAATTATTATCTGACAGAAATTTTTGTTATTCCAAAGCCAGACTGATACTTCTTGAAACATTGCGAGAATTTGTATACTATCTGTGTTAGGCTGGAGACTTTTCAATTTATCCTTGTAGATGTTAAACACTCATTTTTTTTTAACTTTGCCATTGAATACCCAATAAACGCCACAAAAAGTGTTAGGAGGTTACCTTAAATATCATCAAATTCAATCCTTGGGATTATGACAAACGTCGTGGCGTTTTTTTGAATTTTTTTCCTGAGGTGTTTCTGTTGTTGCTACAGCTTGTGGTGGGTCCTGGCCATGTTTGTAATTTGCTTCCAATTCTTTCTGTCTACATTGTGCTTTCCAGTCTGTTATTCCCATTGCTTTTATATCTTCTTTTATTTCTTCTCGCCATCTTTTTCTCGGTCTTCCTTTAGCTCTGGGTCACATTGGGGTCCACTGTGTTATCCGTCTGACTATTTCTGTGGGTTTTTTCCTCATAATATGTTCTGCCCATCCTTGTAGATGTTAAACACACATTTTTTTAAACTTTACCCCTAGTGTTGTGGGTCGGGTAAATACCCAGTGGGTAGGGTATTTATAAATGGGTATTTACCTGGGTATTTACCCCTGCCTTGTTGCTACAGCTTGTGGTGGGTCCTGGCCATGTTTGTAATTTGCTTCCAATTCTTTCTGTCTACATTGTGCTTTCCAGTCTGTTATTCCCATCGCTTTTATATCTTCTTCTATTTCTTCTCGCCATATTTTTCTCGGTCTTCCTTTAGCTCTGGGCCACATTGGGGTCCACTGTGTTATCCGTCTGACTATTTCTGTGGGTTTTTTCCTCATAATATGTTGTGCCCATCCTCGTAGATGTTAAACACACATTTTTTTAAACTTTACCCGTAGTGTTGTGGGTCGGGTAAAAACCCAGTGGGTAGGGTATTTATAAATGGGTATTTACCTGGTTATTTACCCCTGCCTTGTTGCTACAGCTTGTGGTGGGTCCTGGTCATGTTTGTAATTTGCTTCCATCTTTCTGTCTACATTGTGCATTCCAGTCTGTTATTCCCATCGCTTTTATATCTTCTTCTATTTCTTCTCGCCATATTTTTCTCGGTCTTCCTTTAGCTCTGGGCCACATTGGGGTCCACTGTGTTATCCGTCTGACTATTTCTTTGGGTTGTTTCCTCATAATATGTTCTGCCCATCCTCTTAGATGTTAAACACACATTTTTTTAAACTTTACCCCTAGTGTTGTGGGTCGGGTAAATACCCAGTGGGTAGGGTATTTATAAATGGGTATTTACCTGGTTATTTACCTCTGCCTTGTTGCTACAGCTTGTGGTGGGTCCTGGCCATGTTTGTAATTTGCTTCCAATTCTTTCTGTCTACATTGTGCTTTCCAGTCTGTTATTCCCATTGCTTTTATATCTTCTTTTATTTCTTCTCGCCATCTTTTTCTCGGTCTTCCTTTAGCTCTGGGTCACATTGGGGTCCACTGTGTTATCCGTCTGACTATTTCTGTGGGTTTTTTCCTCATAATATGTTCTGCCCATTCTTGTAGATGTTAAACACACATTTTTTTAAACTTTACCCCTAGTGTTGTGGGTCGGGTAAATACCCAGTGGGTAGGGTATTTATAAATGGGTATTTACCTGGGTATTTACCCCTGCCTTGTTGCTACAGCTTGTGGTGGGTCCTGGCCATGTTTGTAATTTGCTTCCAATTCTTTCTGTCTACATTGTGCTTTCCAGTCTGTTATTCCCATCGCTTTTATATCTTCTTCTATTTCTTCTCGCCATATTTTTCTCGGTCTTCCTTTAGCTCTGGGCCACATTGGGGTCCACTGTGTTATCCGTCTGACTATTTCTGTGGGTTTTTTCCTCATAATATGTTGTGCCCATCCTCGTAGATGTTAAACACACATTTTTTTTAACTTTACCCCTAGTGTTGTGGGTCGGGTAAAAACCCAGTGGGTAGGGTATTTATAAATGGGTATTTACCTGGTTATTTACCCCTGCCTTGTTGCTACAGCTTGTGGTGGGTCCTGGTCATGTTTGTAATTTGCTTCCATCTTTCTGTCTACATTGTGCATTCCAGTCTGTTATTCCCATCGCTTTTATATCTTCTTCTATTTCTTCTCGCCATATTTTTCTCGGTCTTCCTTTAGCTCTGGGCCACATTGGGGTCCACTGTGTTATCCGTCTGACTATTTCTTTGGGTTGTTTCCTCATAATATGTTCTGCCCATCCTCTTAGATGTTAAACACACATTGTTTTAAACTTTACCCCTAGTGTTGTGGGTCGGGTAAATACCCAGTGGGTAGGGTATTTATAAATGGGTATTTACCTGGTTATTTACCCCTGCCTTGTTGCTACAGCTTGTGGTGGGTCCTGGTCATGTTTGTAATTTGCTTCCAATTCTTTCTGTCTACATTGTGCATTCCAGTCTGTTATTCCCATCGCTTTTATATCTTCTTCTATTTCTTCTCGCCATATTTTTCTCGGTCTTCCTTTAGCTCTGGGCCACATTGGGGTCCACTGTGTTATCCGTCTGACTATTTCTGTGGGTTTTTTCCTCATAATATGTTCTGCCCATCCTCGTAGATGTTAAACACACATTTTTTTAAACTACCCCTAGTGTTGTGGGTCGGGTAAATACCCAGTGGGTAGGGTATTTATAAATGGGTATTTACCTGGGTATTTACCCCTGCCTTGTTGCTACAGCTTGTGGTGGGTCCTGGCCATGTTTGTAATTTGCTTCCAGTTCTTTCTGTCTACATTGTGCATTCCAGTCTGTTATTCCCATCGCTTTTATATCTTCTTCTATTTCTTCTCGCCATATTTTTCTCGGTCTTCCTTTAGCTCTGGGCCACATTGGGGTCCACTGTGTTATCCGTCTGACTATTTCTGTGGGTTTTTTCCTCATAATATGTTCTGCCCCTCCTCGTAGATGTTAAACACACATTTTTTTAACTTTACCCCTAGTGTTGTGGGTCGGGTAAAAACCCAGTGGGTAGGGTATTTATAAATGGGTATTTACCTGGTTATTTACCCCTGCCTTGTTGCTACAGCTTGTGGTGGGTCCTGGCCATGTTTGTAATTTGCTTCCAGTTCTTTCTGTCTACATTGTGCATTCCAGTCTGTTATTCCCATCGCTTTTATATCTTCTTCTATTTCTTCTCGCCATATTTTTCTCGGTCTTCCTTTAGCTCTGGGCCACATTGGGGTCCACTGTGTTATCCGTCTGACTATTTCTGTGGGTTTTTTCTTCATAATATGTTCTGCCCATCCTCGTAGATGTTAAACACACATTTTTTTAAACTTTACCCCTAGTGTTGTGGGTCGGGTAAATACCCAGTGGGTAGGGTATTTATAAATGGGTATTTACCTGGGTATTTACCCCTGCCTTGTTGCTACAGCTTGTGGTGGGTCCTGGCCATGTTTGTAATTTGCTTCCAATTCTTTCTGTCTACATTGTGTTTTCCAGGCTGTTATTCCCATCGCTTTTATATCTTCTTCTATTTCTTCTCGCCATATTTTTCTCGGTCTTCCTTTAGCTCTGGGTCACATTGGGGTCCACTGTGTTATCGGTCTGACTATTTCTGTGGGTTTTTTCCTCATAATATGTTCTGCCCATCCTCGTAGATGTTAAACACACATTTTTTTAATCTTTACCCCTAGTGTTGTGGGTCGGGTAAAAACCCAGTGGGTAGGGTATTTATAAATGGGTATTTACATGGTTATTTACCCCTGCCTTGTTGCTACAGCTTGTGGTGGGTCCTGGTCATGTTTGTAATTTGCTTCCAATTCTTTCTGTCTACATTGTGCATTCCAGTCTGTTATTCCCATTGCTTTTATATCTTCTTCTATTTCTTCTCGCCATCTTTTTCTCGGTCTTCCTTTAGCTCTGGGCCACATTGGGGTCCACTGTGTTATCCGTCTGACTATTTCTGTGGGTTTTTTCCTCATAATATGTTCTGCCCATCCTTGTAGATGTTAAACACACATTTTTTTTAACTTTACCCCTAGTGATGTGGGTCGGGTAAGTACCCAGTGGGTAGGGTATTTATAAATGGGTATTTACCCCTGCCTCGGGTAAATACCTAAAAACTGGGTATTTATCAAATTTGTAATATTTAGAAAGCTAAGCTAACTTCTACTCACATAATAATGTTATCTTAATAAATAAACTACGTATAGCATAAGTACTAAAAAGTGGGGAATGAGCTGGAAATTTTGAATTAAGGGTGTATCACCCCAACTTCCTGGTTATATGTCAAATTCGAGGTTAGCAGGTTAGTTTTTGCTTCAGTTTGTGTCAAAACTGACGCAAACACTAACCTGCTAACCTCAAAATTGTAGGTGCAATATCTACTTGTTGCCTAGCTACCAAAGTAATTATTGCATTTTCTATTTCGGTTACTCTTATGGCAAGTATTATGTAAATCTTTTCCAGCTCATGGAAATGCCTTAGGCAACCTGTACAATTATGGCCCCATCGGTATTTTGGGCAGGAACTGTTCTCAGTCCAGCTATTTTTTTATTCTATCGGGTGTCCAAATTTGAGGTTGGATTTTGAATTTCGCGGCATTTTTTTTTTGTCAAACATAGAGCGCTAATATTTTATAGTTGTCATTTTGGCACATTGCCATTAAAGTTATTTAAGTTGTGGAGCGGTTCACGGTTCAGCAACGCATGGGGAAAGTTTTGCAGAAACTGCAAGAAAAGTTCGCTCTATGGCAGAGGCGTTGCTCGAGATCAACGGGCCCTGTATCATAAACTGCCAAGTGGGCCCCCCACCCCCACCCCATCAGGGTATTAGCAAATAAACGTATAAAGATACGAACTCAATTTTTATTTTTTAAGAAAGCGAAATAGAATTATAAAAACTAATAAAAATAAATAATAAAAAAAGTAAAATTTAATTACTTATTTTTACTAACGGACATATTACGTAAAAAGAGGAGTAAATCATAGTTTACAGTTTACATATATTTACCTAAGTAAGGAACAAGTAAATGGTAAATAACAAGAAAAAATGTTGAAGTAAATAATAATTATTTACAGAGTTCTCCGCGAAAATGTTTTTAAGACGTTCCATATTTGGAGATGATATTAATTTTTTAAGCTCTTCCTTTTCGATAGATAATATGACTAAATCCGATAACCAAACACTTTCCGCTTATATAAACCTAAATTCGTAAATGTGATCTGAGAAAAAGTTTCCAAATTAAATCTATATATATTTTTTTTGAGAGCTTGAGTGCTGATGGGCCCCCTGGCTCGTGGGCCCTGTATCATTGATACGGAAGATACAGAAGTAGCTACGCCCCTGTGCTATGCACTTGCGTGACATGTGATTTCAATAAGGTGGTGCCACATGTCACACAGCGCGTGAAACAATAACTTTACTGCAATCAAAGTTCAGAGGTAGACTTATCTCTCAATATGGTGACATCAATTGGCCGTCAAGATCTTGCGAATTGACACCTTTGGATTTTTTCCTCTGGGGTTATGTGAAAGGCAAAGTCTATGCCAATAGTCCACAGACAATTACAGACCTAAAGGCGAAAATTACACGTGTAATTGGTGCGATAGACCTTTGTTTATGTTTAAATGTCGTTGAAGATTTGAAAAAAAGAATGTTTTCATGTCAGACGAGCCGAGGAGGGCATTTCTGTGATATTATCTTCTATGTTTAATCGTTACGTATATGCTTTAAGTTCTCATTAAAATATCTTATATTTTCAAATTATTTACGCGTTTTATTAACGAATTAAAATCTAACCTCAAATTTGGACACTTTACATTTTTATAAAATTCGAATCGAGCACCTTCACTTACCAATCAATTATACTGGTTAGATTAGCTCTATAATATTTGTAAGTGAGGCTATAAATAACCGTTTAAATATGGGGCATTTACCCGGGTAACTACCCCGGGTATTTACCCCTCAATCCCAACAAACGCCACAAAAAGTGTTCGGAGATTACCTTATATATAGTACTGTAACGATTCTATAGCCGGGTCGTTGCCCCGGACATATGATTCAGCCCTGAGCGTTCCAGAACTTCTTGGAGCAGCTGGGCCGCTGCGGATATATGTGAGTCACTGCGGTCGAATACTCGAGAAGCGACCTTGCAACCAGATGCAACGGATGACTCACGCTTTCGGGAACATGCTCGAGGTCAACACATGCGAATGCTGGAATGTACGAGCGAAATCTGGAATGTTCTAGACGGAAATTATTCGGATATATAAATACGCGCTGCAGGAATAAGAAATCAGTTCTCATCAGACTCGAAGCGCGCGTGATATAAACGAACCGTGTGTATATAACCGTAGTGAAATAAATAACAAATAAATATAACCATATAAATCCTTAATGTTTAAGTTGTGAATAAATAGCCACATAAATTAGTTGATGTTTAATCCAGCGCATATAAATAAATAGTGTATCGTTGTTAGAAATAGTTGGTAGTTTAAGTAATTTGTGTTCTGCCTTGATAATTCTTGTATTTGTAAATAATAATAATTAATCATTGTAAATAAATGTTTAATACAAGAAGCGTCGTATAATTTTTAAATAGCTCAGAACGTAAAAACGTAACAGTACTTTTTATTAATTAATGTTAGTAATGCAACAAAAAACACTTATACTTTCTTTTCATTACAGTGCACTCGTCAGACTTCTACACGACTGCATCACTAATGAAGGATCTCCGCGACTGACTGATTTGATAATGAAATGCCTTTGGAGAGTAATTAAAATTATGCCTAGCTGGAGTGAGGAAATCGACTACGACAGCGTTTTATACGAAGTGCACGTTTTCTTAAAAGACTTCCCCAGTACATGGTGGAAGAACAAAGCAATGGACACGCCATTAAGAACTGTCAAAACCATACTACATTCCATGGCAAAAGCCAAGGGAGGGCAGCTCATGCTTCACCTTGGAAAAATACCCAATACAAATGATTCAGAATTGGAGTCATATATTCTTCGATTACTGAAGGTAACTAATTAAAATTGTTGGAATTTTTCTGCAATACTCTGTTGCAGAGCCTGAAACTAGAAGAAGTAAAGCAAGTACCACTAAAATCCGAAAAGACTGAAACCAGGAAGACGTTATCTCGATCCGTGCATACGATGCTAACGGATATATTTCAGAAAATCGGCAATAAGGAAGACTCCAAGGAAGGGTTTAATATGCTGTACGATTTTCTACGACAGCACCCGGATGCTGACATTGATCAATTCCTCCAAAAATCTAGTCACGTTTTTCAGGATTATATAAGTAACGGTCTTAAGAATGTAGAACGTGCACGAAATGCACCCAGTGAGCGTAAGTTTTCCTCTTACATTTTAGATTACTTGCGTTCATAACAATTGCTTTTTTAGTGTTTGAAAAGAGCTCTACTTCGTTATCTGGTGATATAGTAATGCCTGCATCTGATGGAGACAACAGGGGACCTGACTATTGGAAAGACCGGCTACAGATGTGGAATCGGCTTTGGGAAGAAACTGTAGAAAAAGGTGCTCAAAATGATGAATAAAGAGGTTGAGGTGACGCACCAATAGGAGTTTTATTTGGGGTTTTTCGATGTAGAAGTTTTAAACTAGGCGAGAAATAAGTATTTGCCCTTTACCAAAATTATTTTTCTAAGCAATTCTGATTAGTGGATCTAAAATACCATTTGTTTCGCGATAGGTCGTCATGTTGTTATATATAATAAACGTAGCTAACTTATCAACGAGTTGAAAGTGATTGTTGATTCTTATTAATATTATAATGATCTTATTTTGTTTGTGTCACGTCTTAAAAATAATACAATTTGAGTAAACTATTATTTTAATTTATTTTCGTAATTCGTATTTTACATTTTTAAATTAATATTCATATATGTTTTATTGATTTCACACCTACTTCTAATGTTTGTGTTCTAAGGAAAGCGAATGTATACAGAATTACTCTTGTTAGACTTCTCTTACTAGTTTTGTAGGTTACATGTTCTCTCACTGAATAACAATAAATAATCTTACAATTTATTTTGTAGTTTTTGTGTATAGATTACATTTTAGAATTGTCTTTGCTGGTTGAATGGCTGCTACAGTGACTATAAGGACAGTGTTGCCATGTAAGTGTTGGTCGCCATGTTTTCTCCAAACTTTTCAATATGTTTACCTGTGAAAAAATTGTTTACAAATTTAACTTTGCCGAACAATGTACCGGGTGGCCAATTAAGAAGGGCACTCGGCCGTATCTCGAAAAGTAATTGTTGTAAAGACTTGGGGTAAAAAAATGTATGACTAAAGCGGCCAAGAGAAAATGCTGGAAATTATTTTTAAGTTTCTAGAATGGCCGCCAGAGGGCGTAATCGCATTCTTGAATTTTAAATCTCGTTTTTTGAGAAATATTCTTATATTACAGATAGCTAAAATGGACACCGTTTTAAAGCTGAGATAAATTCGATTCTTTTTTGTTAAATGCTTTCTGCTCTATCTCTTAAGGGAAAGTGGTGGGGGGCATCCGAACATTTTCGGAAATAAATGTCAATAACTTCAAAATGGCAGAACGGATTTTGTCAAACTTGGAGTCGTTGAAAAGGGATTTTCTTAGGCTATCAACGTCGCTTTGAGCGGATTGATTTAGATTGCTTGTGTCGCCGCTAGAGGGCGTTTTGCGACAACACTACAAATAAAATAGATTTTCTCAAAAAAATTAAATGCAACGATATCACTTTTATTGCAACAAAAAGTAGCCAAATAAGGGTCTAACACGCTAGTGAAAACCGCAGTTCGATATTTGTTTCCTAACCTAAGATATCAGTAAAAGAAATTAAAACTCGAAATAATGTCTCATCTTTGGGAATATTTTCAGTATACCTGCCATTATTAAAACCTAATTATCGTTCTTTTGGCAAAATATAGGTATATAAATTTACTGTTAAAATGCCAACATTATATTTAAAATGTCAATAATAATTAATACTCATTCACTATGATTGAATATTGCCCTTCTGTCCACACGAAATTCGAAATTTTTAAAATGCAAGTGTGCTTTGAAAAACAAAATAGCAAAAATTATAATTGTGGTGTTTAAGTGCCAATCATATTAAGATTGCAGCTATTTATAGTGCATTTTGGTGGCCCTTTTCCACCTGTAGAAGTGTTTGATATGTTTCGTGTTTATTTTCAAAACAATGAAAACGCAACTGTTTCTGTTAGAATCTATGCGATGGAGTATCCTGATAGGCGCCAATCAACTGTCAAAATTTTTCGTGGGGACAGAAAGGCAATATTCAATCATATTGAATGAGTATTAATTATTATTGACATTTTAAATATAATGTTCGTATTTTAACTGTAAATTTATATATAGTTTGCTAAAAGAACGATCATTAGAATTTAAAAATGGCAGGTATACTGAAAATATTCCCAAAGATGCGACATTATTTCGAGTTTTAATTTCTTCTACTGATATTTTAGGTTAGGAAAGAAATATCGAAATGCGGTTTTCACTAGCGTGTTAGACCCTTATTTGGCTATCTTCTGTTGCAATAAAAGTGATATCGATGCATTTAATTTTTTTAAGAAAATCCATTTTATTTGTAGTGTTGTCGCAAAACGCCCTCTAGCGGCGACACAAACAATCTAAATCAATCCGATCAAGGCAGCGTTGATAGCCTAAGAAAATCCCTTTTCAACGACTCCAAGTTTGACAAAATCCGTTCAGCTATTTTGAAGTTATTGACATTTTTTTCCGAAAATGTTCGGACGCCCCCCACCACTTTCCCTTAAGAGATAGAGCAGAAAGCATTTAACAAAAAAGAATCGAATTTATCTCAGCTTTAAAACGGTGTCCATTTTAGCTATCTGTAATAAAAGAATATTTCTCAAAAAACGGGATTTAAAATTCAAGAATGCGATTACGCCCCCTGGCGGCCATTCTAGAAACTTACAAATAATTTCCAGCATTTTCTCTTAACCGCTTTAGTCATAAATTTTTTTACCCCAAGTCTTTACGACAATTACTTTTCGAGATAGGGCCGAGTGCCCTTCTTAATTGGCCACCCGGTACAGTGAAATCTCTCATAACAGACACTCCATTAAGCGGACATTTTTCTTGGCACCGTCGAGAACTAATGTCGTTTAAATGCATCTCTCTGTTAACAGCACGCGGACAGGAAAATTCTGGAAATCTTGAAATGTTTTCGTTTTTAAAGCAGACATACTAGTACAGTTGATATGTATGTACTAAAGCTACTTTTTTACAGTAGTGTCATAATGAAAAGCAAACGTAGAACTGTGTGTATTTAAAAATTTATGTATTCTTTGTCGTTCTATATTCAAATAAAGACAAACAAAAAATGAAAATTAAAACATTTCTCTTAAGAGGACACCTCCATTAAGCGAAGTGTCCGCTTATGAGAGATTTCACTGTATAGCATCTTTATAAAATAAATACAGAGACTCGGTATTACAAGGTGGCATTTAAAGAAACCGTTTCTTATTTTCAGTATTTAATTTTGACATTTGTATTTTATTACTATTGAAATTGTTGATAAAATGGATATGATTCATGTCATTGATATTACCCGTAGTTTTTGTGTCAATACAAATTGATCTTTTTCTTTTCTCTCAATACAAAAAGTAGTTTCATATCCCTAATGTGCCCGCTGAGCAAAAGCAATAAATTGTTAATTTGTAAAAGAGTGCTTCTATATATTTGTAGCATTGTAGCTATGGTAGCGTTGTTAGATACATACTTCAATTGGTTTATGATATAAAAATAACTGTAATTTCGAAAATAAATACAAGTTGCACTTGATTATGCTGGTCCTTCTGAATAATAGGTTTAAATAGTCATACCGCGACAACATTGGTCCATTCGAACCGAAGTACAGTTCGTGAATATATTATTATGATATACGAAGTGGTATGATCAATCATAACAAAGAAATATTTAAAACTAAGAAATTTACGAGGTATAGAAATGAAAGTGATATATTAATTTTATTGGGGCTGGACAATATGTGAAGAGATTGATGAATACAGTGAATTACATAGAAAGAACCAGAGAACTACTGAATTGGAGAAGATTGGATTTATTGATGAACGTGACACATAATTAAATATTTATTTTTGACATTGGTGGTTGTATGGAAGGAAGTAAGGTCATTAATCTAGAAGGAGGTTAGTAGGAGTGCTAGTAGAATTGGAAAGTTTCTGAGGGGATTGCTGAGTGCAGAGGACTATCTAAGGAATAAACAAGATAAGATCAGATTTATTTATAAAGCTGAAACTTACCAGGAGTCTATTGGAGTTGAAGTTGACGATTGATGAGGGGATTGAAGCTGGATTCAGCGGATTCTTGGAATTGGTTGACAGGAACAGGCTGTAGGTATCACACAATGTGAACATCGGGATCTCTTGAGGGAGGCAGCAGTAGTGTTTGGATATTTGCAGAGTGAGCTTAAGAAGTGATAAGGTTTGTGTTAGTAATTAATATCAAAACATTTTAAATAACGAGCAATAAGGGAAAAAGTAAAATACAAAACAGTAATTATTTTAATAAATTAATTAATGTAAAAAATAGATTTGTTAATACCTGGTTTGAGAAGGTGTAGAAGTTGGGTTGACGTTTGATGTCATTGAATAATTAAGAATCAATTTAAAAATTTAAACTTCAACTAATAGAGATCTAGATTTGGCAAACCACTCCTGAAATAAGAGTACTTGATTTGAAAGCAATTATAGTTTAACTAACGGGACATTGTATTAATTAAGGGCAAGCTTAAAGTAAAATATTGAATACATAAATTATATGACTACTAGCAACCCAGTGAGACAAATGTCTCATTTAAAAAAACAAAAAAGACCGTTTTTCAAATAGAACGTGTAAGGTAAGTTGACCAAATACGGCCCACTTAAGAAAAAGCATTTTTTTTGGTATTAGAAAATCGAGTGAAAAATTTAAGAATAACGGAAAAGGTACTGTTATATAAGAACATTCGATGGCAATTATTTCGGTTAAGCGAAACTAATTATTACTTTTTGTTTAATGAAGTTTTAAAAAATGTCTTGCTGGGCCTTATTAAGAACATGGTATTCCTAACAAGGCCCATGATGAACCCAAATAAGGCACACCCTATTTTTATATCGGATTACTGTAAAATTAATGGTTTCATTAAAAAACGTCTTGAAGCGAATAAAATATTCTTTATTTGGAAATAATACTGGGAATACAAAATACAAACTAAACAATTAGCTTTCTTTAAATTAACAAAGTTCAAACACAGTGTTCTAGATAAAAATTAACGAAAAATAAACTTCTCTGATTTGTTTTAAGCAAAATTAACAAATTCATCTTTTAATTATTTTCGCAGTCCGGACAAACAAATTTCTCATTTTTATCATCCTTAGTCCTACGCGTTCCTCGTGGACATATCTTTGGCATCCGATACATAGCCTTTTTTGACCGAGTAACACTGGATTTTAACGCAACTTTGTTTTCATGTTCATCTTGGGGGTCATTTGTTTTTCCATCGCATTTACTGATTTTTTCTAGTCTGGAAACACTAGCTTCAGATATTTTACTTTTATGTTTTTGGTTTTCTTGTAGCGGAGCTTTTATCTTTTTGGGAACTTCTGAGATAGCTGATATGGACGTATCTGTTTCGAATAAAGATTTTGTGACTTGCTGTGCACGATAGTTTAATGAATTTTTTCTGGGACATCTCACTTTTGATGTTGCTATAAGTATCTGGTGTTGCAAAGACATCTTTAAAGCTAACTGATAATCCAGACTCATCTTCGTCTTCTAAAGAACTGGAACTATCATGCAAGGAAATTTCTGTGGAAGATTCTGAGCTGCTACTACCTTCTTCACTAGTGTTGTGTTTTTTGGAAGTAGAGCGACCGAAAGTGGGGACAGTAGCCATAGAAGTGGATGGAATTGGTGAAAGGCTTCTGATAATAGAAGTCCCATCAGTTAAAGAGCCAGCCAAGGGTAACTCCTTTCGTGTCATTTCTGATGGAGCAAAGGCGATGTCTGGGATGTTGAATTCTCGTGCTGCAGCTCTCTCAGACATACCATTTTCAACTGCTCGCAGAGCCTTTGCCATCGTTTGTTCGCTCCATAAGGCCCTCTGTTTTGACATATTTTAACTGAAAACAAATGTTTATAATCAAAAATAGGTATACGTGAAGAAAAACTAATTAGGGTAGAGCGTTGCAATATAGCCGGATGTTAGTATAATGCGGACAGATAAATTATTGTCCGTTATTTTACAGCATGATCCGAATAAGGCCCACCCGGGCCTTATTGTGGACCATCAACAAGGCAATGAATTTAAAAAAATATCTTTGTAATCTTTCCTGCATGCAAAAATTCTTTAGATAATTTGAAATCTACACTTATTTAGTTTTGAAATGACATGCAGCAATTTAAAAAGGGATAAGTAAACACTTGGTAAAACCTTATTGCGCACTTACCTGTTATTATACTCGAAGCCGCCGCTAGCACTTTCCGACGTAAACTAACCCTTACACAGAAAACCAACAACACTATTGCACATAATGCGGTTATTCACTACTAGATAGCGCTCAGTTAAGACCACAGAACAATCAGATTTGGCAATTTTGGTTTGTTACTGTTTTAATGAAGGGTGGGCCTTATTACGAAGCCGGGCCTTATTTGGTCAACCTACCTTATTAAATAAAAACTGTACCCAGACCTGGAAGGTGTCAAAGTGGTACTCCGCATCAGAACATTCTGGAAGCTGTCAAAGTGGTTGCCTAACCGATCGAGGTTTTAAGGCGCAGAGGGTCGCAGCTCTGTTTGGCTGCTGAAACAGCGTACTGACACTTCCGGTTTTCGAGAAATCACGTGATTTCTCGAAAACCGGAAGTGTCACGTGACTGAAATTTGGTTCCTGACCTGACATGACCATTCCAAACATATAACTTTCATAACTTTTTTCTCTATCTCTTACGGTTTGGCTGCTGAAACAGCGTCCCAGACAGACAAAACAGCGTCCCGGACAGACAAGTCTATTAGATAAAGGATTTCAAATATATGATATAACACCAATATATAACATAAGGTCACCCAACGTGGTGCAATTGTAATGCATAATTAATGACTATGCAGCCGACGAGGAGCTAGCATATCCAAAACATAATAGTTACATTTTTTGACTGTGAAGTGACAGTGACAGCAGACTTTTGATTTTGACTATGAGTGAGGCAGAAGGAGTCTGGTGATAGGTTGTGACGGACTGAAAGGTCGGACGCGGGGATTCCTCCAGAGAGGTACGGGGACTGGAAACAGACGGCAGGACAAGCCAACACCCATCCTACTTCCAAACAAGGAAGGGCAGCTCAAGACCAGAAGTTCAACAATGGGTCATCCCCGGAGTCAATTGGTCAGATGTCAAAGATCAGTCTCAATCAAAGATCAATCGCAGATCCAACACCAGTCATATTTCAAGAGTTAGTAATACATCAAAAGTCAGTGCTTATCGAGTTGCTGTGCCTAAAGAAAAGCTAAAAGTTGCTGAGGAGATGGCCGCTCTTGATGCTGAGGAACAAGCAAAGGCGAAAGCAAAAGCAAAAGAGCTTCAACTCAAGCTGTCTATCAGAGAAGAGAAACTCAAAGACGAGTTTCAAATATGTGAAGATGAAGAAGACGGAAGCAGAAGATCTAACCACTCTTTGTCAAATGTTGATGATGGGCTACAAGGCGTAACGTTAGAGTCACCAGCACCAAAGCACCAATGCATAGAGTGGCTCAGTGGCTACAAAGCAGTGATGGGCCGGATCAAAGCCAAAGATCACCGTTTTCTGTTCCTCAATCCGATCCTGCAGTCAGTGAATTGGCATAAACTCTTCTTGCAGCAGTTCAGACCTTTGCAGCAGCTCCAACCCCAGCAAGAACGGGAGGACAGACAAGGATGATAGCAAGGCAGTCATTGGATAAACACTTACCTAACTTTTCTGGCAATCCAGAAGAGTGGCCTGGATTCATCGTTCAGTTCCGACGTTCAACAAGAGTATGTGTTTTCTCTGAGGATGAAAACCTCTGCCGTCTTCAAAAGTGCTTAAAAGGAGCAGCTAAAGAGTGCGTCAGGTCGATGCTTGTTCTTCCTGACAACGTTGTGGTGGTCTTGGAAGAGAAATATGGCAGACTTGAGCTTATAATTCAATAGTAATTTGTATTTTTCATTAATTTGCAAGCAAATGAATAAAAAAAACGGCATTCAAAACTAGTTGTACACCTAGTTTTTTTGCATAGTGACCTCTTGGTCGAAATTTAGTCGAAAAGGTTTTCGGAATTGACCACTGCCAAATTGACATTTCAATAAATAATGTTTAAAAAAGTGTACGTTTTTCACGATTTTGCGTTAAAAAAAGTACGATTTTCTGTTAAAAAAGGACGCCTTTCATGATCACTGCAAAAAACTATAGTTTAGAGAGCTCGGAAGGCGACATGTCCTTTTATTGACAAGGGTGAGTCTATTGTTGACTTCTCAATTGTAATCCGGAATCTGGTCTCAATCGTAGAAACACTTCAACGTTCAGAGTACCTCATCAACTCTCAGCTTTTGACAGAATTGACCCAGATACTTCCTGCCGTTTTGAGAATGAGTTGGGAAAAGAAAGTAGTCAAGAAATATTCAGCCATAGCTACCCTCAAAGACTTTTCCAACTGGATTGAAGGAGAGGTTCGAGCTGCTTCATTTGTGACAAAAGTTAACTTTCCTACTGATGATGAAATGGGAAGTCAGAAGTTAAACGCAATGACAAAGGTACAAGAAATCATACAAGTTCAAACACTGATCCAGTTTCAACAGAGCCAAAGGAAGCCAAATGTGCTTGTTGTGCTGGAAAGTCCCATTCCATCGAAGTTTGTAGCAAGTTTCAGGAAAAGGCAATAGACGACAGATGAACATTGGTACGGGAGAAGAAGTTGCTTTGGATGCTTAAAAGTAATGAATCATTCATCTCAATGCAAGAAGAAGAAAGATTGTGGGGTCGATGGCTGTAAGAAGAACCACAATCCTCTTCTGCACTCAAAGCAATTATCACAGCAGAGAGTTCCTGAGTCTTCGACTAAATATTCAGCTGAGACAGTCATATTGACTGAAAGTATGGATTTGGTCTCTCAGATTCAGGCAGCGTCAACTCACATTCTTAGGTGCTTCCTGTTGTGTTAAATGGACCTAGATGTGAAGTCTCAACATTTGCTATGCTCGACCAAGGCTCAACTGCAACATTGATGGATGGTGGTCTAGCAGCAGAGCTTGGTTCTATTTCTCCTCTGAGAATCAAGTGGTATGACGACTCAACAAAGGTGGACTACGAGTCACGCAACGTAAAAGTAAAGGTACGAGGTGCTGGAATGAGACTTGTTTATTATTTCAAATGTAAAGACAGTCTCAAAATTTGATTTATCTACTCGTACAATGGACATTCACAGCTTAAGTGACATACATCATTTGCAAGTTTTGGAAGCCGTAAAGAGAGCAAAGCCCAAGCTCTTGATAGGACAAGACTAATCCCACCTCATTGAGTCAAGGGAACTTTGCTAGTGTCCAGAGGGTAGTCCAATGGCTTCACTCATCAAGCTGGGATAGCTTGTTCATGGAACACATACAATTTTACTGGAGAGGAATGCTAATTTATCTGCCATGTCTACAGTAACAAGGAGCGTGATGAAGATCTTCATCAGCTTGTACTTGATTCTTTTAAAACTGGGTCATTTGGAGTCAAAGTAACAGATAAACAATCGAGATCCAGGGAAGATCTCAGAGCCAAAAGCATCATGGAGATAACTACCAGAAGAAAGGGGACTGATTTGACACAGGATTGCTTTGGAGAGATGAGTAAGCTGTTCTACCTGAGAGCATGTCAAATGCTCTTCGACGACTCAAGAGCATAGAGAGGAAGATGGATCGTAACCCAGCTTTTGCACAAACCTACGAGTCGAAGATCCAAGAGTATATCAAAAAGGGGTTTGCTTGCAAGGTCACTGATGAGGAACTTCAAGTGGTAAGCGCCAAGGAGTGGTACCTTCCTCACTTTGTCGTGACGAACCCAAACAAACCCGGGAAGCTCAAATGGATTTGTGATGCAGCAGTGAAGTCTCATGGTGTTAGCCTGAATGACATGCTACTCCAAGGACCAGACTACCTCAATTCTCTACCTGGCATTCTTTGGAAGTTCAGACGGAAGAGGGTGGCAATCTGTGGTGACATCACTGACATGCTTCATTGTGTTTTTATTCGCGATGAAGACCTTCCTGATCAAAGATTTTTATGGGAAAAGACAAAAACAGAGAACCAAATGTAATGTTCATGAAGGTAATGATTTTTGGTGCCCCCTCTTCTCCCTCTTTACCTCAATTTGTGAAGAACATCAACGCTTTGGAGTTTAAGGATTCTTACCCAAAAGCAGTAGCAGCAATTATAAACCACCACCACATGGTTGACTGGCTTGATTCTGATGACACTGTTAAGAGATCATCAAGATGTTTGAAGAGGCGAGGACAATTCCGAAAGAGGAGGATTTATCATTTGCAAATTTGTTCCAAACTTTTAAGATGTCATGGACTCGATTCCTGAGGAACTTAGAGCCAATTCGACAAAAGAACTAAACTCAACACAGGGAGATAACTTTGAAAGAGCTGTTGAACCCTAGATCCGACGAGTTCACGTTCAGACTTAAGTTTACAAAGGTTGACGACTAGCTTCTTGTTGAACAGAGAAGTCTGACAAAGAGATATGTCCTCCGGCTTGTCATGTCACTTTTCGATTCTTTGAGTTTTCTTTCGTAGCTTCTAACTACGTTATAACTTCTGAAAATAACGTTTTGCAGTAAATGTAAGGTACCCAAAGCGTTACTATGTGAATAAAATGGTAAGTGCTGTAGCAATCCTTAGATATCTTGTAATTATACCAGACGAATATGTAATAGCGAATGGAAAATTTAATGCAGAGGCTGCTCAGGCTAACGTCTATCGCTTTATGTGGTGTCTTTATGTGCTAAAAGCACTATCTAACACATATTAGGTTCAAAGTTCTGTGTCTTTAGTGTTAAAACGTCGTCCAGAGGTTATTATAGTGTCTTAAAAATCATATTTACACCTTGAAAATTGATACTCGGTGCATTACGCAATTAACGGTATTAATATGCACAGTTTACTCATATATTTAATACATATATGAGTTTACTACTCCCGGAAAGCAGGTTTAGCAATTCTTCGACGTCTGTTAATTACACCAGACGAATATGTATGGCGAATGGAAAATTAAATACAGAGGCTGCTCGAACTAATGGCTATCGGTATCTGTAGTGTCTTTATGTGCTGAAAACACTCTCTAAGACACATTAAGATCAAATGTCTATATCTTTGATGTTAGAACGTCGTCTAGAGGTCATTATAGCATCCCAAAATTTATATTTAACCTTGAAAATTGTTACTCGGTATATGAGGCAATTAGTGGTTTTAATATGCACAGTTTACAACTCCCGGAAAGCAGTTTTAGCATTTCTTCGATGTCTAGTAATTACACCAGAAGAATATCTAGGTAATGGCGAATGGAAAATTCAATACAGAGGCTGCTCATGCTAACGTCTATTGCTTTCTGTGGTGTCTTTATGTGCTAAAAGCCCTATCTAAGACTGATTAGGATTAAAGTTCTGTGTCTTTAGAGTTAAAACTTTCTTCCAGAGGTTATTATAGCTTCCTAAAATTTATATTTACACCTTGAAAATTGATGCCCGGTGCATTAGGCAATTAGCGGTATTAACATGCACAGTTTACAACTCCCGGAAAGCAGCTTTAGCAATTCTTCGACGTTTGTTAATTACACGAGACGAATATGTATGGCAAACAGAAAATTCAATACAGAGGCTGCTCAGGCTAATGTCTATTGCTTGCTGTGGTGTCTATGTGCTAAAACACTCTCTAAGACACATTAAGATCAAAGTTCTGTCTCTTTAGTGTTGAAACGTTGTTCAGAGGATATTATAGCGTCCCAAAATAATTATTTACTGCTTAAAAATTGTTACTCGGTGCATGAGGCAATTAGGGGTGTTAATAGGCACAGTTTACAACTATTGGAAAGCAGTTTTAGCATTTCTTCGATGTCTGGTAACTACACCAGACGAATATGTAATGGCGAATGGAAAATTCAATACAGAGGCTGCTCAGGCTAATATCTATCGCTTTGTGTGGTATCATTATGTGCTAAAAACACTCTATAAGACATATTAAGATCAAAGTAAACAGTAAACTCTCAGCAGGGCTTTGAGCACCTATTGATGGTGGCATGCTAAGTCAAGATAAAATGCTTATTTTAGCTACAGCACTAAACGGTTTATTCACATAATAACATAATAACGTTATTTTTAGACGTGCTAACGTAGTAATAGGCTAAACTAGATATTTTAAATTATCTGGTTGCAGAAAAATTTATTGTGGTAGAAATAGATAGCTGAATGTGCTCCACATGTATTATTAGCAGTAAACTGTAAGCAGGGCTTTGAGCACCTGTTGATGATGTCAGTCTAAGTCGAGATAAAGTGCTTATATTTTGTAGATTACTTACTGTTTTATTCACATTGTAATGTTTTCGGTACCTAGTATTTACTGCAAAACGTTATTTTTAGACCCTATAACGTAGTTAAAAGCTAAACTAGAAAATTTGAATTTTTTGGATGCAGAAAAATTTATTGCGGTAGAAATAGATGGCTGAATGTGCTCCAAATGTATTATTAGAAGAGTCGCTATTACTCCAGTAAACTCTAAGCAGGGATTTGAACACCTGTTGGAGATGGCACGTTAAATCAAGATAAAATGCTTATATTATGTACAGGACTAACCGTTTTATGCATATAGCAATGTTCTCGGTACCTAATATTACTGCAAAACTTTATTTTCAGACATTATAATGTAGTTGAAGACTAAACCAGATAATTTGAATTTTCCGGATGCAGAAAAATTTATTGTGGTAGAAATAGATGATTAAATGTGCTCCAAATATATTATTAGAGGGGCTGCTGCTACTTCAGTAAACTCTAAGCATGGCTATTGATAAGAGTTATTGGTTCTGCTGTTATTTTGATTTGCTGGGTTTATCTTTGACCTTGGGGAGGTCCGACCCAAGGATTTGTCTACGTCGAGGACCTGGCGCCCTCTCCCATAGTTTTTTTGCAGCTTTGCTGGAACCTCGACCCTTCCTGATGAGTTAGTCAACTTAGGCCGATAATTACCAGCCGGCAAAATACCAAATATAACTTTCGCCACCAGGTAAGGCCGACCCTTAATCCTTCGTCACAGTTATTTTTAGACGTTATAACGTGGTAAAAACTAAACAAGCGAATTTGATTGTATTGTATTAGAAATGGATGGCTAAATACCCTCGAAATGTATTATTAGAAGGGCTGCTACTACTCCAGTAAACTGTAAGCAGGACTTTGAGCACCTATTGATGATGACACGCTAAGTCGAGATAAAATGCTTACACTATGTACAGCACTTACCGGTTTATTCACATAGTAACGCTTTGGGTATATAATATTTACTGCAAGACGTTATAACGCAGTTAAAATCTAAACTAGAGAATTTGAATTTTGTGGATGCAGAGAAATTTATTGTAGAGAAAATTGATTGCTGAATGCCCTGCAAATGTATTATTAGAAGGACTGCTGGTACTCCAGTAAACTCTAAGCAGGGCTTTGAGAACCTGTTGGTGATGGCACGCTAAGTCGAGTTAAAATGTTCGCTCACTCAGGCATCAAACAGTTCTCGGTAGTGTTAATATTACCTACATTCCTTGTAAAGCAATAAATAAAACGATACCTACTCCCTGGAACGCTTCCAATCCATAAAATACTGGACAATTCTCCTCGTTCCCGCCTAAAATCCCGAAATCCAATATGAACTGACGAAATATATCTACAACGTGAAGAATACGACCTAAAGGGAGTATGGAAATCAAAATGGACGTTAAATAATAACTTTATTCCAAACGGTCTTTATGATCCAACTACCACTCTACAAGGAATGCAGTTACCCAGAAAAATATGGTGCCGACCAAACCGCATTAGAACCGGCCATGGTAGATGCAAATCGATGCTCCACAAATGGCAAATATCCGACTCACCTTATTGCGACTATGGAGTGCCAGAAAAAACGGTAGCCCACATAGTACAAGACTGCCCCCTCCGTAAATATCAAGGAAACTGCCACGAAATTTACAAAGGCAACCTTTGTAGCTATCAAATGGTTGAGCGACCTGGACATAGATCTACGAGTATAGGATAAGGAATTACAATAATAATAAATTCTAAACTTTAATAGGTAGCTTTAATATTTTAATAAATTTTAATCATTTACAAGATTAGTAGTAATAGGTTGACTGTCTGTTGTATACACACATATAATAGGTAGGTAATTATATTTACCTATCTTTTATAATTCGTTATTAAGCGCTAGGTAGATCGCAATGCGATAAATAAATAATGTAAAGTAATATACTATTCTTCAGAAAGGCATTCAACTCCTAGAATTCGTAGTTGAAACCAGGCCTCACTAGCTATTGCTAGTAGTATAAATGTATGGTGGCACTGTCTGTCAGTTTTGACACAAACTGACACAAAACCTAACCTGCTAACCTCGAATTTTACATAGATTTACAGTGCCACCAACATGTTACTCATACGTTGTACCTATAACCAGTTTTCTATGCAACCGATGGTCAGTGAACTCTAACGTAACTGGAAAGGACCCGTCGCGTGCGCAAAGCACGCAAAACTGTGTCAGGGGCGACAGAGTGAGAGGGAATGTACGTGTAGGATCCCCATCTCTGTTTTACAGATGCAAGTGAATGGCGATTGTGCGGTTCATTTCCCATTTATTACAATTTGTTAATATTTTGAGGAGCTTGTATCTTTGAAAAGGCTTTTAGTTTGTCGAATACATTTACATCAAGCGGTTGGTGTATTTTGTTTAAAGCAAATTGCAGCAAAATAGTGCCAAAACCATTTTCCAAGTGTTGTGTTTAGAAACTGAGTAATCATGGTGCTTAATTGTGTAGCTTATGGTTGCAATAATGTACAGAATGCAAGAAAACCAATTTCATTTCATACGTAAGTTTACAGTTTTTTAATAGTCTAAAGTCTATAAAATCTTTGTTGTATGTTAAGATTTAAAATGCTCATAAAATGTAGTTAACCTATAAAAGTTAAAAAAGTATATAATCATTTTTATTATTAATTAAGTATATGTTTATTTTAGTTTTCCATTCAAACGTCCAGAGATTCTGGAACTTTGGGTGAAAGCAATAAGAAGAGAAAATTGGTTGCCTTCTAAGACGAGTAGACTGTGCGGGCAACATTTTTTATCTGCGGATTACCAAATTAGGCCAGGATGTAATACTAAATTACTTAAACGTGATGCTGTGCCAAGTATTTTTTCATTTCCAAAACATCTATTGAAAAAGGCAACACCTCGCAGGAAATTAATTCGACATGATGTGAGTTATTAAAATAACCTTCTGTATTATGCAAAAAATTATTGTTTTTTTGTAATTTTTTTCTAGATGGCAGATGATAGGGTTAAAGAAGAACCTATGAGTATTGATTTTGGTGTTACTACACCAGAATCGATAAATTTGCCATCGTCATCTGCTAGAGGATCAAAACTGCTCAGAGACCAAGAAACGCAGACTGCGGCAATAGATGATAGACTTTTCCGCTTGAAAAGACATGTCAAAACTTTAAAACAAAAAGTCAAGAGGAGAAATTTAAAGGTGTCTACTATGAAACATCTCATTAAGGAAATTTCAAAAAGTGGCTATAGCAATGAAAATTTAAATACTGTCCTGAAAAATTATTTTGAAGGTTAATAATAATGCTTGTGCTAAACTATTGTACTAGAAAATTAATAATGAATTTTTTAGGTCTGCCTTTAGAGCTTGTGCTTCTGCAGAAAACAGACTCTGAAATTAAAGATCGTGGCCAAAGACATTATGTTTGTTGTCTTTTGATAATTTTCATATCTACAACAGAATAACGATAGGAAGACGACATTTTAAGCCACTTGGGCCCAGTCCGATGACCTGAATGTGATGTTTTCTCTTTTAAGCTAATTCTGTTTGTATGATAGCCGATAAATGTAGACTAATTGTATTTTACATAATTTATTCATGTAAATATTTGTACTATGAAATATTAAATACATTTTGTATTTTGCATATAATATATTATATAAAAGCATTTAGTCTTTTTAATTTATTGCTAATTACAACTGCTGAAATGCTTAATAATCACTATTTCTTTATATTGCTCTTGTAAGTGTTCATAATAATGTTTACAAACAATTACAGATATTAAGCGTTTCACCATTTGCATTAGCCGTGATATTTTGAATTGAAATAAAATCATTGTTGAAATAAAAGTGTTGTGAAGGCCAGTTACTTATTCATTTTTGTACCTTTTCTCATTTGTAATTTTTTTCCAATGATTTATTTTGTTCCCTATATGTGTATCTATAATTTTGTTTAAACATATAATATAGATTTTAAATATTGTTTTATCAGGCAAATAAGGGTTTTAACAAATTTTAATGACTGCTAAATTTGTATGGTCACCTATACAGAATTTTATTAAATTTTTGACAAATACTAGAAACAGTTAAATAATTATTTTACCTCTTAAAAGATTAAAGATTAATCAAATAATCTGTATAAATTTTAATACATTATTTTAGAAAAGATAGGATAGGAAATAAAAAATAAAACCTTCAAATTTGCTCATTTCTGCCATTTATTCAATATGTTAAACAGAGAGGGAGATACTACACACTTGCGGGTTGCCTAAAAATCAACTTGCCTCACTTTTAAAGCATTTAGCGTCCCTTCCAGTTGTTATTGAGTTCACTGCCGATGGTACATACATTTGAAATTCCCAAAATACAGAGATTTGCGGAGAATTGCGAAACTTCACATATGCTCAGGTCGTAGAAAGTGATGTTTATCAAACAACTCAGATGGTCGTTATATTGCTAATAATTTATTGAAATGTCAAAAATAAAAATAAATAAAAGGTCAAATTATCTAAAGTTTTTCCCTTTTATGGATAAAATGCATCTTTATTCACTTGTACCATACATTATCACATTATCTATTCATAAGCAGAAAATTATATGGCCCAAACATTTTTGAAACAACTGGTACCTACTAAATTCTTCAAGGTTGGTGGGACTGGTTGATGTAATGTTGGTATTGTACTGTGATGTAAAGAGTAAAGACATTATTTAGGGAAATTCACGTTTATGGCGAAATTGCTGGAAGTTTAAAACGTCAGTGCATTAACTACGGTTAATTTTCAAGCTCTTGTGAAAATTTAAATAAAATCGTTAACAATGGCTATGTCAAAGACCACTAATACGTACAATCGACAAAACTGGGAAGATTCTGTAAGTAATTGATTGCTGTAAAAATGTTTGAATTTTTTTTCTAACCTCAAATTTAATTTTAGGATTTTCCAATTCTTTGCCAAACATGTTTAGGAGATAATCCTTATATACGAATGGTTTGTAAGCTACTTGTTATCTAATTTATTGTAAATTAATAATTCATTTGCAGACGAAAGAAAAATATGGAAAAGAATGCAAAATCTGCTCAAGGCCTTTTACCGTTTTCCGATGGTGCCCTGGTGCCAGAATGAGATTTAAGAAAACTGAAATATGCCAAACTTGCAGCAAATTAAAAAACGTTTGTCAAACCTGCTTGTTAGATTTGGAATATGGTTTACCAATTCAGGTGAGTACATTTCAATACGAACTTTGTGGATCCGCTTGTTAATTATTAACATTTTGTGCTGTTAGCTCCTTCATGGGGTGTTAGTGCCTCACCATTATTATTATTTAGAAATGTATTATCTTATAGGTTCGGGATTCAGCCTTGAAAATGAAAGATGACTTGCCAAAAAGTGACGTTAATAAAGAATACTACATTCAGAATATGGAAAGAGAAGTATGAGCTTTATCGCTAATAGAGTTTTGAATGTTATATCCGTGTTATGAATTGTAGCTTGCAAGGGCGGACTCAGGTACTGGTCTGGGTACAAAATCGGGAGAACCAAATGATCTTTTGATGCGACTAGCAAGAACTGCACCCTATTATAAAAGAAATCGCCCACACGTGTGTTCGTTTTGGGTTAAAGGCGAATGTAGGAGAGGAGAAGAATGTCCTTATCGGCATGAGAAACCCACTGACCCAGATGATCCATTAGCTGATCAAAATATCAAGGATCGCTATTACGGTATTAATGATCCTGTAGCTGATAAGTTATTGAAAAGAGCTGCTGCTATGCCTGCATTGCCGCCACCGGAAGATAAAACTATAACTACCTTGTATATTGGCAATTTAGGAAGTCTTGCAGAACAAGATATAAGGTAAAATTTATATTAAGGTATTTATTTATTTTATTGCTCAACAGGCATTGCCCAATCAAAACTTTTCCTTTAAGTGTATTTAAATTCATTTATAACGAACACATTTATAGTTATCGCTCGGGTAAAGGGGCGTATTTGCAAAGATAATATGACGGAGCGTTCCCTTAAAATAAGCTAGGTCACAAATTATTACCTCATTTAACGCACTGAACAAGTCACACTATGGAGAACAACACGTTTAATAAATTACATCTGCTCTTGAATCCGTGACATACCTGACAATATTATGCACTAATATTAAATTAATCAAACATTAAAATTAGAAAAAAATCATCCTTTATTCGCATTCAATCACTGTCTTGACGTTGAAAAAGATAAAATGACACGTTTCACTTAAATTTAAAGATAGAAAGATATTTGCTACAAGATGGCAAGGAATTATAAATTTTAGCAGCACTATATGAAAAACAACGTTCGAAAAATACAGATAAATATGCAATAAGCATTAGAAATTTATGGCATAAATATTTTTAAAAATTGGAAATTCGGTAACTCGAACTTTCAAAAACTCTAATTTTTTGTCTTCCCCTGTCACTCGAGTTGAGGGTTAGGTTTATATACGAAATCGCATATAAGGTGTATTCACCATGGTATAATTCCATTGATGTGGCGTTTGTTAGACGAAGTGCCTGTCATTTTTAATTAACTAAAATCAAAGTGAAACGAAAATTACATGCTATCCACAAAACAAGCGTCAATCCAAGATACACACCATAAATGAGGTTAGGTGTTACGCATTCAAACTTCAAACAGCAGTTTTGCACACCGATTCAAATCCCCAGTAGGCTGCGATTAGCCATCAACATCCAATGGAATGCCTGCGTTTATAAAAAATATAGAAACTGTTCTATTGCTGCTTCTTTTTTCATGGATCCTACTGCCCTTTCACGCGTCGGATTGACGGTCCAGTCCTTCTTTCATCCAGTTCTTCCACGCTTCCCTATCTCCTGCTAGAATTTTCATCTCCGTTAATGATTTCCCCTTTGATCTCCCCCCCAAGTCCTCTTTCTGGTCCAGCCAACTTCTTCTCGGTTCATCCTTGTAATATGCCCGTTCCAGTTTAGCTGTTTTTTTTCTATTTTTTCTAGTACTGGTGGTTGTTGGGTAGTCTCCCTTATGTGCTCGTTTCTCACGTGTTCCCATTTGGTTATCCCCATGATCTTTCATCTCCATTGCATTTATTTTTCCCATGTGCTTTTTCTGCAGTAGGTAATTATGGGTACCTAGCGTTATTGTATTATGGATTTTTATTTTAATATCTCTATTTCCTTGTGGCCTAAAACCGTTTTGTTCAGCGAATAGTACACTCTCAATGATTTGTTTGCTCTGTTGGCTAGTTCTGCATCGATTTTATCGTCACTTGTTAGTGTTTAAAGGTTGTTACTCTTTCTAGTGGTGAGTTTTTGCATGTAACCTCCCTGTTCCTGTTGATTCCATGGGTTTCATTGATTATCATCACTTATGTGTTGTTTGTGTTAATTTCTATCTTTATGTGTTCTATTTCATTGGTCCAGTTGTCTGTTAGTTTCTGTGTTTTTCCTCTAGAGTCGACCACTACTACTATGTCGTCTACGTACATCAAGCTGCTTGTTGATATGGGCTTTAGATTCGTGTATCCTACACGGTGTTTAGCTGTGTTTTGGCCTTGATTAGCTTTAGTATTTGTTCATCATGATCACAAATAGCAGTGGACTTGTGTCCCCCTGCTTTATTCCGTTTTTCATCTTAAATACCTCTGATCTTTGTCGTGCTAATTGTACTTTGCGCTTCACTTTATTAAGCGCTAAACAGAATACAACGTTCCCAACCGTTCCTATGCGCGAAAACACGCCTACACTTTTCAACAGGAACAGAATAAGCGCTGCTTAGCGTTGTAAACATAACCTTAAAAACACAACATAACCTACAAAAACTAACGTTGCAGTGTTTGTAGTTAGCTTCACGATGGATGATTGTGATGTTTTTATACTATTTTATAATCTGTATTTATTGTATTTAATGACCCTAACGATCAACCTGCAAAATACGGAATATAATAATACCACAGCTCATGCTCATTTTGGATAATCTGGTATTTTTGGTTATGTTTGGGTAGCGTTGACAGTTCACGGCGTTGGCAGCGTCACAAGTAGAAAGTAGATCAACTTCAGCAGTGTAAAGCGCTGACGCGCGTTCGTTCTGTGCAGTGCTACCACTTCACCATATGAGCGAACTTTGGGTTTGACATTTGGAGACAGTCAAAAGCGGTAGAGAGCGTCTATTCTGTTTCACGCTTTAATCGTGCTTCTTATTATTCGTATAAGCTGGTTCGGTACTTCTAATTTGGCGAGAGTGTTCCATAGTGCTTCTTAACGTAATTGTTATGTCTAAACTGAATATTAGCTTCTAAAATCGAGTAATGGAGGGAAAATTTTTCTCGAAAAGTTTATAAAATGCTTTGAACTATCGAAAACTTCGTTTTATCGAAATTCTAATTATCAAGAGCTATGTAAGAAGCAATAAAACTAGGCCTACAGATAAACGAGCAAAATACAAAATACATGAACTATGGAGGGAGTAATACTACAGATAGACCTTTAAAAATACACAACCAGACCTTCGATAACGTCACTTTATTCAATTATCTAGGAGTACTAATAGGAAACGGAAAGGAGAATGTAAAAGAAAGGTTCCAGAAAGGAATCAAATCTCACAATATTAACAAACCACTGCTAAAAAACAAAAGCCTAACTTAACTAAAGCAACAAAAATAACATTGTAACATGTAACATTAGGGCACATCATGAAAAGGACACCAACGAATATAATAATAGTATATTACATACCGAGGTGGGAAGTGTTTCATTCCTGTCGAGAGTTTAAGTAGTTAACCGAGACGCGAAGCGTCGAATTCAACTTTATCTCGAGACAGGAATGAAACTTTTCACCGTGGTATGTATACTATTTTATTTGCAACCACTTTATTCTAAACAATAATTGGAAAAATTATTATATTATGATACATGTTGTGACGCGCATGAATGGATCAACGAGATTCCCAGTGTCTCTACCTACTCAGCGGTCGGGAATGGATCGCGCATGAATGGATCAACGAGATTTCTATTGTCCCTACCTACACACCGGTCGGGAATGGATTCATTTCCAACCGGCAATCACTTTTCCGACCGGTTGGAAAGTTGCAAGTTGGGAATAGCTCATTTCCAACTTTTTAAGTCAGTAGTGATCTTATTACATATATGGTTGCGAATAAAAAGAATAACATTGGAAACCACTTCAATAATGAGGAAGAGGGAGGTTAAGAATAAGATGGTGGGACAACATCGAAGAAGATTTAAAAGTGATAAAGGTAGAAAATTGAAAAAATGTATGTAGAGACAGGAACAAATGGAAGAAAATAGTCAAGAAAGCCAAGATACATAAAGGTTTATGTAATGGAAACAGTAGAGGAGTGATCCACCTCAGAAAATGAATTCTACATCTTCTCCAACCAATGAGAGGAAGCCTTTAGAAGGCTTTATGATGATGATGTATATGTGAAACAATAGGAATTAATTATATACTGTTTGAGGCTTTTGTGGTTACTCGAATTATTCTTGTTAACATAGAATTTTGGCTTAGACCGCACAAGACCTTGCAGCTTGACGCACTGACTTTCACTCTGATGATGCAAGCTGCAAGGTTGTGCGAAACCTTAATGAATATGGGTGCACAAACAGCAACAAGGCCAAATCTGCCTAAGTATCCTCGTTCTTAAGTACTCAAACAACACCAGCCACCAAAGAGCCTGACCATCGCGCGGATTCTTGCTCGAGTTCACAAGGTGCAAGGCACTATAAGCCAGAGAATGCTAGTTGTTTATCCACAAATACTACGCGGTCTAAGCCGGAACTCTATGTTAACAAGGATATAGGAATTAGGTTGGGAATGTGACGTCAGTTCGAGTAATGGAGAGATATGGAAGTTCGACCGTATTTCTCCCAGTAGAAACAATTGGTTGATGTCTGATCTGTATTTTCGGAATCTACATTACTTGTCTCCTATACTGCCTTAGATTTTAGTTACAAAGTGGTCTTTTATGGAGGTAGCCAAATTTTTATATGCTATGTTGAGGACTCCTGTAGTTCTGTTTTAGTCCCGTTTTTATATATGGGGCATATTATTGCCTCCGTTCGGCTTTAAGACATCTTTTCTTCCTTCCGTATTTGCACTATTATCTTGAGGATTAAATTATACAGTTCTTGACCTCCATATTTGGACAATTCTGCCTGTTATCGTCACTCTAAGGGCTTTTATTGTTTTCTAATCCCTTTTATCATTGCCATTATTTCACCTAATTGTGGTAGATTTTTTGTGTCTGTTGTAGGCATTCTTTTGCTCTTTGTTAGGTTGTTTATGTACTTTGTTGCGTTGTTGCTCATCTTGATGTAGCAGTACTTCAAAGTATTCAGCTCACCTGTCTTATCATTTTATTTCACCCTTCTATTAATTTCTCATACTTGTTTTTACAGAATATAGGTTTACTCCGCCATCCTCCCTTAGTTTTTTAATTCTTTGGTAGAAATGTCTGATTTTCTTATTTTTAAATTGCTCTCTCCAACCTATCATTTTTATTTTATGTTTTCTTCTTCCTACATAGGTTTTTGCATTGCCTTCAAAGCTTTGTATCGATTTATAGTTTTCGCCGTTCTTTTCTCTAACATTATTTTTCTTGCCTTTGTTCTTTTCACTAACTTGTTTTCACACTCTTGATCATTCTATTTATCCTCTTGCTCTTTTTTTGTGCTAGTTATTTCTTTTGCTGCATCTCGTATGCCCTTATTGTTTCCCATTGTTCCAAATTATTTTGCAATTTGTTACAACGTAAATACTCTTTAAAACAAAACCGTCAGTTTGTTACCTCATAAAAACTACATCCTAACAAAATCGGAAAAATTACACAAATTCGTTGCCCTAACCCCATTACTATGGGCTGTAACAAAGGTTTCCGGCTAAAACGCTCAGCGAGAAGGGCGGGTTCTTGCCGACCTTAGATTAGGGCAACGATCCGGTAAACAAAATACAGGTACCTATTAAATATTTAGTGCCACCACTTTTGTTGGAAAACCCGTCTATGTAAAAAAAGTGGAAACCATAAAGGGGTGTTTTCAGTGTTCGATTTCAACCAGCGGGCAGCATCAGTGAACCTACCTTTAGTTCATCTCCTCCAAACCTTCTCTGTATTCCTTACAAAGAAAACACAAAACAAATACGAATGCAACAGTTGATAAATAAAATAATAATGCATAAAGTACTTAATTGAAGTCTATTGAGTTGAAAACATTCCTTGAAAGCAAAACACAAAATGTGCGCATCATACGGTAGCTTCAATTACGCACTCACATTTTCCAAAGATGTCGCACAAAAGCACCAAACGCAACATATGACCAAATATTTCGGGGAAGCACCGAACGTTTCATTGCGACTTATTGACGCCACGGGGTAATAAAAGATGAGCCGGCTGACACATCATGCGCTACCCTATCCCACTCAAAGCATGCTTTCCACAGGAACCTAAAAGCTGAGTCCCTCTATTGACGAATTTCTATAACAATCTGCATGGATTGATGTTAAATCGAATAATGTAGCCTGGAAATCTGCAGTGCGCACTACGCTCAACAGGGATCGGTACGGTTTAAAATCTTACGAAATTTAGCTCTAATTTGGGAATATAAAGTGCAGGAGTTTCAAAACGTGATTAAGGTGTCAAACTGACCCTAAATGAGACGAAAAAAGGTGAAAATACAGGAAATTGTCCCCACAAAGTAGAGCCCTCGAGGCTGTTAGGCTGAGAGGGGTCTTTTCTCAAGTGCATTATTTGTAATAACACACGCGTTCCATACAAAATTTTATCCTATAACTCAATAAATACCAAAATTGAGAGTGAACTAAATTATTTATAAGCCACGGGAGTGAGTTAAGTACTTATAAGTCACCTGTGGGTTATTTATTGTAACTCACGGTGTTAAGGGTAATGTGGGTTATGATGTAGACAAGCTAAATAACCCACGGTGTCAAAGGCAACGTAGGTTATGATGTAAACAGGCTAGTAATAGCCCAGTTTACTTATTTAAAGTGAACTAGTGAAACACCATATTGCTGTTGGGTATTGGATAATAGTTATTTACTATACAAGTGGGATAAGAGCATCATTAATATACGTGTGTGTAAGTTACAAACGAGGGTGTAGCACGAGTTATGTAAGCACACAAGTATATTAATGATTGAGAGAAATGTCAGATCTGTCATTTTCAAAAATATTTTAGTAGGCAAATGTCATTATGTCAGTCATTTGACACTAATCAGTTAGGTAATGAAGCCATTACATAACTGAGTGGTGTAATGAACTTCATTACCTAATGTAAATAGTGTCAAATGAGTGACGTAATGAGTTACTTATCCCAGTGGAGTAGATAAATAGATTTTTCTATGACCACTAGTACTAAAAGTAGGCCTTTTAGCGCTAGCTTTTTTTTCACTAAAAATTACGTTTTATAATTCAGCATGTTAAAAGTGAAATCAGCTGTTTACGTTTAGCACATGTGTTATAAAGTAAACAGCTGGTGTTGAATTTAGAATTTCGAACTGAAAGTGAGGTTGTCAAGTTATTCTAGTTACTTCTTTCTTTAGAGGTAAAGTGTTTTTTTAAATAATTAAAGCATTATGTAATGAATAAAGTAAAATGTGTACATTTATAATTACCTTTGATAACCAACTTTGACAGCTACCCGCTGCAGAAACAGTAACCTGCGTGTCAAGGCCATCTCTTTACTATGACATAAATTACAACTGTCATAAATGCAAACCTTTGTTAAATCGACGTGTATGGATTAATAACAGTAAATTTAAGGTCGTAGAAAAAATATTGTGTGCAAACTCGTGCATAAACATCCACTTTTAGCACTTGTTGCACAAATAGCTATTATACTCTGTTCACACTTTTTTTGCATGAAGCTTGGCCGTGACTGTTTCCCCAATTTAGTTGTGTAAAATTATTTTGTTGTGTTCAAACGAGGTTTATATTTGAGGTTATAGTTACCAAATACTTTTAGGAAAATATGACAAAACACGTTCAAATGCAAAATTGTCATATTTAAACAGAATAGAAAATGGAACTTAGTCATTTTTATGTATGTATCCAGTTTCAGTAATTGTGTAATTAGCAACATTTTTAATTAAGTACGTGGAAGGTCTTACAATATTTCAGATTTTAAATATTTCTCCACATGTACTATCAAAGTAAGAAGTCCATCTGGCAACAATATTCTGTTGTGTCAAATGACAGTAAATTTGTTGGAGGTTATATGCGGGTTATACAACAAAATAAAAATTACGGTTCTGTTCAAGTGCAACTTAACAACAACAATTCAAGGCCAACCTTCATGCAAAATAGAAGTGAATGGATTATATATGTTGCCTGTATATTACAACAATTCTAATTGTTTAAATTATTCTATCTAACTTCGTATCATCTGCAAATAGCATTTTAAATTGTAAATACAAGCTAACAAATCGTTTATAAATATTAAAAATAAGAATGGTCCCATATTGGAGCCTTGTGGGACTCCTGAATTTGTTTTATAATTCTTCTCATTGTAACACATTTTGTGCCTTGTGGGACCCTGAATTTGTTTTATATTTTTTCTCATTCTAACAAATTTTGTGCATTGGTAATAGTAATAGTTTTTACTAAATATTTGTGCTCTTTTAACGAAAATTTTTCCATCCAGCTGTAGTGGTTGAATTCAATACTCCCACTTCTTCAGTTATCACACAGCCAGTTCCCATAATATTTTTAATAACAATTTTCCAGTTGTGATAATTAATATACTTCAACAATATCGTTCTTTTTTTCTATTGTGACCGATTCTATGAGACTAATCAATTGAAATAATATGTATGTTAATGCCAAGTTTTGTCTGTATTTTCGAACTTTTTTATCGATTCTAAATATTCGAAAATGATTACGACGTAATTTGATTACAGATTTATCGATTTCCATAATTTTTTTTTTTTTTATTAACTTTAGAATGTCTTCAGCATTTTTATTTATTATATCTAGTTTTATCGCAAATTTACTTTGACCACCGTGTTCAAGGTGCTAAAATATCAATGAAGTTTTCATTGCAGGCTGAGGCTTTCATGGCAGTATCTATAAGGTCTCTAGTATCTTGAATTTGTGGCTCCTATAACATTACCCTTCAATGTTTGTGAAGAATGAAGCAATTTAGAATTGATTTTATATCACAAATTAATACTCCACACATTTGCAACTTCTATAACTGCAATAAACCGAATAAAAATTAAAATCGACACATATGCTTGTTGTTCAGTGTGAAACATCTTGAATTTAACGGTTGACCAACGTTTGCAATTTGTGCAATTTTCAATAGAAAACACTAACGCATAATTTATTTCAGGGATCACTTCTATCAGTATGGAGAAATACGTTCCATTAGCTTGGTACCTAAACAACAGTGTGCGTTTGTGCAGTATACTACACGAGCTGCTGCTGAGAATGCAGCTGAAAAAACTTTTAACAAGTTAATATTGGGTGGCAGAAGACTGACTATAAAGTGGGGGCGATCACAAGGCCGCCAAGGACCAACAATTGGAAATCCAAATGCAGAAATCTTTGAGCCAGTGCCAGGCCTTCCCGGTTCTCTCCCAGAACTTAGTAATAACTTCTTTAATTTAGAGCCAGGGCATATTCCGTTACCTAATATGCCACCTCCGCCATCTTTGATGGTACCCCCGATGTTCGGACCACCTCCTATGCCACCCTTCTTCTTCACGCCACCCCAGGCGTCTGCATTTGCTCCATCTGCCACCAGTGCTACGATTAGTAGTAGTGCTGCTAGTACAGTTAGTACAGATGTTGGTATGAAGTCAAGTGTGCATTATCCTAGTCAAGATCCATCTAGATTAGGATCAACACAGCTTTTGGCAGATAGACAAGAGTAATTCTTAAAATAAATATTAATAGTAAAAATGAACGGTATATTGCATTTTTTTTTAATTAGAATGTCAATAGAGTTTAAGATTGTTCGATAAGTTTATTTAAAAAATCGTGAGAAAAATCAAATATTTAGTTTTATAAAGTTTAATTTCTTGATGAAATTTCTATTGATTGAAAAGATAGGGATATATTTGACTGTATTTGCTTTTTATAGTATAGGAAATATTGTGTGTAATAACATTTTGTAATAGCTTTCGAGTAAACGTTTACATTATTGTATTTCTAACAGTCATTTACACCTTTTCTATAAATGACCAATAAAGAGAATACTAAAATACTGTAAATTAGTAGTAGGAAGTTATTTATATGTCTGTTTAATTAATTATGTAGTGACATAAATAAAACAACTATTTTTGCATTTTAAAAAATTTAAAATCGACAGTTCATTTTTGTATACATGTATGATGCTCTTTTACAGGAGGTCGATGGCCTGTTTAGTTATTTGTAAGATTAGTTTACAAAAAAGTTGTATAAAAAATATCCAATATTCATCGGTTTATCAACAAAACGAGAACACTTACATTACGAAGTAAAATCTCAATAGTATGAATGTTGTAGTCTGCTCTAGCTAGTTTAATTTAGTTTAATTTTAGTTCAATTAAAATGCTTGCTACAATCGCCGGGGTGAAACCGGCTCCCAGGAAGCTCAGAATGCCAAAGTACCAATAATAATAAACTCGAGCTTAATTACCCAGGAAAGAATACAAAATAACTTTTCTAAACGTATAATAAATTCTAACTAGATACATAGTAAATTATATTGTATTCAAAACGAGAAATAAATGTAACGTTTGTAAATTAATAAAACTCTTCTAACGGGGCGTCTCGCTTGTTGGGATCGGGCCGTGTTAGTTTCTTTTGGACCAGCCTATATGTAGAGTAGTTCCGATGGCACGTAGGCGGCTCGTCAAGCCTGTACAGATAAGGTGTTAGTTAGCGAAGGCCGCTTAATGGCAGTAGGTAAACAACGAATTCTGTCTTCAAATTGTTGAAAGTGCAGGCAATATTAAGTTAACTTACATGCATTCCTGGTGCAACCTGTACGTATCGTGGCCTGCAGGTGTGCCGCGTGTGGCGAGATTACGTGCAGCCTGTGTATTTGGCTGGTTTATCTTCCTCAAGACTTTTGGAAAAGCAGGTGTGAATTATGTTCTGGCCTTGCAGGCGACGGTTGCCGGGGAAAATATGACTTAGGCCGCAGTTCGCCACTAACATGCAGCGAGGAATGGCCATGGAATCCCACCGTCTCAAATTATTAATGTAACCTCGTCGGGATGTATTGCTTTCGTTGTGGCCACATACCGGCTGGGCCCTCGGAGGTGATTCTTAAGCTGCTGCGTTGGCTAGGTTGTAATTAGGTATTTTTAGGGCCGGCTTATTAAGTATTTTGATTGGTGCGGGTTAGCAGCACGTATCTAAGGCGGCGAATGAGCGAATGGGACGTGGGGGAATTATTTAGAGGTGTCTTGCTGATGCGCCTGCGGGTCCCCCGAGCAAGACGGTTTAGGTATCGATTATCTGGTCGGATCTCTAGTTGATGAGCCTAGAGGCCCCCTGAAGTAGAGGGTCTAGATATGGGATATCAGGTCAGATCTCTAGTTGATGAACCTAGAGGCTCCCCGAACTAGAGAGTCCAGGTACGGGTTATCTGGTAGGATCTCTAGTTGATGAGCTTAGAGGAGACGGTCTAGATGGCAGGAATTCTACTCGAAGAGCCTAAAGGTCTTGAGCAGAATTGGAATAGGAACAAGGTACCGGAAAATTCTCTCTTGCCATAGCTTCGATTTCTCCTTTTATACCCTGGGCTGACGTAATAAGCGGTTCACGCCGATTCGTTGGAGCGGGGATTCTTGCATTAGGTGCGCGGAGGTGTCCCTGCGTTTCTTCGCGATGACGTCGCTTATCGCTATCGGCGCACGTGGTGCAAGCCAAGGGGGAACGCGCAAATTAATTTTTAATTACAGAAATTGCGTTCGCGCTGGGCAAAACGTTACATATGATCCACCCTTCGGAAAAATAAAGGACCACCGGCGCAGAAGACATCAAGAAGATACCTGGAGGTCGGTTGCCGGTTCGTCGGTACTAGTTTACAGGGTTACAGACACTCTCATCCAAGCTTCGGCGGGTTAAGCCTACAATATGCCGTCATCCGAGCTCACGGCGGCAAGATCGCGCTTCAAGATAAGACCGCTGTTACCAGGACCTTTCAACGGGCGAAAAAGAATACGACGTACGAATGCCAAACTAGGGCAAGCGAATTGCCCAATTGGCGGACAGGGATATTCTTTCATTCAAACGTTCTGGAACGAATGTCGGGCGGCGCGATCTGCGCGCAAACATTCAACTCTCTGGAGCTAGAGCAGAGACCGCGGTGTCGGCGTGCAAACATTCAAACTCCCTGGAGCTAGTGCGTAGGTCACGGAATGAGCATGCAAGCATTCATACGTCGTGGAACAGGTGCAGGACCGCGGTATCGGCGTGCTACATTCTGGAAATATTTAAGCCTGCGAAAGTATAAGTTTTCAGGTACACCAGGTGCTTACACACGGATACATGCGGCTCTGGCACTGAAAAATGTCCACGGATACGCAGGTGCTTATCGGCGGAACTAGTACTGGAGAAATTACACGGATACAACAGGTATTTATCAGAGGAACTGGTACTGGAGAATTTCCATGGATACACTAGCTGCTTACAGGCGGATACCTGCAGATCTGGGACTGGGAAAATTTCCACGGATGCAACAGGTGCTCACAGGCGGATCCGGTACTGGAAAATTCCTACGGACGGACATATGGATTGTCTCGGAAGGTCCGTAGTATCTTCGGCTATTTACGGATGTGGTATTGGAGAACTTCCACAGACGGACATCTGGATTGTCCCAGGCGGTCCGTGGTCGGAGTCTTCCGTCATCTGCTCGGGTGCCTCGGGGTTGTTAGGCCCGTACCAGCACTAAATAGCACTCGCCCCTGAGGAAGAATTTTCTGAACTAGACGGGATTTCGGAAAGATCTTAACTGTACGGGAAAGGACGGGGATCTCGGAATACTAGGCTTGGACATCTCTGTTTCTGGGTTCTGATACATTTTTCCGAACGGCTAGGCTGTAACAGGCTTTGTACATTATTACATTTTACAACATTTACTGTTACTGTTTTTTTTCAGAGTTTTACTCGGGCGCCATCTGGATATACTGGAATACTGGAAAACTAAGATACTGGAATATAGGACGGCGGAGCTTTTATTCTGTTTCTTTCCTGGTTACAAGTTTGAGTTTTTGTTCCTGCTCTAGGGTGCCATTTTGTAGCCTGCGTGTCTAAATAAGAATATTTTTGACTGCAAATGTAATATAATGGCCCGTTTAAAAATTATAAGCAGTTAAAATTTTAAAAAATTGGCAACGCTTAAAGGTGAAACCAAAACGAAAGGAATTAAAGTATTTTAATCTTTGAAACTATGGAAACAATACAAAATTCAAGAAAGCAACAATTACAACTAAACGCATAAAAAACATTAATTTATAGCAAATGTTCAAAATTTTGGCCAGTTGCTGCTAAGCAAGCGTTTGTTTTTCTTCTAGTATTGCTATGTACCTGGTTCAACATCTCTGGTGTTACCGTAGCAACAGCGGCAGTTATTCTATTGCGTAGCTCTTGTTCCCTTGCTGGTGCTGGGTTGTAGACAATGTTTTTCATGTGACCCCATAGAAAGAAGTCCAAAGGTGTTATATATCTGGACTACGCGGAGGCCATGGGACAGGACCACAACATCCAATCCAGTGATCAGGGTAATTTTCATCCATTCATTCTCTGACTAAACCAGTATAATGTGGCGGCGCACCATCCATTTGAAACCACATTAAATTTTGTATTGCCGCAAAAGGAATATTTTCTAACATTTCTTGTAGACCGTGGTTTAAAAAGTGGAGAAAATTGTTGCTGTCTATTCGATGGGGTAAAAAGAATCGTCCAATGATGTCATCATCATCTACATCAAGGGTTAAACCATTAGGTTTGTTCCAATTTCATAATACTTTTTTTGTGAAGTGTTCATCTGCTTCAATTTGCTGTAGCAGCCACTGGCTAAAATTTTTTCTTTGCAGAAAGTTGTTTTCTTATAGAGCATGAACTTTTGAAGAACGAAAAGGATGATAAATGTCCTCTTTTAAAATTCTATGCATTAAACTGCAATTTATCCCAAGCTCTTGGGCGATTCCGCGTGTGCTCATACCTGGTTAATTTTCCACGGCTGCAAGAAGTTGATCTTCCAATTGAGCAGCCCTGGTTGTGCGTGGTCGCCCAAACAACAAAGTATGGAGCGGCATCATCCAGGATCTCCTCCTCCATGCAAATTGCTTGTACAGGCTTCAGCGAGCAAGATAGTGAATACAGTTTTTTTGGGATGCTGAAGGAATTTTACTGGTAGATTTTTTAGAACATGGCTACACAATCATTGGTCAATATTATGCAGCATTAGTTATAAAACTTCGTGATTGCATTAAAAAAAGAAGAGGAAAACTGTCACGCGGAATTATCTTTCATCAAGACCACGCCTCAGTTCATAAAAGCCTTATTTCTATGAATGCAATTCATGACGCTGGGTTTGAAGTTATGGAACATCCACCCTACTTCCCTGACTTAGCTCCCAGTAGTGATTTTTATTTATTTCCAAAGCTAAAAGAGAGTCTTCGGGGAACAAAGTTTGAGAGCGATGACGCTGTTATGGCAGCAGTGCAGGACTTCTTCTGTGATCAAGACTCCGAGTTTTTCAAGAAAGGTGTTGCTATGCTTGAACATAGGTGGAATAAGTGTCTTCACGTTCATTGTTGTATTCTATGCTGGGAACAATAAATACTATACCTACATCCCTCGTATATTCTTTTAGATGTCTTAATTGTTTTTGAAAACTAAGGGTGTTGGTAATGAGTAAATATTCCTGCCAGTCTCATAGTTTACAGTTTCTGTTTTGTATTTTGCACAAGTAAATTTTACTGTTGAATGGCAAAAATGCAAATGGTACCTATAAGGCTACAAAATCGTCGATATTTTAACTACAATTCTACAACCCAAGCGATTCATTTTGCCATTTATAAACTAGCAGCCAACATTTGGCTTTCAATCGAAGTCTTGATTACAACAGTAGGACTTCTTGATAATAAGCCCTATTCTTTCAGCATAAACCAAACGCCAACCTTAAACTAAAAATTGATAATCAGCAAATCACAAATATTTTAGCTCATATTAAGGATTGAGAATCAGAAGCTTGAAGTATAAGTCTTTATTGAAATTATCTATGGCCCCCGCAGTCTCTAGAAAACACTTCTACGCACCTGGTGATTATAGATTATATTTTTTTGATTTATTTGATTCTACTGCTGTTGTTTTCATCATAATAAAAATTTCCTAGTTTTATTACAAATGCAAAGGGCTTTTATTTACTTCTCGGCGGCACAGGCGTAATTAGTGGGAGGCCGGGCTCTCCCCAAAGTACCGTCTGACCCACCCCAGAAAAAGAGAAGTTAAATAAATGTTAAAATCTGCTTTTTATTAACCCACGTAAAATAAAGGGGTGGTTATCGATCCCCATACGTTCTTACATTTTCTAGTTTTATTACCTTTTTTTGGGTAAAAACAAAATACCTAGGATAAATACCATATGTTGAACGGATGGCTCTAATGAATAATAATATGCAGGATAAAACATTAGCCCAAAACTAAAGTTTAGTTTCAATAATAAGATTGTTTTTATCTGGATATGTTTTTGTTCAGTTAATTGTCCATCGTTTCCGTTAGTTTCTCTTAAGTTTTCTATAAATAAAGGGTCAATTTATGTCCATAGAAAATGACAATTGCAATTATTTCATATGCGGGTAAGTAAATGAGCTGAAAACTTGAGTGCATCGCCAACTACTCCCTGGGCACATACAGCTACCTATTATAGGCTCATTCAGTTCAGACTTACGGTGACTTGCTATTTGGACGTTTGCTTTGCCTAAAGAGTTTAGTTCATCGCTTTGAAGAGTACGATCCAGAATTTTATGTTTAATAGCGTTTTATGTAGCAAAAAGAATTTTGTGGTGAGGAAGAGTGTAAATGACCCTGACTGCTTGAATTTCCACAGTGGCTGGCCCAAGATATTAGAACTAAGAGAAATCATAATAACAATTAAGAGGATATTGATGTTTTCAAGAAAATATTTGCTTCAACCATATGAGGAAAAAATTGAAAATTGTGGCTCATATACGTATAAATGGAAGCCAAGTGATGTTTCTCCTGGAATAATATTTTTACCGTCAACCTCATCGAGTTGCAAAAGGTAATCTATACATTTTTTATGTTGTTTATGAACCGCGAAATAGTAGAACTCAGTCGCACTTGTTGAGTCCAGGTCCGAGTATTTGATATTTTATGTTCAAACATATCTATGTACGAGTATATATAATTTTCTTTTGTTTTATCAATAATTCATTTTACAACAAACACATTTTATAATCATTAAACATTAATGATGAAAAGAATATACAAAAGAGAATTATTTGTATAATTTTTATTTGGAAGAATAAAAAGTAATGTACTCGTCATACAAAAAAAAAAATAAAAAACTGTTAAGACACATTTAACTAATATAATATAGTAAAGTTAAAGTAGATATAATATAATAAAGTTCAAATATAAAACTCCATTCAACATAAGTACAATTTTACAAGTAGATACCTAATATTACAATAAATTTCAAAAAACGTTAACTCGGGTATCCGTAAGTCTTAGATCGGGTCCGGGTATTCCTAACTAGACTCGGTGGGTCCGAGTCCGTGTACCCGGAACCGAAAAACCCTACTTGCAAATTCTTAACTGTCAAATAAGAATTTTAAATTTAAAGCTATACAGGGTGTATACGAATTCGACCGACAAACTTTGAGGGTGTATTTACTGCCTAAAGATATACCTAAATTGTTCGTATACTTATAACCTATCTCCTTTCATTTCAAAGTTAGAACCTCTTTTGTGACTTTTCTTTTAATCTAACATTGAAATCGTCGAATGAAATTTTACTCAAATATCGAACTATACTAATTAATTAATGACATTAAGTACATATGAAACATGACATTTAATTAATCAGACTACCAGTGGAAATAAAATATTCAAGTTTGGAGATTTGAATGCGTGTAATGTGTAGGAACACTAATTTTTAATGGTTTTTGGAAGTCCAGAATTCTTTAAAGAAGATAGTTAGGCCATAGCTGATAATAAATTTTATTCTTAATATTCAAGCTAATGGATTTCTTCTAATTTTTATTTTATTTAATAAAATAAATCTTGAAAAATTCATAGTGTTTTTTCGAAGTGTTTTGACCTGTGCAGAGTTTATCTTGCAGATAAGGATCAATGTTGTCTAATCTTTTAGGCTGTATTTAGTGAGAGAAATATGCACCCAAAGTTTGTCGGTCGAATTCGTATGCACTCTGTATATTGCTAATACATTTATAAACATTTTTAAGTCTTACTAGTATTGTTGTTTCTTAATAACTGGGATACAAGGCATATTATGGGGTAAAGTCTACACATTACCCTTTTTCTGTGACATCTGAAATAACAAAACATAGCGTTTAAAACGTAAAGTACGTTTTTTCCTATAAAAATTTTTAAGGACAAGATAAAATTGGCAAAACTGCTTTATTTATTTATTTTTTTAATTTTTGTACTCAGCCAACAGCCGTTAGGCCAATTATAGGCGTCGCTGTACATTTATGGGGACTTCCAACCCCACTAACGACTGTCATGATGTTATTATGACATCCGGAACCAACTATTTCCGTGGTAGCCGTACCACAAGACGCCGGGAGATGCAATCGTGGAACTCCCATCCAAGTTCTGACGAGAAAGAGCGTTGCTTAACTCTACTGATCGCACGTGGACGCTTGTTCAAGCTATACCACCCGGGACCTTAAATTATTACAAAATTTATTTTCGTTAGGTTTTTCTGTAAACGACTTGTGTCATTTTGACATTTAAAATTAAATTGTCAGCTTTTCTTTTTTGAAAATGAATACCCGTAAAAACCGGAATCTTAAAATTAAATGTAAAAAAAGCAATTCTGAGGTGTGCAGAGGAACTGTTGGATCTGCAGCCTAACATGCCAGAAGAAGAAGTTTACAAAAGATTACCTAAAAACAAAATCCCTTAATGCCAGATTTTAAATTTCCCACCAATTTTTAGTTCTAAAAAGTTACTAAAACAAATTCTACCAACATATTTTTTTTTAAAGGAATCCAAGTAATGCCAACATAATCCCTAAATTCTTTGACCTTCAAAATTTTTATAGGAAAAAAACCTACTTTATGTGTAGGGATCCTATGCCCGCACTACCGAGCTCTGTGGCTTAGTGCGTAGCACGTCCACTTAGCATTCGGGAGGTCGTGGGTTCGATTCCTGCGGCCGCCTGCCTTGATTCAGGTTTTTAGGTGGTTTTTCTGAGTCAACAGAGTACCTTCTCTGAGGCAAATGCCGGGGCAGTATTTCTCCATCTTTCCTGACCTTTCTTCCAGTCTCCACCCCTCCTTTCTCTCACCCATCCCGAGTTTCCCGTTCTTGGCTGAAGAGGAACGGAAGGTCCCTATAGCAGCCCGCCCCCAGTTGGGGGAATTGAAATAACCTTTACCTTTTTTTATTTCCTTTATGCCCGCACTATTAGCGCAGTAACTCGCGGTCGTGGCGAATATCGCGAATCTCGTGAGTTACACTGTCACTGCGATCTTCGAAAAACTTTCCCGAGTTTTCTATGCAAGGGGGCGATAGGCGCGGCCCTTTGGAGTTACCCGGACCGGAGGCTCGCACAGTAAATCGCACCTCGAACAGAGCTGAGCTCCTCTCGTCGGAGCTAACCTCACAAACCCGACCGAACTGAAACAGAAAATTTCGCAGGAGCGACAGTGGCACGTCTGTTCGCGATCGCGGCTGTGCTTCGACGGTAGAACCACAAAACAATACCTTTTACAACTGAATGGCTAAGTGTGCTTCAAATTTATTATTAGAAGGGCTGCTACTACTCCAGTCAACTCTGAGCAGGGTCTTGAGCGCTCGTTGATGATGATTCTTCTGTAAAGTACGTTTTTTTCCTATAGAAATTTTCAAGTGAAGATAAAATTGGCAAAACTGATTTTTTTAAATTATTAGAAAATTTATTTTCGTTAGATTTTTCTATAAACGACTTGTGTCATTTTAAAATTAAATTGCTAGTTTTTCTATTTCCCAAACGAATATGCGTAAAAAACGGAATCTTTTAAAATTAAATGTAAAAAAAACAATTCTGAAGTGTGCAGAGGAACTGTTGGATCTGCAACCTAACATGCCAGAAGAAGAAGTTTACGAATGATTACATAAAAACAAAACTCCTTTAATGCCAGATTTTAAATTTCCCACTAATTTCTAGTTCTAAAAAGTTACTAAAACAAATTCTGCCAACATATATTTTTAAAGGAATCCAAGTAATGCCAACATAAACCCTAAATTCTTTGACCTTCAAAAGTTTTATAGGAAAAAAAACGTACTTTACCTATTTCATCAAGTTAGTTTGTTTTGTGACATTGCCAAAACAAAAAACTATCATAAAACATTTTTACCGGCAAAATCATTTGCCCTTAATACATTATTACTGATAAAATTTGATTTAAAAAATAATTCATAAACTTTAATTATTGCTAATGCTGAATTAGGCATTCGTAAACAAAATTTACAAATTATTTCTTAAATACACATTACAACAGTACAACTTTTAATGTAAATAAAACAATTAGTTAAGGACAGCACTAGCAACAAAAACTTTATTAATGTAGTAAATACATTTAGCAGAAATAATATACCGTGTGAATAATGTAAGACTATACATTGGAAACTTTATTTTAGCATTAATCAATTTACCCATGCTAGTAACAATTGTCGTTTGTATCTGTAGTCACTGTGTTGTTATTTTGTTTACAAACACCATGGTAACATTAAGTAAATTCCCTATGTCTAATGTTGCATAATTCAGCCATGTACAGTCTTACATTATTCGCATTAATCAATTTACCAATGCTAATAATAATTGTCGGTTTTGAAATTACAATGAAATAATCCACTTTTAATTAGTTTCTGTAATCACTGTGGTGTTATTTTGTTTACAAACACCATGATAACATTAAGTAAATTCCCTATGTCTAATTTTGTATAATTCAGCCATGTATAGTCTTACATTATTTCCACTGTAGAATACAACAACAATTAAATTCTAGAACAAAAAATAAATGCTTATAAAAAAACATCGAAATAAATAAAATATACGTATTATTTATAAACATGATGAATAAATAACAACTTACTTCGCAGCCATCTCCTTCTCCAAAACTTATTGATGATTTGTAGAACTACTTGAAGTTATTCTCCAAAGTAGGTTGAAAATCGGTAACAGAAAGAAATGCATATAAATAATCCTGAATAGTTTTGATAAGCTAACGTTGATTATTACACACAACTATGACATGACTGATACCATCTTTAAAATATAAACGCAGGCAACACACTTACATATAATTTTGCCCGTGCCAAGAGTCATCGTGCTGGTTGCCCTTAGAAAACTGCCCTCGGGTAAAAACTCTGGACAGTTTTCGTTGCAACCAGCACTCGACCCTTGGCGTGTGCAAAATTATCGGTAAGTATGTCTTGCCCTTGTTATATTACTAATGAAAATGACTACTGTTGCTTGTTATTTCATTATTTTATAAAGGAAATAAATTAGCTGATACGTCAAAACATGTACATACATTTGAAGATATCAAAGGCTGATCATAACATGAACATAAAACTGTATTAGCTTCTACCACATTTGAAGGAGTACCTAACGATTACTTCTAATGCTTTGGAAGCTGAAAAACGCGGTAAAGACTGATCTGTACAGTACCAATTTTTTGCAGCCAGAAATGGAGGAATACTTCTTTTTCGTGCTGACCATTATCACCATGCAAAGGACATCTATTTTAGATAAATGGGTAGATGCCGCAATATTATAAAATTAACTATAGATGCTTATTTAGCTATGTCGCTGTAAACAAACTAAGAATATAAATTCAGGAGCTGAATCAAAGCGATATAGACATTAGAATTAACAAGTATTTAAATAAAATATAGGTAATACTTACTATTAACTAGCAAAGCGACGCACTTAACATCAACAAACAAAAAGATAAGGCGTGGGGAAGCGCAAAGTTCTGTGACGTCAAAAATCGATATTCTTGTCTGCACCTGCGTGTTACAGGTTGTAAATCTCCTCGCCCCGACCCAACGGGGTGGCCCCTACAAACTTTTGTTGCTTAATCATACGTCTCAGTTTTACTTTTGTGACGACCACTGCGGGGCTGTGGGACAATGAAGCAGAATAGTGGGATTGCGTGAACTTGCCCATCGCTGGGGGAAACATTTGTTTAGCTCATTTCCAATGCAATTTGTACAAAAGCAAGCGTCACTAATACTTCAGTTCTATCAAATGAACTACAGGAGAGGTACGAATATAACTTCTTCTTTTTCGTTAGCGACTAAATTCATTTGTGAATATCTGCCCCTTCCAAATCGCTTCATTGTCTGTCTCTAGCTTTCATCATCCAATTCAGACCTGTCGCAAGTTTCAGATAATTAACCCATCTCATTGGTGTGCGTCCTCTTGGTCTTGTAAACTCACTCTCATATTCTTTTATGCCATTTTCTGTAGGTGTCTCTGACCACATGTCCTGCGAATCTCCATTTAAGTTGTGCAGATCTCTCAACTACGCCTGTAACTTTTGTTCGTTCCCTTATACAGTGTCCGTCAAAAAGTCGGCATATATGGGAAAACTATTATTTTTGATTTTTCAAAAAAGAGTTTTTACGTCAATAATTTGTGCTTGTCTAAAAACCTAGTTAGCCTTTATCATATATACCGAGTAATTTTTACTTATTTAGAAAATAGAGTTTACCGAAATTGTCAAAATGCGAACAGAGTTATTTTTGGGAAATTAAGTAAGATTTTAATGAGATTTCATTAGGGTGTGTTATTTTTAGTTAAATGAACAATCTCAAGGCCAGAAAACGCCTATTTTTTAACTTTAGCTAAAAATAAATTTTTCATTTTATAAACATTTTTCAAAATTTCACATATGAAGACTTAATATTAAAATTCAAAATTTTTATGTGAAGACTTGAAAGATTTATAATTAGAAAAAAAATATATAAAATGTTAATTACTTCTTTAGATTTTTTATTATTTACCGAAAAGTAGAATGTTTGCATAATATTTACGGTTTTTATGCAAGGCGTTTCTTAGGAGACATATTTTTCAATTCTAATTAATATCTATTTAAATGGCTTCTAGAAACTCTAATCTAGCCCTGTAGATTTTTTTAATCCAATTATATGTTCTAAAAAATCTCCTCATTTAGACAACTTTAAAAGAACATTTACAGGATTTTTGTAACAGTAATTCATTAAGAGGGCTAGATTAGAGTGTCTTAAAACCATTTAAATAGATATTAATCAGAATTAAAAAATATTTCTCCTAGAAAGCGCCTTGCATAGAAAACGTAAAAATTATGCAAACATTCTACTTTTCTGTAAATAATAAAAAATCTAAAGAAGTAATTAACATTTTATATTATTTTTTCTAATTATAAATCATTAAAGTCTTCACATTAAAAGATGAACTTGAATATTAAGTCTTTGTATGTGAAATTTTTAATAATTTTTAACTAAAGTTAAAAAAAAAATTGTTTGTTGGCCTTGAGATTGTTCAGTTAGCTAAAAATAACACACCCTAAAAACTCTCATTGACATCTTACTTCATTTCCGAAAATATCACTTTTTGGATTTTGACAATTTCGTAAAACTCCATTTTCTAAACAAGTAAAAATCACTCGGTGTATATGATAGGGGCAAAATAGGTTTTTATACAATCACAAATTATTGACTTAAATGTTTTTTTGAAAAATAAAAAATAAACATTTTTCCCATATTATGCCGACTTTTTGGCGGACACTGTATATGTATTTGTTTTGCGATCTCTCAAATGTATGCCTATCATAATGCGCTCCATAGATCTTTATTTTTTGTAGACTACTTAAATTTTCTATCGTCATTCATCAGTTTTCAGCACCGTAAGACATTACAGGTAGTACGCACGTGTTAAAAGTTTTTGTTTTTAAGTACAATATTTGTTTTTCATTATAGCACTGAGTTTCCCAAAAGCGACCCACAATTGTTTTATACGTCTTTTTATTTCTAATGTTTTTGTTGTCCAATCGTACCACCCGTCACCATTAAACATTAAGTTCGTTTTAGTTATCTTGCATTTAAGTGATTTGACATTTCTTGTAGTTTTTGTAAATCGTTCGCTATTATGATATCATCCGCATATCTCAGATGACAAACAGATTCACCATTAACGTTAATACCTTTTCTTGACCATTCTACTTTTTACATGTGTCTTCTAATGCGAGCGTAAAAAGTTTGGGCGATAGGCTATCTTCTTGCCTAGCTCCTCTTTTTAAGTGCAATTTGTTAGTCGTGGTGTGTTGTGACGTTTCACCTCTTTTATTAAAAGAGCCAAAATTACTACCTCGGGTTAGTCGGAGAATTATTTTGGCTCAAATATATGATAGATCAGTAAAAACATTGGATAATTATATAAATAAATATAATGTTTATAAATGCGTGCATTAATAAATCAGGAATGAATTGTATATTAGTACAAAATAATATTGATAATTCTTAAAACGGTGTAGATTTTCCTGGCTCGGGCCGCAACCCAAATTGCGGCAATGTAATGCAGGTCCGTTGAGGAATATCTGCTACGACGTACCAAGGAACCGGGTAGATAGCTTGCCCCGCTGAGGGAGCACGCCCGCCGCTTCTTGGGAAAATGTTCTTGCAGCTTTCGGGCACCGGTTGATTTCGCAGTTGTATTTTGTTGATAAGGCACGGCCGCTGTAAATTGGCCAAATTATTTAGCGAATTTTAAGTTATCTGGAGATCGCTTTAGATTTTAAAGCCTGCAGGGAGATTTGTAATTATCCTCAGCGTTAGGCACGTAATTCAGGAGGCGGCCACAATTTTAATACTAGCGGATCGACAGCCTTTGTTTTCTGCTGATAAGCGACGTTCCTGAATTAACAGGGCGGTGAGTTTGACATCCCAGGTCGTCCGCTGCGAGCTCCGGGAAGACGTTTTCATGCGTTGGACGGCGGTTCTTCGGGTGAGCTTGTTCCACTTCAATCTCCAAGTAGTAGCTTCGAGCCGGTAGTGCGAAATCTCTGCGTGCTTTAATGTTAACACAACAATTAAATTTCGTGAATTATGCCTTTACTATGTAGCCAGATGGGCTATTTTAATTTAATTAATTTGTTTAATGTGTTTGCTACAATTTCCAGACTGATACTGGCTTCACAGGCAACTCAGAATGCCAAGGTTCCAATAATAAACTCAACTAGTAACTCCAGGAAGAACACAGAATAAGCTTTATCATCGTATAATATTTTTAGCTAAATACATCTCAAATTAAATTGTATTCAACGATCAAGAAAATAAAAATGTAACAATGTTTGCAAATAAATCAAGTTTCTTCTAACGGTGGGTTTCGTTCGTTTAGATTTGGGCCATGGTAGTCATATTTGGATCAGTCTATACATGGAGTAGCTCTAATGTCCCGTAGGCAGTTCGGCGGGCCTGGTGCAACTAGTGTTTATCGCGGCCGGCAGTTATACCATGGCGGGATTACGGGCGTTCGGCGAGCTTATCTGGTTTTGCCTTAGAAACTTCGAACCTCCAGGTGAGTGGATTACGATTGAATACGAGCTGGCCTTTGCTGGCGATGATCCCCTTCAAGTTGCTCCCAATTCGAGAACGCGTAATTATGGACGCCGGTCTCTCATGCTAAGTGCTGGACCTCCTAGTGTGCGCTTTCAGCTTCGATGGTGTTAAGCCGTTCTGGGCGCTATTAATGGGTTTAATTATGTCGGCTTCGTTGTCCCTGTGCGGGGAAACTGTCTCACGGACAAGATCGTCGCCGGCGAGCTCGGTTTAATCTTCCTGGTAACCAGGTACTGGGAATCGTCGTCTGCGAGTGCGTTTTAGCTCTCTTATTAACTAGGGGCTGAGAATCGTCGTCGTAGGGCCTCGGTGAGCCTTCTGGATAACCAGGTGCTGGGAAACGTTACCGAAGAGTCTGCAATAGCCCTCCTAGTAACCACGTGCTGGGAAACATTACTGAAGAGTCTGGAATGATCCTCCTAGTAACCAGGTGCTGGGAAACGTTACCGAAGAGTCTTGGATGACCCTCCTAGTAACCAGGTGCTGGGAGACGTTACCGATGAGTCTTGGATCACCCTCCTAGTAACCAGGTGCTGGACAGCTGGCAGGAGTCTCCTCGAAGAGTCTAAAAGCCCTCCTGAGTGAGATTAGGCTAGGAGAAAGGTTTGGGATAATTCTAGAAGAGCCCGGAGGCTCTCCTGAGTGGAATCAGATCTGGAAGAGGTTCAGGAAAAATTCTGTTTTGACATAGCTTTGTTTTCTCCTTATATACCCTGGGCTGGTGCAATCAGTGGTTTAATCCGGTCCGTGAGAGTAGGGGACTCTTTTGCGTCGATGCGCGGAGGTGTCCGTGCGTCTGTTCGCGATGACGTCGCTTATCTCTACCCGCGCGGACTAAAGATGCAACGCTCCGATTCCTAACGTGAAATACGCCATGGGGGAACGCCCGAATTAATTTTAATTTTAAAATCGCGTTCGCGCTGGTCGAAACGTTACAACTAGTCATGCTTAAAAATGCGCTCGGGAGTTAACCGTGAATGGGTACATGCAGGCGGTTTGGTCGGAAAAATAACAGGTAATTTAAGGCTACTTTAGGCTGACAGTAAGCGCTGTCATTTCTCTTAGTGCCTGCAGGATAAGGTATGAGGGAATATTCTGTCTTGACAGTGAGCGCTGTCAAGACAGAATGACCAGATAAAGAGGAAGGATTAGGAACAGGACGGGTAAGGTAATCTCCAGATCTCGGACTGGCGATGTAGCTTTCTTTTATACGTTTTTCGATGCGGTATCGGTCCATGCGGTCGCCGTTTCCAATGGAAAGGGAAACGACTTGGTCGGTACTTTCGCTCAGCTTTCTGCATCGTGGATGGGAATGTGTGATCGCCTTTTCACGCGGCGAATAGATTCAACGTTTGATAGAGCGATAAATTAAACTCAAATACTGAAATACTCTTTAAGTGTAATAAGAATTTAATTCAAGGGCAAATGTTACAGTGTAAACGATACGTGGCGGTGGCATTGTTTGCTATTCGGAGAGTTGTTTATAGCGACTGTCTATTCTACTGTTTTTTAGTGCTCGTTGGACAGTCCATGTTTCTATCGTGTCGGACGCTTTCTCATAGTCTACGATTTCGATGTAGATTGGAATATTGTATCCGTTGGATTTTTCTATTATTAGTTTTAATGTTAATAAGTGATCTGCCGCGCTCTTTCCGGAAACCAATCTATTCCGTCGGTTAATATCATCTAACTTTGTCGTTAAACGAGTTGTAATTATGGGGGTTAGAAGTTGTACATGTGTGAAAGAATGCTTATAGGTCGATAGTTCTTTAATTTTCTTTTATCGCCTTTCTTGTGTTATAATACTACTTTGGAATTATTCCGTATTTCAGGTATTTTACATTGATGAAGACATTATTCAATAAAGTTTGCTATTATTTTAATTAATTTATTGCTACCTTCAATAATCATATCTGTTGGTACTTGGTCTTTTCCTGGGACTGTATTTGCCTTCATATGTCGCAGGGCTTGTTCTGCTTCATCTTCGGTAATATCAGATCAGATGCTCGGCACATTTAGGAACGGGTGGGAGAATAGACGAAAAAATTAAGAAGTTTTTTTATATAATAAATGTAAACAGTTGTCAAAGAAACAAATATAAAAGGCGCATCGAGGGCTCGACGCTAAGACATAAATGGAAGATAAAAAGAAGATGCCTGTGAAGAATATCAATAAATATTATAAGATAAGATGTACTTGCATATTGAAACAATGGGACAGTATGACCTGGAAAACAGTTGATAGAAGGTTCAGAAAGGGTAGTTTGAATAAATGTAGAGAGATGTCTTTATAGTAACTTTTCACAACCAAAAGTTCTCTTTAATTGTAATTAGATATTCGAAAAGCTTAGCCTTTTTCGTGTAAAAAAGGTACTCATGTTTGGAATAGCTGAAAGCAGTAGTTCTCGACAAGTGAGAACCTAAAGATTGAAATTCGCAATGTATTGTTTTATAAACGGGGCTGCGCGCGCTATTGCGCGGTCTTTTCTGATGTATTTTCGTATGCGCTGCTTAGCACATTTTATGTGTCACCACTGAGAAGTAGTTTTAAGCTTTGCTCATCATTTTCAAAAAGAAACGCGAATTGGTTAGGGTCCTTTTCTAAAATCGCATCGATTTAATCACAATTCCGCTCAAATAACGCTTCCCCCCTCTTCAATAGGGGCCTTCGGGGCTTCGCCTCTCTCCAAGGGGGATCCGCCCCTCTCCAAGGGGTTCACGGCGCTCCGCCCTTCTCCTAGGGGGCCTTCGGGGCTTCGCCCCTCTCCAAGGGGGCTCTCGGGGCTTCGCCCCTATCCAAGGGGGCTCTCGGGGCTCCGGCCCTCCCCAAGAAGGCTCACGGGGCTCCGCCCCTCCCCAAGGGGGCCCCGGGGCTCTGCCTCTCTCCAAGGGGGCTCTCGGGGCTCCGGCCCTCCCCAAGAAGGCTCACGGGGTTCAGCCCCTTTCCAAGGGGGCCTTCGGGGCTCCGCCCCTCTTCAAGAGGGCCCCGGGGCTCTGCCTCTCTCCAAGGGGGCTCTCGGGGCTCCGCCCCTCTCTTAGGGGGCCTTCGGGGCTCCGCCCCTTTCCAAGGTGGCTCTCGGGGCTCCGCCCCTCTTCAAGGGGGCTCAGCTTTTTTCCAATGGGTCCCACGGGGCTCCTCCCCTCTCCAAGGGGGCTCACGGGGCTCCACCCCTCTCCAAGGGGGCTCACGGGGATCCTCCGCTCTCCAAAGGGGCCCTCGGGGCACCGCCCCTCTCCAAGGGGGCTCACGGGGCTCCGTCTTTCTCCAATGGGGCCCTCGGAGATCCGCCCCTCTCCAAGGGGCCATCAGGGCTCCGCCCCTCTCCGAGGGGACCTTTGCGGCTTCGCACCTTTCCAAGGGGGCTCTCGGGGCTCCGCCCCTTTCCAAGGGGTTCACGGCGTTCCGCCCCTCTCCTAGAGGGCCTGCGGGGCTTTGCCCCTCTCCAAGGGGGCTCTCGTGGCTCCGCCCCTATCCAAGGGGGCTCTCGGGGCTCCGGCCCTCCCCAAGAAGGCTCACCCGGCTCCGCCCCTCTCCAAAGGGGCCCCGGGTTTCGCCCCTCTCCAAGGGGGCTCACGGGGATCCTCCGCTCTCCAAAGGGGCCCTCGGGGCACCGCCCCTCTCCAAGGGGGCTCACGGGGCTCCGTCTTTCTCCAATGGGGCCCTCGGAGATCCGCCCCTCTCCAAGGGGCCATCAGGGCTCCGCCCCTCTCCGAGGGGACCTTTGCGGCTTCGCACCTTTCCAAGGGGGCTCTCGGGGCTCCGCCCCTTTCCAAGGGGTTCACGGCGTTCCGCCCCTCTCCTAGAGGGCCTGCGGGGCTTTGCCCCTCTCCAAGGGGGCTCTCGTGGCTCCGCCCCTATCCAAGGGGGCTCTCGGGGCTCCGGCCCTCCCCAAGAAGGCTCACCCGGCTCCGCCCCTCTCCAAAGGGGCCCCGGGTTTCGCCCCTCTCCAAGGGCGCTCACGGGGCTCCGCCCCTCTCCAAGGGGGCCCCCGCCCCTCTCCAAGAGGGCCCCGGGGCTCCGCCCCTTTCCAAGGGGACTTTCGGGGCTCCGACCCTCTCTTAGGGGGCCTTCGGGGCGCCGCCCTTCTCCAAGGGGGCTCTAGGGTCTCCGCCCCTCTCCAATGGGGATCTCGGGGCTCCGCCCCTCTCCAAGGGGGCTCACGGGGCTCCGCCTTTTCCCAATGGGGCTCACGGGGCTCCTGCCCTCTCTAAGGGGGCTCACGGGGCTCCACTCCTCTCTAAGGGGGCTCACGGGGATCCGCCGCTCTCCAAAGAGGCCCTCGGGGCTCCGCCCCTCTTCAAGGGGGCTCACGGGGTTCCGCCTTTCTCCAATGGGGCCCTCGGAGATCCGCCCCTCTCCAAGGGGCCATCAGGGCTCCGCCCCTCTCCAAGGGAGCCCTCGGGAATCTACCCCTCTCCAAGGGGGCCCTCGGGGCTCCGCCCCGCTCACGAAATCGAAGCCACGGAGAAATGCAAACAAACGCAAATGGGGGTCATCGCGTCTGCAATTGTCGTGACGGACACACACATTTCGATCGTTCTCCTTTATTTATATGATTACTCTTATCAGTGCTGTAGCTCCTTTAAAACGCATTTGTGTTGATAAGTAGGTAGGTACTTTCCGAAGAAATCTTTTAACACCCTGTAAACAGAATGATTTAGAAGTTTGGTCATTAAATTTACTGGGTGTATACTGACGCTTACGGATGAAATCACAAGTGGTCTGCTGCAAACTTTTGAGAATCACTGGATAAATCGATAAGAGTGCATTATCTTAATGCACCAAATGTAATTGAAATACTCAAGTGTTTTTGCTCCTGAATTTTATCTAACTTTGGTCTTATCCCAACCACCTGTGCGAACTTAAGTTCATAGAAATTCAAAGTTTGTGGGATTATTATTAATTTTAGACGTATAGATTATGCAACTTTGTTCTGTTGGATGTCCTCTGAATTCTCAACGTTGAATCTAATAAGTACGAGATAGTTTCAAAAGTGTGAATTGGAAGTTTTAATTGGATATTAAAAGTAGTCAGTTTTGTTTATAAATATACAGTTATTGGAAATATGATTCAAAATAGGCTTATTTTACCAACTGACTCGTACGTAACGTGAAAAATTATTTCACACTTTCCAGTAGGGATGGGCGTGTGACTTGAAAACAGTCGGGCCATGCTGGGTCACGGCGGGTTCCGTCGTGAACGTGAGTATATTTTAAAATCGGGTCGTGAACGTGATTGAAAATTTACAAGGCGTGATTTACGTTTCACGTTAAATATTTAGTAATGAATAAAAGACTGCAGAGTGCCCGCTCCCCCGCTGCCCATCCATGTATAAGATCTAAAGCTGGAGCGGAAGGTCATTGCAATTCTGTGTGGCAGCCTGAAGCGACGGAGCTTCGCACCTGTGTTGTGTTGTGAATGTTGTGTCTAGAGTTAATCGCCTTCAAGTAAAACTTACGTTTAGTTTCTCGGACGTAATAGTATACTATTTAACTGACAATCGGTTTTTGTCATTATTTGTTTAATTAGGTAAGTTTCAAATAATACGTAATTTTATCGCAGTTTAATAAGTCACATTAACAAAGGAATCTGCGACGCTGTAGCTAGGTAACATGACAAGTTCATTGAAAGTGACGTACCTTTCCCGGCTAGCTGGACAGCAAAGTAAACAATGACTCGCTTTCCTACTGTTTTGAAGGTCAGAAACGTACCTATTATTAAGCAATTACCAGTAAAAGTACTTTTAAACACAGGAATTAAAAGTGTGGCCTAGCAACATATACCTTCTTGTAATCGCATCTATCATTAAGGAAAACGTCAATTACAGTAACAGCTTCTGGTATTAAAAGTAATGTCTTTGAAGATATTTGTAAGAAATATTTTTCCGAGAAATGAGTATTTATTCCTTGTAAGCTATTGTAGTCAATTTGCATTTATTTGTTTTGTGTTTACTATTCTGATTGCAACATATCACGTAAAGTATTTATTTTAGAGTTTTTAGTTCTGTTGTTATTGGTTTTAAATTTGAACATTCTATTCTATCTGAATTTGAATTTTCAAATAAAATCTGCGGGTCCCGTCGTGAGTGGAGGGTCACGTAGTGAATGTGAGCGTGCGTGGAGTGTTTAAAGCAAGTGTGAAACGTAAATGATGTGAGTGAATACTCACTCACGCGCCTATCTCTACTCTCCAGTACAGCGAGTTTGCGACTACAGTAGCTGTTGCATCTTGTACATGTTGCCGCAATTATCTTGGACTATACCGTATTTTTTTGCATCCGTGGGACGCAATGCCTCAAACCTTCTTAAAAATCTGTAGAGGGGTTTACACGGAACTTCCCTCGCGCGAATTAGATCAATCTGCTAATTAAAAAAAAAATGTATTCCGCCGGGGTTTGAACTCCAGCGAATCTGCAAAGCGATCGTAACCGCATTGCTGAGTCGTACTGCGCCATCCAGCCTTATTGAAATGGATGCGGCGGGCGCCTCTATTTAGCGGAACGGTCTTATTGTTGAAACGTTTCGACTCTTTTGTGACATTATCCTGTATCTGTTGAGTTCTATTTTCGGCAAGTGTAAAGCCTGACCTATGTAAAAATTATTACTTCAATCTATTTCAAAGTTAACGCAAAAATAAACAAAATTTAATTTTTGTAAGGTGCTTACCCTGCATATATTTGAATTTTTCTCGGTCTCATGCCAGGTAAACATATAATCTGCATGCAATATATCGTCATCTTCCAACAAATAGTTTTTGAGTTATAGCGCAAACAGGCAGACAGACAGACAGACGAAATTGAGAAAACCTGTTTTTCGTCATTTAGAGACCCTGAAACGTAAAGATCTGAAGAAATCTTGGAAGGTGATTTTGTCGCGATTACAATACTTGCGATATATTATTTTTAACGTATCTTAACATATAAAAATATTCATTCGCAATCTTTAACCTTTTTTACCTTACCGAGCGGAAATATACTTGATTTAAATCTGGGAACCGAAATTACTACGCTGGCGTCTCATCCTTGATTGTTCATTTTTCTTTGTAATTGTTATCTGGCAACTTTATAACATTTTCCAACAAACGTGCTGATTATAGACCGTGAAAAAATGTAGAAGTCATAGTTCTTTTGAACATTGAACTTTGGGTAAAATAATACATTTTGATAAATATAAACCAAAAATACTTCCACTGGTGCTATTTAAATTATCCCTGACGCAAATCGATTTGGTATGGAGTCCAGGGGCGGACTGGCAAGGGAAAGGCCCGGGGGGACTTCAGCCTTAAAAGGTCTCTGCCCGTTTGTACAAACCTGGATACTTACCTAACGTTAATGGAAAAATGCAGAAATTAGTTAGTACAAATCTGTAAAGGGGTTTACACTGAACCTACCTCGTGTGAGTTACATTAGTTACAGTTATTTGCAAATAAAAAAGCATTTCAGTCACTGGGATTCCAACTCGGGTTCCAGGCTCGCTCCCAAGCGTTCTGCCAGGCGAAATTCGATTACTAATATTGCTAGTCCCACCGCTTTAACCTCTAGACCACGCCGGCAAAGCAGTAGGATCGCTTTTGGCTCTATATAAGGGGTCGCGTTCTCGCGTTGCGTCAATCTGCATATATCTATCCATTTTATATATTTACCCAGTATCTGTAGGGTTCCATTTCCATTAAGAGTAAAAAGTGAATCTATATGCCAATTATTACTTTTATCTACTCCTGCATTAAAGCAAAAATAGACAACATTTTATTTTTGAGGTGCTTACCCTGTATATATCTGACCAAAAAGATATTCGGTTTCAAGTCAGGTAGACATATAGTTCGCATGAAAGATATCGTCTTCTTCCAAAAAATGGTTTTTGAACGATACCGCAAACAAGCGGATAAACAGACGGACAAACAGACGTACTGACAGACAGGCAGATGGAATTGAAAAAACATTTTTTTCGTCATATAGAGACCCTGAAACATGCAGATCTGAAGAAATCTAGGAAGGTGATCTTTTCACAATTACAATACTTTCTTCTTTTTTTTTACACGAGGGAGGTAAACATTTATTTACCATTTCAAAACAAAGTTAGTAGGTTAGAATATTGTCAAAAAGTACGGATGATCTTTTATTTTTTTTTTCAAAATGTAATAAAAATCGAGAAACTCGAGGACATCTTTATCAACACTCATAATCATAAAGGCTTCTAATAAGTTTTGCCTATAACCACGATTTCATTATTTTTAATTTATTTCGCGCCCTTTCACAAGAAACCTATGTACGGCTAAGCAATAATACGTATTCGCACTTTAAAAATAAATTTGTAAATGCTGCAGACTCTGCATATTGTAGTCTACGAGTATAAAAAATGTAGCGACAAGCCAGATAGTTATTATATTTCTTCTGCTTCTTGCATTTTCTGACTTTCTGTTTTTCTTCAAGCTTTTCTACAAGTTGCTCTACCTTCTCTGATTCTGATTCGGATTCATTTTCTGACATATTAATTTCTTTATCATTGTTCTCATTAAGCGAGTCAATAAAGGTATCACTTCTTGCGGTCAAATTGTCTGACAAGGTACCCAGGAAACAATTTACTAAACTGTAGTTATTTAGAACGCAAGGCGCATTTAATAAGCTTAAAACATTTGGTCTTCAAATGTTTTAACTCGGATAGCAAAAGTGCGTCTTTATAATATTAATAATACCTAATGTGAAAAGTGTGATGCTATATGGTAGAGTGAATTGTGGTCCTTGAACAAGAAACCAGCGAAACAGTTTCAAACTTTTATTAGCAAGTGCTTAAGAAAAATTTTGAAGATGTATTGGCCCAATAAAATCTGAAACAGAGAACTATTGCAAAGAAAACGCCAAAAGCCAATTTAGAAAACAATCAATAAAAGAAAATAAACTTGGACAGACCTTATTCTGAACAAGCCAACTACAGATATTATCAAACAAGCCCTTGATTATACGATCAAATTAGAAAGAAACAGAAGCGCCTAGTCGGAAAATGGAAAGGAAGTGTGAAAGAATAATATAACAACATAAAAACGACCTGGAACGAGGTGAAACACATGGCTAAAGATAAAAGAAAATAGAAGGAATTGGTGGTCAGTATATTTACTGAAAATAAGCCAGACCAACCCACTCAACACACCCATGATTGAACAACTGAAAAAATACAAGATGAAGCACAAAGATAGCAACCTTGTTTTTAGTATCATTGCAACAAAAACATTATGGTGTTCTATGTTCCACAAGGAATCAACAGGGGTAACAAACAACAACAAAACAAAGGTGGCCAGTTTTCTGGGTAGTTTTTCTGTGGGGATTCTTTCTTCTCCAAATTTGGAAAAATTTCGTGGTTCAACGTATTGCAAACGTGCAACCAATCGTTTATTCTTTGAAAATCTTTAATTTAGACTATTATTTTAGAGCAACCCTAATAGAGGCAGTGAAAACTTCAACTCAGAACAATGTTTGCCTTCCTGACGATGCGTGTGCTTATTGATAGTTCCTTTTCTATAAAAATATCCATATCTGTGCTTCTAGTTTAAAATTCATAAATGCTATAAAGCTCTGTGCATCAATCACAAAGCTTTCCATGGCCATTTTTCAACTTTTCTTTTATTTGCTCCACCATAAACCAACCCCAATACAAATTTTCTTTTTGTAAATACTTTGATGTAGGACCAAATTCTTAAAAACATTAAAACTACATGTGCAACTTGTCGAAATTCAGCTTCAGACCTGGTTTTTTCACCAAATTTCCATTATTTTATCTAATGCAAACAATACCACAAGCTGCAAACAATTATCACCTGCAAAATTCTGGTTTTTTAAATTTTGACATAGGAACTTGAGCTACTGTATCACCAAATATCCATCCACTTCAAGATTAGCCGAAAAATATAGCTAGGCGATTTAGTAATGCAAATAAATTTTTGGCTTGTAAAGTATCACAGCTGTCTAATATACATAAATTTAAGATATACTCAGTTCGCTCACAATTTTCTCTTTCATTGCCATTTCTCATTGACTACTCTTCTCTATAGTAGCTTCCACGTAGTTATTTAAAGTTGGGTCACTTTTGCCAAGCAAGTTTATTATTTCCAGAAAGTATTTCTCCTATAAATTTTACCACTTCAAATACTTGACACAATACACGGATATATTTTTCACAGCATTTTTTTTTCTGAAGTACGGTATATAGGTACCCAGATTTTTTAAACCCGCGGCTAGTAGAGGCCCGCATTCGTGGAGTATGAAGGCCCGGGGGGACTTTGCCTCCCTGCCCCCCAGCCAGTCCGCCCCTGATGGAGTCTGGAGTTATATTGTAGGTCCTCTTTAAGTAAAAAACATTAGATATGATAAACAATATGCTGCTGTTAAAGTTTGTATGTGACGTTGAGGCTTGGTTTTAGTGGTGTAATGGCACAGAAAAAAGTTTTCCAATAAAATTATTTAATTAGATGTTTGATCTTTCTACGCATTAAACAGTCTATGTGTTTTAATTTAAAAAGCAAGATATCATTTTAAACAAATTGCTGATAAAGAACAATATTGCGATACAACAAACCATTTAATTAATTTTCTAGGCATTAAAATTAAATTCGAGGTTATGCAACTTGACATACATGTCTGAAGGAATGGTCACCTACTTCTCCATAACAATACACTCTTTGGTTACAATAATATAAGTACTAATTGCTGCGAATTGTGTAAGCAAAATAGGACCTATCTATGCCAATTAAAATTATATGTTTATACACGGTGTCACAAAAAACAGAAATAACATTTGCTGTTTTCATGACTTCATATTTTTATACCTGGTCATATCAATTATAAACTCAACATATGAATTAATCACTGAAAATAGATGTTTTTATTGATCGTTAAATTTAAATGTCAAGTATCTACAATACTTTGCTTTAATTATCTTGTCTTGCGTTAATATTTTATACTTAGCAGCACTAACGTATCTGAGAAATGTAACTTTGCAAAATTATAAATACAGTGCAAATAATTTGTTGCACAATAATAATGGAAATTTATAGACTAACTTTCTTTAAAACGTTTCGATACGACGCCGATGTTAGAATTAGTCTCTGGCTGTTTAGATTGTGTTGCACATATTATTTGAATTCGTTAGCGCAGAACTTCATCTTAACTTCCAAGGCATAGACCATATTTTTATAAAAGCTGTTAAAAAAGAATAACACACTTTAATGGGTGATAGTACTTGGCAAAATATGATAAAAAGTTCCTATAAACATAGGTTTGGAAATGCGTTTTAAGGCAGTTACAGCCCTGAGAGGGGTTTATTTAATTATAATAATGCAGATATAGCAGATTTGGTGTAATTTTGAATATATTGCAATGGATAGCTCTCTCTTATTAAATTAAATATTAAATTGTTAGAGCCTCCACACAATATTTTGATTGGAATAAAAATAATTCTCAGGCTGATTAAAATGTAACTCGTATTTACTTTACTTGTCAAAATAAATGGTTATATGCCCGTTTTTGTAATTTATCTACCTGCAAATAATGATAAATAACCGCTAGCTCTCAAGTAAAGCAATCACTCTAACCCGGTTAGGTTCCTGGTTGTTTGTGTAATTTTACAAATTATTTGAGTACGGTTCTGTTTATCCTTTAGTTCCACTACGCAGAAGCAAAATATTTGAAAGTAGGTCAAATGTTACACACAATGGATTGTGCTATATGACGTTTTAAAATCGTGAAATTATCAAAGTTCGTACAGGTATTTATTTGAATTTTCGCGCTTTGGCGGCATTAATTATCTTTTGTTTCAGGCAATTAATTGTTTATGACGTCAGAAGAGAAGCTGCTGGCGGAAATTAGCAATTGTTTTTCGGCCGTATCCGGTTTCACCTTCGCGTAACCTCAAATAATGGAATCTGCTTGTTTTGCGAGCTGCACCTTCTCTATAGCCGCGGAAATGCTTGGATCTTCTTAAGTAATGTCTCCTTTATATGCACGTAACTTTCCCGGGTGTAACGTAGTTAATTCTAGGCAAATTTGGGTACCTGATACTTCGCCGAACTCCTCGTCTCGCTGGAGTGACGCCGTTGAAATTTTGAAGCTGCTACGGACCCCCTCGTGGTGAAACCTCCTGGAGACGTAGCTGCTGAGGTGCTCTACCCCCTGGAATCTTTCCCTCTAGGCTGTGATGATTTCCTTGGCTATACGTAGTGATCGAAAATTTGAGCTGAACGGCTGCTAACTTTTCGGAAGGGCTCCTTCATGAAACTTTCTAAATTTTTGTGACGGAAACTCTTGCAAACGATATCATACCAACTGGGATATGCAATTATTAAAATGGTACATTTTTTGTCGAAAATTTCTTATTTATTATATTAAAATGTGATTTAAAGTCGAGCACAATTTACAATACCATATCTTATAATTTATTCATTTTTGTAATATTTTGCACATAGTTTAGGTTTTTACCTTTGACGAACAACGGCATATTTTGAACTCAACATAATTATACAGAGTGAGCACCTTAAAAAAGTATAATGTGTAATTTTTTGCTTTAACTGAGAAATAGATAGAAATCATCATTTGCACATAGTTCAGGCTTTACTTTTGACGAAAATGGGATTTAACAGATACAGGGTAAATGGTGTAAGAAATCAAGGTCAACAATAAATGCATTGTATTTAAGGCAGCCGCATCTCACTGATGCTAGCGGTGGCCGAGTGCAGCAAACGGGCGGTTTTTTTGCGGGTTACCGCCAATCGTTGAAATTGTATTCGCAGGTTCGTTCGCAAGCGCTGAAGTTCGAATCCCATCGCCGGTACAGTTTTTTTATTTGAAAGTTGATGTAATATGCATTATCAAGTGTTTCCTTTGATTGTTTTGATATTATTACAATCCCTATTTTTCTTTGATTCTTAAACACTGTTTAGTGCCACAACGTCCACTTGCGAGGGAAGTTCTGAGTAAAGTGTTTTAGAGCTTTTTATTTTTCCCCGCGTTGTTGTAGCAACTTTAATATGAATTAAAACCCAATAAACTATATATTTTTGTAATTAGAATTAAAATCTTTGCCAGCTGGTTATATTATTATCTATTATTTTTTAATTTAAAATTGAAAACAAGCTCATAAGTAATAAAATTTCAATATTTCTAACAATGAATTACAGACCTTCGTCAAAATGACCTCCTTCTTGTTTCGGCGCATTTGACACCTTCTTAGAACTGTTCTGGTGGAATTTATTATTTTAGCAGACTTTAATTAGTGAATAGCAACTAAGAAAAATAGAACAAAATCCTGCAGTGTAAAGAGATTTAAAAAAATTAAATAATAGAAATATAACCATATTTCAATAGTATATACTTTGAGTCATTCCAATTCCTGGTAAAGTTGTTTAAAAATGGGAGAAATAAAAAAGCGAAGTGTAAGTTCACAACAATTGAATTCTCAGTTCGGATTCGTAGATAGGTGGAACTTTTTGCGCAGTCCATCGGTGTTTGATCAGGCTTCGACATACAATTAATCACACTTTAATCACGAAGTGGTTTAGAGGTAGAGCAACAAAACCATACACAATAAGGTCGAATGTGTTAAGTCATGAACGTGAACCAGCGTTGTATAAGTCGCATTACTTCTGAGGGCAATGATAAACAGACAAATGCAAATGTTAAACTCAGATGCTGAATTCGATCAAATTCAAGGTTATCAGGTTAGGTTTTGCGTCGAATTTGACATAGACTTACAGTGCCACCAACATATTATTCATACGTCGTATAACCATGACCATTCAAAAACGTTCGATCATTTCTGAAGGCGCTTTATATTGAGATGAATGCACATTTTGGATAATAATAGTACATTGGGTTTATTTTGAATAATATAAAATAGGGGTTTTGATTGTGGTGTTAATGAACTATTTGTGGGAATTCGTAATGCTTAAGAAATAAAATTTATGAACAATTTAGAAATTAAATAGGGTAATTTGACTTGGTTCAACATTTTACTTTATTAAAAGGGAAGTTTTAGCTATGAGTTGATGTATTAATTTTGAATAAGAGAAAATACAAAGAGTTATTTGGTTTTGCTTAGAAGATTTAATTTATTAAGAATATTTTGGAATAAGAGGTTAAGTACGAAGTCATAAGATTACAACTGAAAAGTCAAGCTAATATTATATCTAAAAAGTCATTAATATAATTATACTCTGTTCGCTATGGTCCCGGATTGTCAAAAATGACGTTTGATGGTAGCACTGTTGTATTTCTATTGGTTTTTTCTTACTACTAGGTTGGACAACGCAAAAGTGTAATTTTGAAAATTTGGGGTTTTGTTACCTGGCAACGTTTATTTATTTTTGCTTAAGTCAGTTCGAAATATAACCTATAATTTATATTTGTAACATTTGTACATCGTAGTAAGATGGGACCCACGGTTTTACATCACTTTCGAATGATGGCATTCTGTAGAGGCTTTCATTTGCATTTTTTTATTTTTTGAAAACCTCACTGGGACCGGGAATCGAACTCGCGACCCTTAGAAGGGTAGTCAGGATGCTTACCACTGAGCTACCGACCCCGGCCTATAATTTATTAGTTTTGACATTAGTAGCTTTATTAATTGTTTCTAGTTACCCAAATCTTGACTTAAAATATTAACCATGATATAAAGGATTGTTTTTAATTGGATTTTGACATTGGCAATCCGGGACTATAGTGAATAGAGTACCTATATATGGTAGTAGAATAAATTAGGGTTTAATTTTAACATCTAGAATGTAACAGATAGAAGAATTCGAAAAATATAACTATAGTGAGAGGTAATTCGAAATAAACAACAAATAAAAATAAAAATTTAAAGGGATATAAAAATTTTGTAATTGTGTAAATCCGTAATAAAACCTATTAAAGCACTGAAGAATTTTAATAAAACGGGAAGGGGTATGTCAGTTGCGCATTACAAGTAAAATAAATAGTCCAAAGCAAAATTTTGGAATATCAAATATAATAAAAACTGGGATTGAAGTAAGCAGGACCAATTGGGTGTGTAGCAGAGGTCCAATAAACTGCAGAGAAGGTGCCATTGTAGGAGCTAGTACGAACGGTGCTAGTCCGAGGCCGTACAGGAGTTTTGGTCCATTGCAGAAAAAGGGCTGTACACAGAATCACAGGTGGAGGCTACAACTTGTCAATTAGAGTTGGATACATTGTTAGATGGTGGAGGTACAATAAATACCTCGCCGTGCTAGAGATGCTGCCCGTTGTTAAAAATGGAAGCCATTCACGGGGCTGCAAAAGGTATGGCATTTTGTTGGAGTTTGGAAGTGTCAGTGCAGAGTAAGTGGTTAAGTTGAAGGTATCTGTATAAATAAAAAGTGATTAATTAATATTAAGAAAGAGCCATTATCAAATATAGAGTACTTATCCAGATTATAAGGATTGAAGATGGTTGCTTGTAAGGGTGCCATATGGGCTTGATTGTCAGTTTGACGTTGAAACTAAATATTAATGACAGAGGTATTTTGAATACGCAAATTTAAACCTAAATATCAAAAGAAGTAAAACTAACTGAACTCACTTGAGATAAGAGTTAAAATGTTATACCAGAGCTAGCAAATAATATTAATAAGATTGATAAATTAAAAAGGGCATATGTTTTAATAACTATGAGTAGTATGGATTCTAATAAGAAGTATAGTTCATACACTACAATATTAATTTTTTTTCTATAAGTAGCTACTTTTCACATTAAACAAAAAACAATTGTTGCAAATTTTTTTACAATTTCAAATCTGGTGTTACTCGGCCATTGAAAGTAAATAAAGGTAACACTAAAATTTTTGTTACGAACCATAATAAATAAATCGATGATGTTTTGTTTTATTTGCTATAGACGATGTTAAGCCATGTGGATTCCCATATACCGATGGGGCCAAAATTAAATATCACAGCATGATAACATGAATAACAAAATAGAATGCTCGAGTAAGAAAAAAATGACTATACTACTTGTATATTTGCTCCTATGTTTATCTCTTTCTTACTCAAGCAACACCTGTTATTTTCTTGTTGATGTTATCTCATTGCTGTGATATTTAATTTTGGCTCTATCGGTATAGTTGTGGAAATACACAAAGTCAAAAGACAAAAGAATATAACTTTTCTAGTTACCGATATTAGTTTAGTGCATGGTGAATACAATAGAACTGCAAATGCAGCGATATGACAGGTTTATTAAATTAATACGAAAGTTTCTAACTGATTAATATAGTACGATCAAAAATTATGTTCATCTAATATGGTTATGGAATAGTTCCTAATTATGAATGCAACAATCAGCCACTTGATAATCAAATGTGATTTAAGTATAAACGTAGTTGCATTCATAAATTAGGAACTATTCCATAGCCATACTAGAAGAAACTAATTTTTAATCATACTTTATATTTTTAAAATAAATATTGAGTATCTCTGTGAATCCTTATAATGATATGTGTACGTTGCGTTTCAATCTGAAAAAGTAAGAGGATCCAAGTATGTGGTCCACCCTGACTATTTCTTTTAAGCAAAAATATAAAAGTAAACTACATTTATATAAATAAAAAGATTCTAATAAATAATAAAAAAGAAACAAATATCTTCTATTTCTAACAAACATAGTGTTATGGAAACCTTATGTTGCTTTGGAAAAACCCACTTTAATACAATCACACATATTACGATTTTTTTCTATTTTTATTACCAAAGCAATCTGATAATCGGTTTATATATTGATAACACATATAATTTTGGTAAAGATAAGAAAACAAATATTGCCTGTCCTTACCAATATTTCGCACCGTATTTATTTGGATTGTCCATACATTTTCTATGGAAAAATTGTGTTGGGCAATAATTACACAAATGAATTATATAACTTTTATGACCGCTTACATTGTCATTATATTTAATTTTTTTCATACGTTTCTATTCTATTCTATCGGGGGCCTTCAGGTTCCAGTTTTTGCCGGTTATATCTTGTATGAAATCGAGCTACATTCTCATTGGCCTTCCGACACTCCGTTTATTAGTTCTCGGCCTTCATTGTGCTGTGCGACATGTTCATTTTGCTGGTTCTCCACTGACCACATGCCCAACCCAGCTCCATTTGAGTTCAACTATTCGTTCGATTATATTCGTAACTTTGGTTCATCTACTAATTTCGTCATGCCATATTCTGCCCTTTAAACTCCACGGATTTTTGAGCGATTCTCAACTTTTCGGTTGTTGTTGTTAATATCATTAATAATTATTTAATCTTTATCAAATAAAAGGACTTGTGCATAAATTCCTTTGAATACTTCTTACTTAGTAATACACGTTTCGAGATCATTATTTTCGATATTACTACTCTTAATTTATCGCGAAATAGAAATGGAATCAAGTTAAAGTATTGTATTAATAAGTAAATTCACGTGTTCTAGTGCATTTTCGAAAGAAAAATCTTTTAATTTGTCTATTTCATCTTTTTCGACATAATTGTTGGTAGATTAATCATCACAACATACAAACATTATTTTTATAATTAGCTTATTTTTCCTCGTGATGCAGTTTTGAAAACAATTTCAACAAATTTGCCACTTCCGTAACCAATTTGATAAACGGAGTACACAATCATGTATGAATAAATTGTTCCTATACATATGCAACAGCGCGTCATGTTTACTGGTCAAAGTATTTGTTTACTCATATAGGTCAGAAGTTATCGGTCACTGTTTCTGCTAACAACGTGTACGTCCCTTTCAGTACATATGCACTTGCTGCTGCGTTTGTAATCACTAGAGTTCGGAGTTTTACGTAAAACAACTACTAGAATATGAACGTGCAAATCCTATTAGAATATAGAGACTTTCACAAAATAATAATTTTACCCAAACATGAATAAAGCTTCTGAATATGAAACTGTTTTGTTAAAGGAATGGAACATAGGTATACGTTTAATGGGTGGAAAATGCTAAGTAGCACTGCAATGCAAGATTAATTTTTATTATTACTATTATTCATATTACAATAATAATAGGCGTTAAGTGAATTCTTGAAGTGTAAGCTGTTCAATGACGCAATAGTAGTGTTAAAAAACCTAATGTTTCATACAATTCCGATCTCTACCAATCACAATTATAAGAATTAAAGGTTTTAGTTGTAAACCTGATAGTACAATCATGTGTAGTATACCCGTAAGTGCAAGCACCATCACGTGATGTTCTTATCGTTTATTAAATCAGACTATAGAGTGAGAGATAAACATTAATCTAGTTCGTTAGTTTCTAAGATTTGCGAGTTCTGTTTTTGAAAACAATAACACCTACTTAAGATACGTTTCTCTGCGTTCTCTGTAATTTTGGTGATTTTAATTGCCGAATATTTAGAAAAACTTATAAATTTCATCCTTTCACTTTATACATATGGTCGAACAGTCGACAGAAGTATAGTACTTCGCCAGTTGTACAAATGTTTAATGCTGCTGCCATTGTTTTCGAGCAATGATCTCCAACAACAATATTATCAATCTAGGAAGTTTGATTTCGTGGGTTCGATATTACTACTAGCCAAACTGTCATACTTTGATGATGCTATATTGTGGTGTTCAGTAAATGTTTGAAACAACGAAAGAGAGTAGTAAATAACACTAGCGAAGTATATTTCCTCCAGTGCTATTCAACCAGCCAGCATAATAGAACAAATATAATTGTCCATATATTTATATTATCTCCAATTTATTAACTGTTTTAAGTTGAAGCGGGCTATGTCTTTAATTTATTTTCATTATGATGATTATATTATGGTTTACTATTTTGTACGAAAGATCTTCTTCTTCGTCTTTATGAGCATTTAAGTCAGTTTTCGAATATACGTTTTTTACATCCCATTTCTGCAATTTGCTGTATTTCGTTTCAAATTCAGTTCAATTGTTAATTTTATCAATCAAATTACTTCTTTATCACTAACGTGAACTAAAAATTGCCTTAAGTACCGGCGCCCATTCAATTGGGTAAGGGTGAGAAGCTGAGAAGCATCGTCGGGTTGAATACGATGAAACATATTGTTATAACCCACCTTCCTTTACTGATTCTCTTTAGTTTATTTAATTTAACTAGCTCGGGTAGAACAAAGACTATATAAGCTTGTAGGGTATTATTTTTAGATTGAAACAATTTTCTGTTTAGATGAATTTATGTGAAATATATGCCCTCTTATATAAATTATTGATTATTGAGTTTATTAATCTTGCTAACTCCAGTAGAACAATCACTCTCAAATAAGGTTAGGTTCATGCATTATCAAAACTATTAGTTGACAGTTGATTAGAACAATGAAAATTACATAAGAAAATATGACAGTTCCACAACTGTCAACTTGAAAAATGATGAACGTGAAAATTCAGTCAAAATCATGTTTGTTACAATTCTTATAATTTTAAAAAACTTAAAAACGTAAGAAGTTCCTTAAAATACCTTGTTCACTTTATTTTAACTTATTATTTTTAATTGCTCCTTATGTAGCTTCATTGTGAACACCAACACTGCAAACTTCCGGTTTGCAGGAGTCGCCTTACTTTTTACTGCGTATCAACTGCCTCCAAGTCCAACCCAAGTGTAGATGTAATTAACTACCAGTGACTGCAATGCCCTTTTATCCAAATACGACAGGATACTTCTCACTTCCACCAAAAAGCTCAATAAGGTCCACCACCAGTGACTGCAATGCCTTTTATCCAAATCTCACAAGATACTTATAACTTCCAAAAAGAAGCTCGATGAGGTCTACCATCAGTGACTACAATGCCCTTTATTCAATTCAGATATAACCAACCAACAATAAACTCAGTACAGCATCCTCTAATCCAATTCAAGTGTAAATGTCGATAATGAAACGTAGACTTCCCATTACTAATTCCAGAAAAGACCATTTTGTAGATTGCAGCCATTCAGCTACTCTTTGTACCACTACCATTCAATTCTTTCTCCAATTAACCCATTATACCATTTGTTTTAATATTCACTTTTTCTGCATCTCGTTAATTTACTATTTAGTATGACAACTAGATAAATAAAATCATTTCATAAAAGGGTTTTTATTATCAAATTTTGCTTTTTTATCAAAAATACGTTTACATTTTAGAATAAAAAACTTTGTTGTTATTGAAAATTTCATTTCGACATAGTAATACTAATTTAGGAATTTTTTGAAATCAACACTCTTAAATTACATATTAGTACAATTTATTTATATTTCCCATTTTAATTGACTTTTTCAAATACTTATTCGACTTGCTTTCCACCTGCTTATTCTGATTCTTATCTAATATTAACTATGACTGATATGTCCAAATAATTATCTTTACTAATTCAAACATTATTTAATCTATATGTTAGAACCTTTCTGTAAAAATCTTAATTGTATTACTGGATTTGAATTTGTCTGTAATTTATTAAATAAATTTTGAATAATTATGCTGTTCTTTTACTACTTAAATTCAATTTTGTACGTTTTAGTAATTAGGTATTTTTATTATTCTATAAATAATCTCATACCTCTGGATTAACTTTAACAAACAATCTAGCAATCTTGAAATGCTACCACAACATAATATACCGATGGGGCCACAATTATATATAACAGCAATGAGATAACATGAACAAGAAAATAACTCGTATTGTTTGAGTAAGAAAGAGATAAACATAGTAGCAAATATTCGAGAAGGCTTGACGCTTAATTTAATTATGACATTTGTCAACTAAACATGCCTACTAAAATAATATTTTCGTATGGCCATCTCTTTCTTACTCAAGCATTCTATTTTGTTATTCATGTTATCTCATTGCTGTTATATATAATTATGGCCCCATCCGTATATAGATGTGATACTTGGAATGTAAGCAATCTTCTTCAGGCGGGAAAAGTACAAGAGATGCAAAGCCTAAAATTAAACATATCAGTATCTGTATGACCAGACTGCGGAAGGTTAAAAAATAAATCAGCACGTAGTTAATTACTCAGGCAGTAAACAAGGACAACACCAATACGGCGTAGCAATCATTCTAGAAAAAGAAGTAAATAAAATGGTAAGAACTTTGTCCCTTTCTCAGACAGATTGCTCGTATACAATTTTATGGCAAAAATGTAAATACGAATATTATGGAAGTGTATGCTCCTACGCGAGAAAGAAGATATAACGATGACGTAGAACAGTTTCATGAAGATTTTGACAATATTCATAAATTAACCCGGAAACACAACATAATGGATATTAACGATACAAGTTTGATTATAAGCATTTTAAGGAAACCAGTTTTATTGCAAAAACGCGGCGGTGAGCCGAGTTTTGCCGCAATCAAACGAGTCTTGTTAAGTGCCATAAGCAAACGTGTATTATTCAATATTTTATTCATCAATAAATTCTGAATAATAAAATGAAGAACTTGTAGTCTTCCCCACAAATTTAATTAGGTGATAAACGAAGTTACAGAATGTGTGCGTGACTAGTTTCGACAGTTGTCATCCTCAGACGCAACATTTCCAATGGCTAAAACGATTAATGTTAGGACAAACCCTAATAGTACAAAAATAGACTTACCTAAAGGGTAATCATAGTAACACTATGTGAAAAGAACAAGTAACATTTTGGGCCTGATGGGCAAATTCAAAATTTGAAGGTTATAAACTTTGGATGGTACAAAGGACAAATGTCTGTAAAAAATTAACGCTAAATACAAGATAACTTAATCGAAAGTAATATCTTACCATGACATGGATAAAACTAAATAAGACGATTAACATCTCAGGCAACCATTATAACATGTGTAAAAATTAGGTATTAAATTTGCTAAAAACAAACATGCGAGAATTAGACAAATGACAGGTTACAATCAAAATATATACTTACAGAGGAAGAACAATATTTATAAATCAAAATGTTAACATAGATTTAATTCTGGTTTAATGTATTATTGTAATAGATATTACCGTACTGAGTTTGGTAATATCTATCCATTACCGCACTTAGTGCGGTAATATCCATGTAATGCCTAATAACATAGAGTAAAATTGTAATAATAAGGATTATATACTACAACTTATAATGGATCTTGTAGACAGGGGGTAAAAGAGGAGTAGTTCAAAGATGCATGTCGTGGTTAAAAAATGTATGCACTGTGACTGGACTACCAGCTGAACAGTTGTTCCGCCTCGCACAAGACAGAAACAGATATTTTGAAGAACATCTTATCATAGACGGTCTTCCATTCGGTCTACCGAAGGTTTAAGGTCTCCATTGTAAAATTGAGTTATTCCACTGATTTGTGTCTGCGGCTACTACGTGGCAGGTATACTTTCACTGCAAAGAGGCCGCCAGTATATAATGCACGTATCTTTAGCCCTTTCTCTGATGTATTTCTTCGTCTTGTGATCTCTCAAGGGCAGTTCCATCATAGCTCTTTTCATGGTTCTCTGTGCTAATTTGAATAAATATATGCATATTTTTATTTAGGCGGAGAACTCGTTAAGCTCTCTTCTGTTTAATTTAATTATGGATACAATTATTGAGAGCGCCATGAACTTCGAAGGATACTTGATGGGGAAAGAAAGTATAAGAATTGTGTTATGCTGACGACGCTATATTAGCAGTAGAAAATTAATAACCCCCACAATCTCCTGATTCAACAACTGAATTATGTAATGTGCTCCATAGTAATTGTAACGGAAACATTAAGGTCCAATCTGGAGGAGCAAGCACTTAAACACAGAAACCAAAACCGAGATAAGACGCAATATGATATGTGGTTCCGAAGCAAAACAAAAAACATCATAAGCAAAGCAGATATTAGAAAAATAGCAACTAAAACTAGATTCGAGCAAATGTGTAAAACAACATACGAGAAACATATAACATCGAACCTGTAGTGAACTAGGTAGACAACCGACAAAGATAGTGGAGTGGGTGTATTGGAAGTATGCGCAACACCAGAATAGCAGAAATAGCAAGAGATGAATCTTCTTCCGGAAGAAGAAGACTGAGTCGCCAATAAAATGGTGGAGGAACAAAAAACTCAGTGGTTAACAAACAGACATTGACATTGACATTATCAAATTTTCAGCAGCATACCTTATCACTGTTAAAACGGATGTATTAAATAGTTTAGGTGTAAAGGCATTTTTATTCCGATGTAGGGGTATGCTATGACTAAGATTACCCCATGCTGCTCATGATAGCAGTATTTTTCTTTTAATTTCTATTGTTTAACTATCTCGACTCTGTACAATAATTTTTCGTAACCTGTACTTCCTGGAAAATCATCAACAACAATGTTAACTAGCTCTGGGGATATTCTGTTTTCCCGTTTCACTCCTCCTATAAGCAACACCTTCTCTATGTTCTCATACAGTTTATGTGTTGCGTTTGCTTGATTAGCTATGTTTTGGATTAATGTGTTGATAAATGGTCAATTCTTGAACTTTTAAGGCATATAAATGCTTTGTCGTTCTAGCATCCAACGAACAACAATATCTCCAGAACTGGTTCTTCCGTTGAAACGAAATTTGGAGCTGAAGCTATTAAAGCAACTGGGATACTTAGTGGTGTGATGTACTGAATCTGTGTTCTTCGCAAGGATGGTGTTGTGCAATGAATTTGCATAACATTTTTCGTCAACGTTATAGTCCTGCTGTGGTTCGAAGCCCGCCGTTGTCAACCATATCGAAACGAGACGCATCGTATGCCTTAATATTTGAATAATTATTTGTCTTTTGTGTTTAGCTCAGTGAACATGAAACTCTCTTAATTAATCCAGTCGTAGTTGCAAATAATCATTATTTAACAACAAACTGATTCACTCTTGTAGTGTTCTCGGACTGAAACTGACTTCAACCAACATAAACAAAAAAAAACAAATTTGCTTACGCAAATATATTGACTTGAAAAAAGATGTAAAACCATAAAGAAAATCTTAAGAAAACAAAATTAACTCTTAAAACAACCTACGTGCAATATAGCTTGAACTACTGACATGTACGTTTAAAACAGCGTTAAAAACAGCACGCTGAAATAACTGCCTTTAAAAGTGCAAACGTAATAACTGTTTTTAAAAGCGCAAATGTTAAAAATTCCTGGAGCCGGTACTTATCTGAATCCGACCCTGTTCGTATTCGCTTGCGTTAAAACTGGACGCGATTTGTACACATAGGCACATTCTTTAAGCGCTATTTAAACGCAACTAGATGCGAACTTCATCGCGCAACTGCAAGCATTTTTGGTATCAACTTTACCATGAAGTTGGCCATGAGGATTGCGGAGTTGCGCATTTGACTGCCCTCGAATTGCGTCATCGAAACCATGAAGTGCGTGATGGGTGGAAAGTTGCTGCTGAGAAATCCCGCCCTCTCGTTCTAGGATCTCAACGACAGCTAACGTCACGTAACAAATGCACCTCTGGGTGTGACGCAAATTTGTGTACGCACGGCCACACTATGTAAATGGCGTTTAATGGTACCGCAAACGCTGTTTTGATGCACTCAAAACTTAGGCAACAAAATCAAATACTGCAAGGCTGTCTAAGCCGCTTCTATGCATTTCGCCTTAGGGCGATCTCGCATAATGCACTCAGGAGTCGTAGGTACTTCCGCCCCCAACTAAGGCGAGCCTGTGACTGGATTGTTCTCCTTGAAATCTGCTTAAGCTGAAAATATCCTCGTCCCGCTAGCAGCCTTGATAGTTGCGTTTATCGATGCACCCACACAAATTAAACCGATGTACGTACAGGGTCGAAGGGGAGCACACTTGCTTATGATAAAATACACTTAATTAACAATAAAAACATATAAATGGTTGGCTACATCTTTAAATATGAAAATAAAGTCTTTTCAGTAGAAAATGTCAGAAGAAAAGAGGCCAAAGAATGTGTCAAAATTGGAGCAATGTCAAGACAATACTCACCATTTTCTTTGTCCGCGAGGGTGTTTTCAGTAATACATTGCTACCAGGTGGCTTTCAGATTCTCTTTTAGTTTTTGTGTAAGTCGATTTGTTATTACCATAGGGAATAATTTATAAACGTATCATAGCTCATCAATTGATGTATAGGTTTTAAGTCTCTCATTGTCAACTTTCTAGTTTGATGGATCACCGTAGCATTGCTTTACTCAATAGGAATTTTACCCCGTTGGATGTATTCATTTAGTAAAATAGATATTATCTTTAGCAACGTGTTGTCACCACCGAGAGTTAACATGTTTATTTTGATCTTATCCTAACCCGGTGCTTTGTTAGCTTTCGTGCTTTTTAATGCATGAATTATTTTCTCTACTTTTATGTTAAGTAATCTTTTAGAGCCTATATTAGTTTTTCTCCGATTCGTGTCTATTTAGTTACATAAATGACTATTATGTAACAGATACAAATTACATGTTCTGCACTAGTTTTATTAAAAGGCCGCCGAAACGACTTTTTAAAAAACGTTTATTTTTATTTTACAATGAAATATAACATTGGAAGCACACAGCTAGCCGCCGGACAATTTCTTACATCTAGCTATGATACGAACACAATGGAACTTATCGACTGACTGGAGCTTAACTTAGAAGTGCAAGCTACTAGTATATATACTATGCCTAATCAGCTAAGATAAGCGTTATCTCTAAAAGGGAGCGTGAGACAGGAAGCCACGTGCGTTCAAGGTTGCAGACTTGCAATTCATATAAAGAAGCTATTTATCGTTCAAGGTTGCAAGCTTGCAGTTTTACACAGGAGACCATTGTCTATTCATAATATAACACGTCCGCCGATAAAATGTTCAATGGGTGGTATTCAAATATGCCTCCATTGAACTTACAAAGAGAAAAGAAAATTAAACTTATGCATTTACGTTAACCGGTTCAAAATCTTTATTTAAAAATCTAATAAGTTTAATCTTCATTGTGTTTCTATTATAATACAAATACAATATAAAAATTATTAACATAAGAATAGTACACAGAGTAAATATAATTGCAGACACACTTAAATTATCAGATTTAATATAATTAACAGGTTTTAACAAATTTTCATATTTATTAAGTTTAATTCGGTCCTCAACCAATTTCTGGGTGTCAAGAGGTATCAAGTCAATCTTTGAAACATTTATGTGGTTTGATTCAGGAATTATTAAGCGGTCAATGTTTGAAATTTTTAAATTAACAATTTCATTTGAGGTTCTTTTTGCGGTGAATAACATGTGTTTTTGATTTATTGAAACAAGACAGTCTGAACTGAGGTGTAAGAGGTTAGTGCCAGATATTCCTTTTCTAAAATTCTGATTTTTACATTTGACGTCCAATATTGCTTCAGATGGGGAAGATATTAACCATGTCGCAGGATTTATTTGTGATATTTTGATTTCTGTTAAATTGAATAAATAAGGGATACATGTTTTATTTTTATTAAATGACAGAAGTTGTGTTTCGCACAATTTGTCGTTGGGGATTTCAAAGTAGTTATTTTGATTACAAAAGTAGGTGTCTAAAGTTATAAGTTTACAATGACTTATTTCAATGGGAATGCTGTTTTTAACGTTAAATAATAAAGTACTATAAGTAGGTATAATCATACGAAATTGATAATTTTGGATAAAAATCGGAAATGGTATTAATTGTATCATTTGATAATCGTTAGTTTTGGAAGTAAGAGGTATTTCGAATATAAATGTAATTCTGTTTTTAACTTGATAAACTTTTGTAATGATAATTGACTCGTATAAATGTAAATACTGTAACTCTGCAGGATATGGAATAGTTAAAGCTTTTTCTGATATGCTATTGAGATACGTCGAAATTTCATTTAGATTTTCAATTAAATCGTCATTATCAATTAATGACATATGCATCTGTTGATTTTGGGCAAAAGTTAATGCATTTTCTAGTTCCAAACAAGTGTTAATAAGTAGTTGCAAAAATTGAATTGCTTCTAGCAAGACTGTTTTTAAGGAGTATGTAGCGAGATTTTTGCCTAATTCCTCATTTTGTAAAGTTATTTTATTTATATTTCTGTCTAATAATTCTTGACTCTTTGCTATATCATTGATTACTGAGATGGTATCATTTAAAATTTTAGTTTGTTCTAATATAACGTCATTTTGAATTTTATTGCTTTCTTGCAATTTAGTAATCATAGATTCATATCTGACTCCATCGTTGGCGTCGAGGTTTCCAGTTAAAAATTTGAAAGCGGATCCAAGTCCATCGAAAAGTCCTCTTTTATTAATTTTGTGTTTAACATCAGGAAATAATTGACTTAAGAGTTTATCTGTTTTTTCAAGATATTGTTTTAATATTATGAGTAAATTGTTATGATTGATAATAACATCATCAATCCTTTTAAATTTTGTATATTCAATAACGTAACTTTTATTTTCAAGTAACGGTATTATTTTCATTAAATTAGTTCTAAGTGTGTCATAATTAACAAATATAGGGGTATAGTCTACATTTCTAATAAGCGTCCATTCGCTTTGTTTAAGCACTACGTTTCCTAAGTTTAGAGGATATAATCCAGGATTATCTTTTAAATTTTTAATAATAATATCGCTCTGTATAACTAGTGATTGAGTCAGCAGGGTACAGGCGATGAAGAGTGTAGTAATCCTGAAAAAGAGAGAGCAATAGTTCCTTTTAGTCAGGGTGTTTTATATTTCCATATTTTTTAAAAAATTAGATTTAATTTTGAATTTCAATTTTACTTCTGAAATTAGTTCTAACAAATATTTTTTCATTTAATTGGAATGTTTGATTTTTCCGAATTGGTTTTAATTTTAAATTTTATCTTTACTTCTGAAATTTATTTTAAATAATACTTCTTCGTTTAATTGAAATGTTTGATCTTTCTGAATGGATTTTAATTTTAAATTTAATCTTTACTTCTGAGATTTGTTTTAATAAATACTTTTTCGTTTAATTGAAATGTTTGACTTTTCTGAATTTGAATTTAATTTTAAATGGTTGTAAAGGTTTTTCTTTGTTTTCCTTTAGCAATATCAATTATAAAGGTATGTTGCTGTGAACATCTTAGTTTTAACGCGAGAAATATTGTGATTATTAAAATTGTAAATACTAGATTAATACAAGCTTAGGTCTTGTTTGTTTGTTAAGTATAATTTTTATTTGAGTTTTTTCTGATTTAAATGATTTCAGTCTTAAGTTTTTTCTTAAGATGTTATTTTTTTAAAATACTTTTGATATTTGAAGTTAGTGATTTATTTATTAGAATTTATTTGTAATACTTAAAGTTTTCAAAAAAAATTAGGGTGTGTACAATCTTATTTTTTCTTTAAACACACGGTTAAAAATTTAGTTATTTTGGAAAAGTCTTTGATACATTTTCTATAATAGACTATTTGGTTAAAAATAATTTTATTTTGATTTTTAGGTGCTGGGAAATTTTGATTGTTGAATTTTTAGATGAATCTGATTTTATTTCTTCTAAAGTAGTAGGTAGCTATATAATCTAAATATTTTACAAATTTATGTTTGAATTACTAAATATTATGAGTTGATTTTTATTGTCAGTTTCGTAACGGATGAAGGTACTTCGGGAGAGTAAAATACATTTCTGTATTGAAAACATAAATTAGTCAAAAGAGTTTATTCATCTTCGTTTAAATGGTCTAATCTCAAAATTTTTTTTTTTTAATTGTTATTTAAAATAATTATCTAAAATACTTTTAATGTTTGGAGTTTTTATATTAAAGTTGTTAAAAAAAATTGTTATTTAAATTAATTATCTAAAATACTTTTAATGTTTGAAGTTTTTATATTAAAGTTGTTAAGTCTGATAGACTGATTTTTGTTGAGCTCATAATTTTTATTTTTTTTATAAGATTAAGGATTATAAATATTAATTTCTTGTATTTCATTTAAAGTATTAATTACGCTTGTTTTAAATTGATTATTGTATGATTTCAATTGCTGAAGGCTTAGTCATGCCTTTTTCATTAAATTTTAATTTTGGAGTTATTTTAGTTTCATTTTTTTTTATGCTGATAAATTTTACGGGTTATAATAAAATGGTATCGTAGCTCTTTCTGTCTGAATATGCATCCATTTATAATCTATTCGTGCGGATAATTTTGAAAATAAGTCGGATCCAATAAGTCCTATATAGTCTGGGTTAAAATTATATAAATAACATGTATGTGTTCCGTTTTCATAAAAAAGACTGGGGATTGGTAAATCTGCAATTAAGTTATGTTGAGAAATTCCATGAGATGTAATTATCTCGAATTCTGTTTCATAAATATAATTTGGAAAATGTTGTTGTACAAATTCTGGAGAAATTATTGTTTGTGAGCTACCTGTATCAATTAAAAGTTTATCGCCAGTGGCGGGAATTATAATATAAGGAAGATCTGATTTTGAATTTATATTAAAAGTTAAAATATGCTTTTCCGAGGCTTTTAATGAAAATTTACTGTATCGTTTGGATCTGGAAATTCATAATAATCTGATGTAATGTCCAAGTTTTGGGGTTCATTTTGAAAATATAGGTTTGATTGGTTGTATTCTGGATTTTCTTGAGAATTTTTGAATAAATTTTCAGTGAAGTTTTTATTTTCTTCAGGGGAGTTTTCGAATAAATTTTCTGTTAGATTTTCATGATCAACAGGGGAATTTTCTTGTTGAACATTATTGTGATAAAATAGTTGATTAAAATTTCTATTAACGTTTTGAGAACTTGCTCGATATTTATTAGGGAAATTTGATTGTTGAGTAGCTGGTCTTTTTATAGTGCTAAAGTCCATAGGTTCTGGTTTATTTGTTGGTGAAAAATTTGGTTTAGGTGCAAATGCATTAAAGCTTGAATTTTGAGTTATTCTAGAATTATTCTGATTGTTAAAATTTGTTGGACTTTTAAAATAGTTGGGATTTTGATTAAAATTACTTCGATTTTGTTGGAATGGTCTTTGCATAAAATTTGGGTTATTAAATTTAGGGTGATATGAATTTTGTGTTTGAATATTGGAAGTTAAATTTGATTTATTTAATTTTTGACTTTGAAAATTATTTTGATTTTGAGAATATCTGATATCAATTTCTTCTTTTACTATGCTTAAGGCTTGTTCTAGTGAAGTTGGGTTTCTACTTCTTACGAAGCTTCCTAAATTTTCATTTAGTCCACTTGTAAAAGTGCGAAGTGCTAAATCTTTGTTAGCCTTTAATTTATAAGTGATAATGTCTTTTGATTCTTGACTCAGAGAAACTTTTGAATTATAAATAGCTAAATGAGTTCTAACTTTATTGAAAAATTCTATGGGAGAGTCTTTATTCTGTTTTAATTTAGTTAAATCAATTAAGAGATTCAATTCTGACCTTTGGTCGCCAAAATTTTCAATTAAGACATTTTTTAAGTCTTTCCAAGTATCATACTCGTAACCTGTGATTACTTCTAACGCTTGACCTTTTAATTTATTCCTTATCGAATTTAAAATTACTTGGTTGATATAATCGTTTAAATTTTCTGTACAAAATTTAGTTGCAATGATTTCTGCGGATCTGATAAATTCCGAAAGAGTGGCTTGATTACCATCATATGTGGGAATTTCATTTAATAAAGCTACATTAAAATGTGGGGGAAACAATGATGCGTTTTGATCAACCATATTTGTTGTAACAATTATTTAAAAATAAAATTCTAGGGATAGAATTCCTTGGTGAGCGTGATCTATCTCGTGACATAAAATTTTTACAATTGTTTCAAAATATAATTACAGGTGTTTTAACTAATGATTCAAGATAATAGTGATCTAAACATAAAAATTTTATAGACAAAAATTAATTTTGCTTTATTTGTTTCACTTATTTTTAATTTTTATTTATGTTAGTAAACAGTTTAATGACTAGGGGATGTTTAACAGGGGTACCTACGCGCAAGAACGCAAGCACAAATGCAAATTAAGCACACCTAGTATGTGCAGCAATTGGTCTGGCTTACTACGTTCTGCCTGGACTTATAAATAAATATTTAAAACTATGTTAGTATAATTTTTAAAACTTTATATTAGTTAACTTTGTTGTTTTAGGCGAACGCTTTAATAATTATCACTTTTGAAAATTATATTACGTTACTTTGTTGCCTTTGAAATTTTTACTTTGTTATTTAGGCGAACGCTTTAATAATTATTACTTTTGAAAATTATATTACGTTACTTTGTTGCCTTTGAAAATTTTTATTTTGCTTTTTCTTTAAAACTTTAAAATTATTACTTAGGCGAACGCTTTAATAGTCGTTACTTTGTTGCCTTTAAAATATACCTTTGCTTTTTCTCTAAAGCTTGAAAATTATTATTTTTAAAATATACCTTTGCTTTTTCTCTAAAGCTTGAAAATTATTATAAAAATATGCACTTACATTGTGCGTTAAAATTGACGAACGGCGTGCGATCAAGCTACGTCCTGTTGTCTTCAAAAAGGATGCGTCGATCCTATTGATGTCGGCTGGCCTGCACAGAGGTCCTGAAGTCCGACTTGGATAGTCCAGCTTTGCGCTAGAGCGTTATCCAAAAGTTGTCCTGGGGTCGTCGTTGTTGACGTTGCCAATACCAGAGACTGATCCCAATGATCAAGAGTGGTCCCAATGACCAGATGGTTCCAATAACCACGGAGGAGCAGGAGCTGGGTCGACGGGCGCTTCTCACGATCGGGCGATGTTTGTCCCTGTTGGAGATGTCCGAAGATCCGCTGGGTGGTAGGTGTCGATTTGTGGCAAAGAGCTGAACCTCAAGGGAAGTTGCTGGTCGACTCGATGTTTGTAGTTTTCCAGGTTTTCCTCCACAAATCCGAACGACTGCGCCAGTTTTATTAAAAGGCCGCCGAAACGACTTTTTAAAAAACGTTTATTTTTATTTTACAATGAAATATAACATTGGAAGCACACAGCTAGCCGCCGGACAATTTCTTACATCTAGCTATGATACGAACACAATGGAACTTATCGACTGACTGGAGCTTAACTTAGAAGTGCAAGCTACTAGTATATATACTATGCCTAATCAGCTAAGATAAGCGTTATCTCTAAAAGGGAGCGTGAGACAGGAAGCCACGTGCGTTCAAGGTTGCAGACTTGCAATTCATATAAAGAAGCTATTTATCGTTCAAGGTTGCAAGCTTGCAGTTTTACACAGGAGACCATTGTCTATTCATAATATAACACACTTTTATTACAGCATGTTGTATAACTTAAAATAAATGGGCAAAAAATCTACTTTATTTGCAATCAATTAAGATAGTTTTAATTCCCCGTTTTTATTTAAAGGAGAATCTGGAAAAACTTGAACTATTGGCATTTAAAAAACTAAATCACTTTTCGGCTTACGTTTAGATGAGTTACTTTTGAAATCTGAGTTATATTTCCATTAATAAACTATGATCCGTTTAGAAAATTTATTGAGAGCGTATTTAATTTTTGATTATTTTCTTTAGAAATGTAGTTTTGGTTAGAACAATGTGTCCGTTTTGTGTCCGCTGACATTTTTAACTTATCGAATGAATGGCTAGTAATACCTATGCTAGTAAAATAGTTTTCTTTAATTATCAACAATTTCAATTGGTACTATTGATGTCAGGCTCTATTCAACTATTTATTATGGATATGACACTGCAAACCTGTATCAAACTATAAAAAAAGCACGTGCACATTATAGCTGCATGACTATTACTTATCTGCTTACTTCAGTTGAGCATACGATGAAGTACAATTAAATGATTTAATCAATTCCAAAAAATAATAGAGATTGGATCTCAGCCTGAAGTATTCGTCTATTTTTCGCCCGCGTCATTGTAAACTTCTGAGGTTATGCAATAGGAGACGGGGCAAAGATTTATGCAAATAGATACGTAAATACACAAATACATTTGGAACCTTTATTATTGCAAATTTGCTGAAATAGAGATACTAAGATCAAATATACACTTTAGAAACTGACTCAATGTTATTTGTTTTCTATCTATCTACAAGGGCGAGATGATAATTTAGCTTAATAATGAAAGACCAGTTTTATGTTTTCAAAATTATTTTTTAAAATAGCCCCTTAAACGTTCAATAAATTTTATCTAACGATACTCCGAGGCTTTGGATACCATGATGGAAGGTGCTTTACTCAAGGTTCTATCCACTTAGGAACATTTTGGCCTTAGAGTAGAAGTGGAAGTCTGAGGAGAGCCAAATAGAGTAAGTAAGGTAAATGCGGAAGCAGATCGTGCTTTAATTCGCCGACTTTATCAATTGCAGTAACACTCATGAAATGCATTATTCTGTCATTATCTAATGCACAAAACCTTTCCCTTTTTGTTGAATATTTTTATGCAATTGGTCCAAACGATTGGCTAAGCATTCACTGTTAGTTTGTTTCTGTGGAAGGTAATCGATCATCAAAATCTCTTTTGCTTTGCAGAAAACCGATGCCATCACCATGGCAGCTGATTTTAGGGTCATTGCTTTCCCTGGAGCTAAAAAACTAGGTTCTGCTCATTGATTTAATTTCAATTTTGTCCCTGGGGTATAAATTTGATCAGTAGTAACAAATCAATGCATACAATCAGTTGCATGCTTTTTTAAAACGGTCGAAACACTTGTCAAAGTTGCATTCGAACATGTTTTTGGTTGAATGTGAGCAAACGCTGCAACCATCGCACACCAGCTCTTTGGGGCTAGCAACATTAGCTAATTCACTTAATTTCAGTTGTTTGTCTTTCAACACCATATCGAGGATTTTGGTAACCATTTCTGTTGTAGAGACTTCTTTGGCGTTCAGAACGGTGTTCATCTTGGACACCCCTACTACCCAGTTACACTTAACCACCTAGTTTTTTGGGGTTGTAGATGATGGAACACATTCACCCAGTACACCCTAAATTGGCTCGGCATTATATACATTTCCTGTAACATATACACAAATTAAATAACCGCACAATTGTCACTAGTTTTCACTGTTAAACAAATACAACATACGTTTTCTTCAAACAGCTGCTAATATCAAACTATTTCACATATAGACTCCCCTATATATATATATATTTCAGTGTTGCCAATTCAAAGATGTTGGCATTTTTATATATGTATTTAAAAACGTGGGGCTAACCAATTATCATCCCGCTCTCGTATAATAGCTAAAGTACTATTTTAATGCAGGCAGAAATTTAAATTCCCTGAAGCTGAATTGTTAAACATTATTAATAATTATATCTAGTAATCTATAGTAAAGTTTTGAAATTGAAATTTCTAAGAATAAATACAATACTCTTATCTAGATTACTTTGAGGTGTGGGCGAAATAACCTCTTGTAACCTTGAGAATTTTATCGTATCTCTTTGCAACGGAAACGCTGATTACCTTGAATTTAAATTAAGTGTGATATGCAAATTTATAATCCCATCTAGTGGACAAGAACAAACTGCCAGAGCTGGAAATGGAAGATTTTGCTTCAATTCATAACCTTGCTTTTCTTGACTTTATAGTTTATCAGAAGTTTTATTATTTAATATCTACTAACAAAAAATATAGTCTGGAATCCTGTTTTGACTCCAGCCTTATTTTTACACTTGAGGATCGTTCAGAAATGCTCCTGATAAGAAAACTTGAAAGTTTAAAAATACTAATCAGCAGGGACCCTCCCACCATTGCACGATTCTCGCAACTGTTATCAACTGCGGGGAAGAAGAACTCATATAATACTTGCTCTACCAAATGTAAAAGCTAAGTTGGACGTGAGATCTGAAACTTAGCGGTAGTATAAAATCTAGTCTTAGTGAAAATGTCGAATCAACTCATCATCCTGGTGTTCGCTATTTTAACCCTCTTCTCAGCTGTATGGTGCGAAATTGTGTCGTTTGAAAATTGTGGTGAGTATTTTCTATATTTGGAGAATTCTGGATTTATAGATTTACACTTTGACAAACTGATGAGCTGTGAGTGCTAGAACATTTGGATATTAGTTTAAATTTTTAATTATATGTGATGTTTGATATATTTATATGTAAAATTAAAATTTAAGCTTTTAATCTTTTCATTTTAAATTAAAAATTAAATGTGGATACTTTATAAATACTGCTATGTAATGTATCAAATGATACTATCAATAAATTTATATCACTTATGATATAATTTTTTTTTCATAACATGATTAATATACGCAGTTTATAAAATCTTATCTTCCCACATTTTAATGGCATGTGCAAAGAGGTATAGTATAATTCGAGATTAAGTTTTGTGCCTGAATAGTTATACGATGTGTACCGAAAATATGAGGACATAGCTTGATTCCCAAAATAAGACCATTTAACTGATGTATAACCAAATGTTTTTTATTATGCAATAATTCTTCATTAAAAAATATATTTGCCTGCGACAAGAATGCTTGAGCATGTGGTTAAGTCATGTCTAGATACTTTGATGAAACCCTGTGTAGATAATTCCTACAAAAATTAAATTTTAGGTTTAAATTAAGTATCAAAGTTCGTTTCTTATTTAATTGATTTCACAGTTTCTCAATTTGAGTTACAGTTTCTATCCGTTTCATTTGATTACCTACCGTAGATTTTATTATAATAATAGATAATAATAAATTATAATAATTATTACAATTTAATAAACCTTTGGAAATTTGACCTTTGATTTGCATAATAGCAGATTGCCAAGTACAAATCGTAAATTTAGAAATTCCAATGCTTTATCGCAAGATTGCAATCTTAAGACAATAGCTTCAGGGGACACTTCGATGAAATTGGTTTGTTCATTTCATGATCTATTTAGCAAATGTATCTACTTAATCATATAATCTTACATTTGTTTATATATTTTTAAGTAGTACAGTGGATAGTTATCAATAAAAATGAGACAAAGATTTTTATCAATTTTGAATAATCTTTCTATTCAAATAACTTGTTGCTACCTAGACCATTTTCGAAACAGTATGGTATATTTATACTTTCTCGACAATATGTAACAATTATTTTTTAGTTTATATTTGTCTGTTGTGGCACTTCCACTTTTAAATTGCTTTGTCATTGAATACGTATAAATAATTGTATATATTAATGCAGTTATTGTGATTGAAAGCAATATTTATTTTCCTAATTCACATATCTGATAACAATTTTGAAATAAACCTTTGTTTAGATTTTAAATAACTGAAATAGGGAAACAGACAGCAACGTTTTTAATAATTGATATTTTATTTAAAACTAAAACGTTTGTATTATGCTTTATAACTGACTTCTAACGTAATTGCAATTATAAAACCAATCGAAAGACAAATCCAAATTAATATTAAACCATTTGTATGTGAATTTGTAGAAGAGTAAGTATGTTATATCCATATTGGTTGCAAGTAAGTTATTTATATTAGGAGGTAGCTATTTTGAAGAAAAAACAAGTGCTGGATTTGTTGATAGAACTTTCCAGACACAGTATTGCATCTTGTGCCCTACTGCCATTATCTGATCATAATTCAGCCAGTTACAAAACGACATTTATTTCTAGTCGCATTTTTTAATTATATCACCACTAATGCATAGGCATAAATAATGTTTTTCTATATAGTATTATTGTTACTGTAGCTGATACTCGTAAGTTTTATTTAAAATATATATAACAACCAGGTACAGAGACATCGAAACAGATGGAAAACCACGTGGCTACCCAATATAGGCAACCCATTTAACACAATCTGTTAAAAAAGAAGTTAGAAAAAAAAATGAGAATTCAAAAAGTACACCACGAACGGTATTGATTAAAAATGCCAAATCGGTGATTACATGCAAGATTAGAACATTAAATTCACTAAATTCATATACTATGTACTCGTTTAGAATGTCATAATTGTAGACGCGATATGTTACTACCGAATTGCGCTATGCAGAATATACAGGGCGAATGTAAAGTAAGGATTACCGACAACGACCTTAATTTTTAACAATAGAAAATATTTGGAATATTGGGTCTTATTTAAATATTGGGGATAATTTTACGTAGTTTAGCTCTCTTACAGGGCAGAAACCCAGGAAAAATTATTTTGTAAATAAAGTAAAATAAAAACAAGCTTATGTATTATAAACACAGTTGAGATACAGTAATTATAAAAAAATGATGTTTTTACTTAATTATATCTATCGTATTTTTAATCAGTATCGTGTGTTTAAAAAACTCATTCGCAGCATGCCATGATCAAATTGCAGTTAGCCATAACTTGACTGATACCCATTGAAGCAAATGGACTACCACAAATCAGAGAGAACTAAATTACATTTTGATCGTGAACTATTTTCCTAACAAATATAGTAAACACTAAATAAAAACAATTTTTATTGACTGTTATGATTAATACACTCGTTGTTGTTGTGTAAATGCCATCTTATTTACCATTTTGCTTGATACAAGTAAACTTAATGCAGTGTAAACTTTGTCCTATCACAGTGACAAATGTTTTCATAAACAAAATGCAATCTGACATTCACCTACAGACATGCTAAATTTCAAATAAGGATGCAGTCGATGGCGCTGTGAACGCAAACATAGTTTTACACTAGAAAAATATAAGTTTGTTGGATTGCCCTTGTTTTACAACAATGTCATCCTATATAATACAAATAAACGTTGAAAGCCACAATTTTTATCTACTATTTATCGGTTTTCCCTTTATACTTTTAGGATTCATACCAAACGTCTTAATTGACAATTTTTGAAAAAAAATTGATTTTCAGATGGTTGTAATGATGACTTTGTTTCGACCAATTATGGCCATAGTTATGATTACTGCTTAGTTCCAAGTACTGCATGCTTATTTGAAATTTAGTAGTTCTTTCCAAGGCCTACCCTACATGAGTTTTTTTTTGGAACACACGATACAATCAGAAGAATTGGCTGGATTCCCTAAAAATACTTGATATTGTCAAAAGTTGGACAAATATACCAGACTACCCATGTATGTCTAAACTTGAAATAAAAAATAGAAATATTTCATGTTGTTCGATTCAGTATTTTAAGATATTTTCAACATTTTATGGGTGTTTCTTTATAAACCAGGCCACGCAGTAGCGCCGAAATACAACATATTTTTATTTGGGTCGTATTATAATCAAGCGGGCGCAGCCTTTGTGTATTTTTCCCTTACGGCTGCGTTCGCAATTTCCAATTTGATGCGAAACTGTACCTTTTGTGTCCGCAGGAGACAACTCCAAGTGCACCCTCCACGAAGTGCGTGTGAATCCCTGCGCGGAGGCGGCGCAGAAGAAGCCATGCAAATTGAGGCGAGGAAAAAACGCCGCAATAGACGTCGACTTCACCCCCAGTAAGTGAGAAAAATTATCGCGCTTTCATTTAGGGAATTTTGACTTATCGTTTATATCAGTTATGTAGCTAATCAGGTGGTGGGTTAGGCTTTTGAGTAAAGTTCATTTCATAGAAATTAGAGCCGGCTGTGATTTTTACCTATTTTAACAGTGTACCACAAAAAGTGTAAGTCGTATTTATTTGTCAAGAATTACCAGAGTCAAACTGATTGATAGATACTAATTGTGAAAGTCAGATAACAGATTGCAATTGCATATTTATTAATAACCAAAGTCAAAAACTAATTATTGTGTAAAATATCAAAAACAACTGCTTAAAGAGAAAAAGTTAAATTATAAAATATAAAACAATAACGATGCTGCAACAGACATATTTCAGGTCAGACTTGAACAAAAGTAAATGCAAGAAGTATTATTTAATTAAAAATAAAATAAAGGGTTTCCTACTGCACAGATTGTAAAAAAGACAGAAGATTCACAATTTATCAATATAAAAAATACATAACCTGATAACAAACATGATGGGTATACAAGTTTGATCAAAGGTATCACTACAAAAAAAAATCATTCAAGTAGAGTTTGATAGTACCAAAGAGCATACAACTGACGAGACTCAGCGCTGGGCAGTATTAGCGCATAGCCTAAAACCTCCCGTCCGCTAGTCTCCCAGGTCTTAGCCCTCTGACGGTAGGGATCCCAGTTAAACATAGCTCAGGGAATTCGACGATCTCAGAGCAGAACCATGATTCTAGAATCCGTTCCTTTAAACTGACGTGCGATGTTGCAAGATTAACCCAACCTTCAAACGATAATAAGTTGGGTTACAAAACCCAGGTAGACAAAATTTCTCATTGTCTCTTAGCCAAAACATTGAAAATACCCCGATTTTAGAAATAAGTACATACTTTCTAATACGTTTTCATCAAGTAATCATTGCTTTGAAATATAGCAATTATTTCTTTTTATCGTGGTTTTATTTTATTTCATTGTTTGTGTACCTAGGTCTTTGTAATTGCAATCGCAAAACAAAATAAATACCACACTATAATAAAAGCTTAAGGGCGTTTAAAATCTGTTAAAGGGTTACTGTAATCTCACGTCGTCAAATTATATGCTCTTTGATGTTAGAAATTATATCGAAATTGGCGGCATTAAAAAATACCAATATATGAACTACTTATGGAATATATCAACTACAGTGGGTATATCGACTACATCGAATATATCTACCACATCGAATATATTAACTACATCGGATATATCGAAATATCGACTACATCGGATATATCGAAATATCGACTACATCGGATATATAGAAATATCGACTCCATCGAATATATTGACTATAACGAATATATCGACTACAACGAATATATATCTACATGGAATATGCTGAATAAATCGACTATATCGATTACATTTGATATAATCAACTATATCGGTTATATTAAATTTGACTAGAATACGTTGAATGTATTGAATATATCGACTACTACCGACAGCTATTCACTAACAGAAAATGTAAGAAGTATATATTTCAACAAATAATGTATTGTACATAATTAAATGAAAAGCAATTGAAGAAATAATTACAAAGTTTTATAAATATAGGATATAGTATTGAATACTTATGACTCACATAACGTGCATGCAGCAACCTTTAAAAATAAACAGATAACGGAAGATAGGACATTACAATATAGTAACAAACTAATTAGATATAGTAAATATACAGTGTATTTCACCAATCACCAGACATCGCCCAATTCGCAATAGCACTGGACATTTATTGGATGACTAGCTATTGTCGAGGTACCTGATTGGTCACCAATGACAAAAGTCAAATTAACTAAACACTATTTTCTTAGAAGCATAGAAAACAAAAACGTAAAACGTAATAGTTATTTACGTGACAAGCTTAGTAAATTAGCTATTATGGGCGAGCCGGATAATTTGCAGGGTGAGCGACGTAGGAGCGAGCCCTATAATCCGGTAAGCCCCAATAAAGGCTAATTACAAGCAAGCCGCGTACAGCGTTTTATTTCCTCTGACTGAAAATCGTAAAAATTAATATTAGTGATTAATAAAGGATGTGTGTATTAGAAAACAAGCTACTTGTAAAGTCGCCAGGACAACATTTTACAGACACCGTGACTGTAAAGGCTCATTTACCGAGTCAGTTCAGACGACAGTAAATGACCTTTAAAAAGTCATGAGGGAATGAGAGTTTCGTACTTGCATATGTAGAGTCAGGTTACTTAATTATAAGTTACTTATAGTATAATATATCTTTTGGCATTCCACAGTTCTGATTTCAATACATCATAGTAGAAGAACAGGTTACCTCCTGAACTTCGCCTCGTGGTTGTTTTAGCTTACTCACTGTAAACTATTTGCTATACTCTCTTTTTACAATTGTTTATGTAAGCTATGAAACAAAGAATGTATTTATTTTTATTTATTTATTTTAATTAAAAATAATAAATGGTAAATAAAATCATAATGATTTGACTTTTTTAATATACCATGAAGTATATGTGATAAACACGTTATAAAATAAAAATATTGACATAGAACGATTAGGCAATTAAATAAAGTACTTACGTATTATTAATTAACCTTATTCCAAAATCGCAAACACTAATACGTGTAACAAACACGAATATATAGTGTGTTTAAATAAACAACTCATTCGCAGCATGCCATATCCAAATTGAAGTTTGTCATAACTTGATAGATACCTGTTGAAGCAAATGAACTACCAGAAGTCAAAGAGAACTAAATTAAATCTTTTCCTAAAAATATACAAAACAATAAATAAAAACAATTTTTATTAACTGGTACGATTAATACACTCGTTGTTTTCTACATGCCATCTTATTTTCCTTTTTGCTTGATACAAGTAAACTTAATGCCGTGTAAACTTTTGCCTGTCACAGTGACAGATGTTTTCATAAACAAAATGCAATCTGACATTCACTTACAGACTTAAGTTAAGACGTGACTAAATTTTCTATCTTTCTTTCCAATTTTAAGTGAGTTTTTTTTTTGGAACACACGATACAGTCGTATCTTCATGAAAAAAATCAAGAATTTCATTGATAAATCATAGACAAGAAGTTTAATACTGAACTTTGATATATAAATTCTAAGATAATAAATAGTATCAATTATATGGTTTTATGTATAGATATATTCCGTTGATGTATATAATACTGCGACATGAATTAGATCAATTAATCGAATATATGGATTATATACAATAATGTAGGTATCAATGATATCGAATACATGAATGTGTTGAACATTCGATGTAATTCCGATAATGTTACGTTCATATAGATAGATATGAAGATTACATCGAATACATGAATGTATCGAATATTATAAGAATTCTATATCGTTCATTGGATATATCGATATATTAGGAACAATTCCAGCCCTAGTCATTTCTGTAATTTTCGAATTTAGTAGCTTTGTTTGTACACTGTTCAGAAAATACTAACGGCATCCTCTAATTTCTATAATAAATTTATAAATGAACTATAGTTGGGTACTGATTTTACGCTTTTGAAATTCTGACCGATGTCGTCATTCGAATCTCGTTGCAGGGCGATCGGGTTAAGCGCAGGATTAAAATAGGTGAGTTGAAGTGTTTGATAACTAGGGGTGGTTTGATCATGTATTGCAGTTCTGTGTTTCCCGATAACTAAACAAATGCTATTTCCACAGGTTTTTCCTCCGACACTTTGCACAGCTTGGCGTATTGGCCTAACGGCATCATGGATATTCCCTTGGCGAATATGGAAACGGACGCTTGCAAAACAACGACTTGTCCTTTGGTGGCGGGAAACAAACAGACCTACACCTACGATTTAAAGCTTTCTCGGGCTTTTCCTGGTGGAAACTTCCTAGTAAAGTGGAAAATCACCGGCGAAGGCGAAGACGATGAATGCTGTTTCTTGTTCAAGATCCATTTGAAATAGTGGATATAGTTTTAGTTTTAAGATTTTAGGTTTGTGTTGCTTCTTTAAATGAATCTTTGTGGGTGAGCCCATGCTGTTGTGTATATATAGAATTGTCAACGTGCTTTCATTTTAGAAAACAAAGTTTATAAACAGTTAGCGTACTATATCTGGCTGTACACAATAAACCAATATCCGTACTATTTTTATTAAGTGCAAACATTTTTTAATGTAATTAATTTTATAAATAAATCCTAAAGCATTAGCCTTGTGTCACTTCTGTTCAAACAATAATCTTTAGATGGTTGGTTTTTCTAATGTGCGTATTGAATAATATTCTGCTATAGATAGCAAACAAATTTGCAAAGCGAATAAGAATCTGGCCTGGAGCAATAATAAAAGTGAAAGAATATTTTATCGCAAGCGAGGTTAGAAAGGTCAATTGTGTTGCTAAATATAAAATTGCAAAGCGTTGAATGCGTTTCGTTAAAAATGGTTGTCATGTTGTCATTATTAACAACATTTATGTTTGTTTTACAATAATTATTGTAAATTTTTCTCTATTTAATTTGTGGAATTACAATTTCAAGTTTTATTCTCAAAGTCAGTTTATTTTGCAAGTGTTAGCTTTACAGTCATATTTGTAAGTTATTACATAATACATTTTTAATCTTTTATTGCCAAAAATCAAGATTTAATCTGTCCGTCATCAGTTTTTGTCAATAACATTTCTATTAGGTACGCCAATGCTTAGAAATGATTTTTAAAATTTCTTATCTACAAATTTATTAAAGTTCGATTCAACCTTTTAACTTATTGACCTTATGATCTCAAAACTTATAGTTTCTATTAATATAAATTTATCATTTACTACGTTTGAAACTGTATATAAGTGGCTTTTTACTTCTCCATAGTGCCATAGCAAGGGGGAGAAATGGCAATACAGTGTGCAAGTGTGCGTGTGAGTACGCGGGCTCTAACGAGCAAATCACAAGGATAAGAGAAATTTCTGGGTTAATTTTGATGACATTTTGTATTGATACCGCACGACTGATCCTTGTAAAATTAAGTTTTTTTCGGTAGCCAAGAAACTAGCAACGACTTTGTTATTGCGGTTTTTATGTACGTTTCTACATTTTAAACTATAGTCATAGAGCCTTCAAACACTTTGTTCCGAAAGTTTTGTTTAGTTAAAGCTGTTACGATTTGTCTAAAAGTTGTAACTACAGTTCGTACCAGAAATCTTTCCCTGACGTCATGTGCGTATGAAGCAATCACGGAAATGATCTGAAATGGTTTTCCTTGTTTAGTAGAAGAGAACATTTCAGATCATTTGCGTATATGCTCCCTGGTAGAAACTGTATATTAATGTTTTAGTAACAAATGAACGTGAATACCTCCAGGTTAGTGAAGCTGACAGGTGTCACCAATATTTTCAGCACTTCGTCTTCTCACTCAAGATGGTGCTTTGGGCATAATAGTGCAAATAAAGAACACTTTAGTATTAAGTATTAACCATTAAGAAAAATTGTAAGTGGCTTTACACGGAACTTCCCTTCTAAGGGAAGTTTTAAAACTAAACATTTTGAAAATACCAAAGGGAAAAAGAATTTAATTATATTAAGCTGTTTACCCTGTCTGAGAGGTCCAAAATATGCCAATTTTCGTCAAGAGTAAACACCTGAGCTATGTACAGAATATTACTTTTATTTAACTAATAGTTCTTGAACTAAAACAAAAAAAATAGAGTTTTATTTTTTAAGGTGTTCACGCTGTATATATTTGACCGAAAGTATTTTTGGTTTCGATTCAGGTAGACATGCATAGAAAATGCGGTCTTCATACAGCAAACAGTTTTTGAGCTATACCGCCAAAAGACAGACGGGCAGATGGGACCCTGAAAGTGACCCTACAGAAATCTCGGAAGGTGATTTTTTCACGATTACAATACTTTCTTTGTTTTTAGACGAGGAAAGTAAAAAGATTAATACTACTGATATAACACGTGAAATTAAATTTGACATTGAAGTTAAAAACTAGCTCATGTTATAGGACTCAAGATTAATATCAAACTTGTAAAAAGACTCGAGCCAGTTTGTGCCATCCAAAAGTAATGGTTGTGAAAGAAGTATCGTGACTTGTTGTCTGAACCCAGACGATGTCGCTAACTATAGAAAAGATAAACACTCTTTAAACGAAGCTCAGTAAGCAATAATTCGAACCAAATTGAAGGATGAGGTGAGCATAAAGATAATTCAGCATTAAGCATTGGAGACATTACTGGAGCGTCATTAACATTTTTGATGAACCTTCCTTCTTGCCTCCTTTAGTTGTTCTGGCTGGTTCCTGTGGGAATAGCCGCATGTCTTCAGGGTTAGGCCTGCAATAACTTCTCGGATAGTTTTTTGGATGTAGTTGGTGTTTCAGAAGATTTTTTCTATGGTTCTCAGCGGGGGTACGTGAAATCTTCATCTACAAGGCAGTTTTTTAAGGCGTAGGTACATTTCCGTTTCAGCAAATTTATTTTCTTCAATTTTTTTGCACTAAATGCTGAGAAACACGCATTTGTCAGTACAGTGATATTGTAAATTGTCATGGTCTTGCTTAGATTTATTTTCATTCTGCTATTGGAGGTAACATTATAGTAGTGGAGCATACACGTTGACGTCCAAAGGCTGCAACTTATTGTTGCAATGAAACGGGAGTGTCAGGTAGATAATGTAGTAATGTAATCTATGCAACGCAAGGCCCTTCTCAGAAATGTGGCTTTTATGGTGGCACTGAACCAACAACAGAAGTGAAGTGTCGATGGGTTTTAAATGGTATTTGGCTCTGGGAACCTTTCAAATAACTCAGTTGTCATGTAGCTTGAAAGGAAACAACCATCATCCAGCATGTCCACTCTCCAAGAAGGTAGGAGAAAGGAGAAGCTGTGTTTTCGACAGAGTTGATAGTAGTCAAAACTGTGACCAGCATCCTCCTTTGGCATATTGGTATACAGGTTTCATAACAGATTTCTTAACCAGCATCACCAGTCACCAATCTTCGGAGCATACATTTTAAGAAAACTCTCCCCATCCTCAATGACCCTTTCCTTCGCAGCTACAGCTCTCTCAGAAGAAGATCTTTTTTCGTGGTTTTACTTCGACACGAAGTGTACGAAGTATTTAAATTCCCTCATTTCGAAAACCACTCTGAGTCAAATATCTCTAAAACTTCGTGTCAACAGACTAATGAATCCATTATACCAAATCTCCGTCTCGGCTGTGCGGATCTTTTGGTGAAGACCCCAGTCAACTAGATCCCTTCCTAGTATTGGGGGGTAACTAAACGTGTTTAGGGGTGTATGTATGTTTGTATGTGTACACGATTCCGGTCGCCAGAAACTTTCCTAAAGTCTTGGATCGTTTTCATACGATAGGTCCTCCGAAAATGAAGGCAACACCAACTTTTGAGGTATGGTCGTGGGCAAAAAAATTTTGTTTTTGTTTTTTTTTGATAAATAACTAGTTCATAGCATTTCATTGTATTAGCGACACGGAGCGATGCTGAGTGTCGAAGTATTCTTGGAAAGCACGGAAGGGCGCTTTTATTGGGTGGGGGGTACCGTATATTATATTTTATAAAACAATAACTTCGTAGATCTTAGCTTTTTTCCTGAAAGCAAACGAAATACATGCCAAGCAAATTCTAACAATGAGGTTTGGACCGTGAATCTTTAAAATGAAAGGTCCAACTTTCACTATTTTTGCTAACAATGTGTGAACTAGGTTAGGATAGTTCAAAATTGTTGTCACACATATCACACCAATCGGGCCGCTATGGAATAAAACATTTCGAAATTTGAAAAATATATTTCTTCTCTACAAAGAAGTATTTTCCTTCAATTTACTATGGATTCCTCAATGAGCAATAGAAGGAAACAAAATTGCGGCTACAATTGAGTTTAAGTGGAAAATGAAATATCAAAAGCTGATATTATGAGTGGTCCAACATTCCTAAGGGCCAAACGTTTTCACTCTTCTCTAAATAATTTTCCAAGAAAAAGTACGTTTTTGGAATCTTGTGAATGTTTAAGTAAGTGTAGCCTAATTTATCCACCGATCTCCATTAACATGTTTAAGCTATAATATAGTTTGCTTTTAATATTATTATTCTTTTTATATTACTGTATTTATTTCTAGTGGCTATATATCTCTTGCAGAATTCCACGAAACTTGTCTTCGGTAGCACTTGTAATATACTCTTATTCGCGAGTCCTAGACGTTGGTCGACAATTTGCAATACCATCTTCCCTCTTAATCGAACCTTTTGCAATATACCCCCTTTTTACTTAATCAAGCACCAGATTACATGCTATTTTGCAATATACCCTTCGTTTTTGATGTATATAACAAATTATATTGATGTGTTATTAATATGGTAAGCTAACTTACCTTTGGTATCAAATAAAGTTTTATTTTTTTAATTTATGATTTATAAATCGGGAAAACTTCAGTATAGCGTCCCCACTGGGTTGGATGCAGAAAACCCCCGAAAAGCAGTAGTTTCCAAACAAATGATAGAACATTGTGTACTACGTACACACAAATCTTAAACTGCAGCTAACCTAAAATTATAGCTCCTGCGCATGAAGCAGAAGTGGTCTATGTTACTGCATTTTAGCCGTTGGGAACTAGTACGAGTTGAAAACCGCTGACTTGCAGAACCATTGCGCTTGCGCGAAGACTGGGGACGCTATATTGAAGTTTAGCCTATAAACCACATGAAACGTACAACGTAATCGTATTGATATTTCTTACAATTTCTACTTTGACATTTGACTTATGTCAATATTTAAATTAATTTAAACCACGACTAGTTAGCTCAAAGCAAAGAAAACCTTCAACTCAACCAAATGGGCATGTTCACAATAATTTCTATTTCATGTGACGTTTTATAATTATAACTAGTATAATCTCATCGCTTTGAGAAGTGTATTTAATTCAGGTACCTTCAAAATATTTCTTACTAGCTGGCCCGGCAAACTTTGTTTTGAATTATGACATGATGGGAAAAACCCTTCAAACCATTAAGCACAGAATCATAAAAGTATGACTGCAAATAGAAAGTCGTACAGTGTATAGAAAAACACACTTTCGATATTTTCCAATTGTCCGGCTTTCCCTTTATATTTTTCCGAATTTTCTTTCTTGCTAAACCACCTCGGGAGTAAGACGAACAAAACAAAAAAAAATCATCCAAATTGGTCAAGTAGTTCTCGAGTTTTTATGTTGAAGCTCCACTTGATTGTGTATGCCTAACTATTTATTTAATATATCCGTGCCTACACAATGCCCTGTATTTGATAATTAAAATTATTAAAAACTTTTATAAAAATCAATAGCGCCTAGAGACTCTTATTAGGGGTGGTTCGATAATCTAGTAGTTTGTTAATTAAAATTTTATTTTTATGATGACTTTTGATTGTGTTCTGACACTAACTGTCACCTTGCACGTCAAACAAAGCTCTGTTACTAATCTCAATTAAATATGACAAATATTTTTTCTACTCACATGTAATTGACTAAATGCCCTAAGGTAAGTACTTGATTATATTAATTACACTCTTTTAACTGTCTTTTATTTAATATAGCTTCAATAGGATAAACTTGAAACCCACCTGAACAACTTTCACTTTTTCTGCTGGAATATCACGTCCAAAAACAACACTCCTCCTAATGTCCACAGCCTGGATCTTCTTTGTAGTCCTATATTAATGTGCTGCTTAATGACAAATATGCACCGATCTGTCAAAACCCTAGCTGCTAACAGGAAAGGTCCCGTTCCACCTCAGCAAAGCTCCTGTTACCTTCCAGACGTTCCCTCGTTCCAACTGGTTCACGGCAAGTTTGCTATTCTAGATGATCCTTGATTAATATTCTTCTTTTATAGCTCCAACTGTAGAAATATTTGTCATGAGTAACCAACAGTACTGCCCTCTGCTGTCGTCCGTGGACTGATCTTCACGTCCTCAGTACTGCTTCGACATCTCCCGCAATGTGTAACTTTTATTAATGTACCTTTGTATTAATGAAAATAAATAACTCTATCCAAATCTTATCCTCTTCTAGCTTCTTTTACTTGCTTATATCTAACTAAATAACCTTCCAATACTCTTCTATAACTGCATCTTCACAAATTATATCTGGTTTAAGTTTCTCATTATATTCCCCACGTCGATTTATTAAAACCCTTTTTAAAATGCATTTTACTAATTCACATAATAAAATTAGGGTAAATTACTATTTTGTTATTGCAATCGAAAACTCAAAAAAATTACATATTCTGTTTTCATAATTGTTGATTTTCTAATAATGGTAACAAAAACTGCTTAGCTTCTAAGTTACAATTATTTACGCCCTCTACAAATTAAAATAATTTGAGTTCTACCTACTCATCTTATTATTTCAATAGAAATTGTATTTGTCATATGTAATCTGCGCATATATTTATCGTATACCTTTTAAAACCATTAAAGAATACTCAAGTGCTATACATATCATCTTAGTTTGCATCAAAATTAAATTCTATTAATAACTTTTAATTAAACAGGCAATTCTTTTAGAAATTTTTCTTATTTGATTATTTTGATATACCAAATTTTATATTTAAATTATTCTTCAACATAGGCTGTTCTTTATTAAAATTATAAATTATCTAACTAAAAGCAATATGTTAATTTCAAATTATAAACACCTAAAACTATCACGATCTTGACTAACTTTAAATTTAGAATATAAATTAATTAATTATTTACTTTCTAACCAGTTATGTTAGTTTTTCCAAATTATACCAAATCAAACTCTCTCGTAATAACACATTAAAATCCACATAAAAATTTACCGACATTCGCTGCACTTTCAGAGGTACCTTACTCAAACTGCTATCAGTTGTGGACCTGCTTACTGGTTGTCTTGCTGGTTTTCTCTGCAACAGAAGCTCGTTGTAGCGCTTCCTCAAAATATTGTTATTTCCCTCAATAGAAATATCTTCATTGACACAAGAACAATCACTCATTCTACTTTAAATCAATGATAAACTCTATTGCATATGCAATATAGGGCAAAATAACTCAGCTTTACTTTCAAAACTGACTTTTATTTTGAATTATAATAATCTGATACTATTTGATCAAATTACAACACAGGGAAAGCTATTTTGCCACTGTGTATATCAATAAAGACTATTATTTATTTCCAACTGAAAAGAATTAAACTTTCAGCTTGATTTCAAATGTTTTGAAGTCTTTTCAAGTAAATATTATTCACTCACTAATCTGTTTATATCTCAACTGCCACCATTCATTCATCGATTGTTCCTTTAATAGCGTATTAACTGACTGGATTTAAAAATTAAAATAAGTACTGCTGGCATTTGCATGTTGCATTACACATTTTTTTAAGTAATGATTCTAACTCGGTTACTTTTCCACATATCAAAAAGTAATGCTTTTGTCCCCTTTAGAAGGATGGAGCATTTAAGCTGCGACCTGTCCTATGTGGTTTAACTAATTGAATTACTCAAGTGCAGTACATTGACTGAATTTATTCTACATCATTCACAATAGCAATAAGTGTCATATCGATTTACTGTGTATTGATCTTTATAATATTACGAGGAACATAAAAACATGGCAAATTTTATAGAACTATAAAAAACGATCCCTTAAGTGAGTCAGTATAATATTACGAGGATTCTTTATGCGTGTAGAATGAGCGTAAACGTGTACATTTGATATCGCTTCAAAGTGCGCATACTTTGACAATAACTGATTTGAACATTTAAACCCAAATTAACACAAAGTATTTAAAAAAAATTACCGAGTCATGTTTTGCATATCAAAATTGCGTGATATTATCCAAGTAACTTTATCCACCAGGACGTTTATAAGCAATCGAATTTTAGAATTCCAGAATTCATTTTCAAATTAGGTTTTGTCTCATTTTTAACAAAAATAATCTATAGCTACCATATCGAATTTTAAACATTTTAAAATGCATTCAAAATTAAGTTTTGAGTAAATAATTACAATCAAAGGTTTTAGTTAGCAGATTTTGCTTCTAAAAAATCTACTTGTTGAAAGTAATGCAGCGACATACTCTATTCTATGCTGAATTGAATGCACTCGCTCAAATGAGAAAAAATGTTCTTACGACCAGAGATCCGGAAACGCCTCATTAGGGGGATACAACCCCTTTGCGTTGGTGAGAGGTGCAATAACTGACTACTAATCAAATATAATGTTTTAGTAGAGTTCCAATTCGTAAAGACGATCTTAGAGGGATAGTTATTCTTAATGTTTTAATATTTTCTGGTTTTGAATTCTTCAAAGCTGCTGATATGCAATATTGATAATTTATTGTAAAATTTCGTATTGATACCATAAGTTGTTCATTCCCTACAGGCGAAAAAACAGCTCATTTCTCACCAACTTCAAGAATTATATTTCACTAACAAGTAGATTTAATCCTTCGGCCAAGTCATTCAGTTACACTCTGTATATTATCTAGTGTAGCTAATATATTAATCCAAAGAAGTTATTTTGCTTTTTATTATGTTATTTAGTATTAGTCTTTTTAATTTTGCAACAAAAACATTGCTGTGTTACAATAAACAATGTTTAGTAGGATATCGTCAATATAACATTTTAAATCAGAACTCCAGTGATACGTAGCATTATACATGTAATTATTGTAGACAACAATATACATTTATAATGAGCTGCTGATGATAATAATTACGGAAGGATCTCACGAATAACTCCCCATCAGATGTGAACACATAACAAGCATATTAGAAACAATACTTGCTCACTCAAGGTAATATGTATTATTACGTAAACAAGTAGTCATAACAATATGTGATAACAGGAGTATTAAAGCATATTTATAAGTAAAGATGGTATCAATTCGTTTTTGTTAGCGATATATTTAGGTAAATGCAACAGTTCTATCACAACTGTAATTTGGGTTGCCTAACATTCATATAGAAAAGAATGTAGTAAAATACAATGCTGTGGTGTAACTCAGTTAATACTTGTTAAAAATATTATTTTTACTAATAATGAGAATATAAAAATTATTGATGTAAACTAATGCTGCTTCTTTTTTTGGAACACTTCATTGAAACTGAACAGTAGTTGGGATTTTAGTGTAGAGTGTTTGCTGTTCATTTAAACGTGCAACCAGAATTTCAGTTATTAACAAAATGTCATGGAAAGATGTTAGATGTTTACTGGACAAAGTTTTAAATAAATCGACAATGACGTTGAAAATAACCACACCCCTTAAAGGACTATAGTGGTTTCATTGGTAATATTATTTAGTGTTTTAGGTAAAATACGTTTGTAACACACATTATGCCAACAGCTTTAACCAATATTTTTTAAAGAATATTCCCAAGAGCTAGAAACCCAATTATAGGGCATATTCGTAAATTACAGGTAAATAGTATTTAAAAAATATAATAATAAATGAAATACTTATATAGTAGTTAGATGTAAGTATAAAACCAAGTAATTAAAAGTGTATTAGACCTTGTCTAACGAATTATATTTTAAACTTATGGCTACAACGAAAATTATTTATCGTTTATAAACCGGAATGTAAAATATAGTAAATAGTTTCTACTTGGCAATCTCGAAACAATTTTTAATTCAACTAGCCAAACATTAATTGAAATGAAGATAATATTTATAATTTTTGCAATACTGTACTTCTTTATTCGTGTCAGAAGCATCATAAATATTATATATGACACACACCAGCGCGCGCGCGAGCACGCACACATTTGTATACATACTTTTTAGTTTTCATTATTAATTTTAAAACGACATACTTTTTTCACTAGTGAAAAAATTGTATATCACATTACAAGTCATGAAAGGTCTTTTGTAAAACAAGGAGGCTAGTTGAAGAATGCGAGGATGCGTTAGCGCCCCAGCACTTCTACAATGTCTAGAAACGCCTGCATGTGTTGTAGTTGAATCTTCAATTTCGGGTAGGAATGATTTTTTAATGAAACGATTTCCAAGAAACCCAGGTCGCTGAAACAGCGATCACAAAAGGTGAACCGCGTACACTGCGTGTTTAGTTTATTATTACCTTAGACAAAAATAACAATCTGTTAGGTTCTTTCGGGTTATGCCGTGGTTGTCGATTTGAACTGGACATTTCGCTGCTCATGCTGCTAGCTTCTTCAAAAGTTTTCTAAAGACTGATGTTGGTGCCTTTTGCTCCTGGTTATATACCGAGGAGCCGTTACGGTTGGCTGCTCATGTAGATCTAGTATGTTATTGGGACTTGTCGTTTTTCCGCTTGGCTGCTCACGTGAAACTTGTTTATGGATGGACTGGTTTTGCAGAGCTACTTTCCATGTGTTACTAAGGCGGTAGCCGGTAGCCGTCTTCTCGGTTAAAATCTGACCAACCCCACTCTGAGGACTGTACCTCGATTTGGGTAAAAGGATTGAATTTTGCCATCACTTCATCCCACATACCAACTGAAGAAGTCATCTCTGAAATGGTGAGTGCTATTCGCAAATTCCCAGTTGTGGAAGCCTAAGAAGTAAGACACGAGACCTGTCGTATATTAAAGCGTGCCAAACTATCAACGAGAAACGTCACCAGAGCCGAAACACAAGCTCTGAAGGAAATTTGTGACAATCCCGACATTGTAGTTCTACGCGCTGACAAAGAAAATGCCACTGTAGTGATGAACAGAAAGGACTACCGGAACAAAATTCAATCACTATTGAACGATGAACAGTACGTAACACTGAAGAAGGACCCCACACTTATTACTCCAGTCCTTAGATATAAGCTGACTCCTTCTAATCCAGAAATGCTAAAATGTGTTGCTTACCTAAGATACATAAGCCAGGCAAAATAATTTCTGGTATTAATTTCCAGACTTACCTCCTATCTAAATGATTAACAAATAAATTTAGAAACTTGCCAAAACCACAAAATAATTTTTCGGTCGAAAACTCGTTGGAGCTTATAAATAAAATTAAAGATTTGGAACTTGGTGAAAGCGAGATTCTAGTTTTAGTTGAAGTGTGTTCTTTGTTTCCAAGCGTACCAGTCCCACAAACTATGACTTATCTGCGGGAATTGCTTACGGATAATAAATTGGATTCAAACAAATTAACTACACATTGCATGACCCAGAATTGCTTTCAAATAGATGGAAAATTCTATGGACAGCACGAAGGAACAACAATGGGAAATAGCCTTTCCCCTTTCGTTTCCAACCTTTTTATGTCAAAATTCGAAACTGAATTTAAGAATAACACAGAGTATTTCCCAAGGATTTGGTTTAGGTATGTGGACGACATTTTTGCTGTTTTTGATTTATCTAAATGTAGTATTGATAATTTTTTGAATCAGTTAAATTCCAATTTTCCTAGCATAAAATTCACATATGAAATGGAAAACAAAGAACAACTGCCATTTCTAGATACTCCAGTAATAAGAAATAAAAATAAGTTAGAATTTAATGTTTATAGAAAAGAAACCAATGTAAACAGATTCATTTTAGCTGATTCAAGTCATTGTTTTCAACACAAAATGGCTGCTCTAAATTTCTTAGTACATAGATTGTTAACCTTTCCTTTAAACAAAGATCGATATACCACTGAACTTCAGACCATAAAAAGCATAGCTGTGTATAATGGTTTCTCTTCGAAAATTATCGATAATTTGATTAGGAAACAAAAACCAAATTCCAGGTTCGAAATTCCACAACTCTCGTCAGTCTTAGAAGTGAAGGACTCAAGTACATCAACATTCCATTTCACCCGGCTACAAAGGGCGATAAAGTTGTCTATGGTTCAACGCAACGATTTGAAAAGATATCATTAAGGTACTGGCGAAGATTAATTCCAAAATGTGGAGGGACCCGGTCTTGCTGGAACCATATTCCGTCGTGGGGTATAGCCGGATCGTCTTCATTTGGGTATAAAACAGCTAATGCAGGAACTAACTCAAATCATAGAAAATTTAGATAAATCTTGGCCGTTAAATTATCCTAAAAAAATAAGGTCCGAAAATCTGGTTTCCCATCGTTCCTGTCCACATATTAACTTTCTGCTGGTACTGGGTGTGTCCTTCTAGATACAAGTTAGGATTTGTTTAAGACCGGTATCGTGTGTTTTGATTATTAACTGTACCGTTTAATCAAAAGGTTGCCTCGTCAGTAAACAGAATATTTTTGTAAAAATTTGCATTGCCTTCAAATTGGTGGGTTATTTCTTCACAAAATTCCAATCCGCGATCCAAGTCGTCTGCAAATAACTCCTGAACTACGCACGCTTTGTGTAGGTGCACTTATTTTTTTTAGGACGCTGTGTACAGTGGATTTGCTTGTATTACAATCTCGCGCAATTTGTCTAACGGAAACATGTGGATTTTCCACGACGGCCAACATCACATTTTCACTTTCTTCATTATTTAAAGCTGTAGCTCTGCTCGGTTTTGGTAATGTTAAATTCGGGGTACAAATTGTTAAACAAATTGCAAAATTCTGTTTGCGTCCTCCTTCTTTCTCCATATCCCAACATAATTAAAATTTCAGTACTTTGCCTTTCGGATAAATGAGCCATTTCTGTTTACTTCAAAAGCGTATTTCACTCACAAATGGATGTTAATCAACGTAAGTAAGTAACTTTTTACTTCAAGTGGACGTACTACCTTCACAGTTCTAAGGCGCAATCAATTGTTTCGACAATTAAAAGCAATCATTGATGTCTAGATTAATGACTATTAAAATAAACTTAACATCACTCTACCATCACTTTTTCGCCTTTTTCTCAAAAACTAGTTCAGGAAAAGTATTAAAGTTTTATATCACTGAAAAGAGAAAAAACATCTCTATCAAATGAGTACAATATAGGGGTACCTCGTCATTTAAAAAAAATGTAGTGATATTCCCTGCTCATTTGTTTTTTAAGAAATCACTAAACTAAATATGTTCTTGTAATGAAGAACTAAATATTCGACAACTTTTATTTCAGACATTTTTTGATAAAATAAATATTTACCGAGATATATAGAATATTCCAAACTAGAGGTGCATCTCCATTACAAGTACCACGAGCAGATTTTACAGAAAATTTCTTAGAAATATAATAGAGGAAAATTATGGCCGTATGAAATTGAACAGCAAGCGGGTTTCCGAGCTGGTCGATCGTGCGTTGACCACATTTTCACCCTGGCCCAACTAAATGAGAAAAAATAGCAACAAGTAGAGAGGTTCACTTACTGTTCGTACACCTATCGAAAGCTTACGATATCGTATCAGTCCAAAGACTATGGCAAGTCTTAGAGAAGTCTTAGATAAATAACACCGCAATAACAGCAATAAAACAGCTCCACAATAAGTTAACATCGAAAATTAAATTAGAAAATATCGTATCAGGGAACTCTACCGACACAAAAGGCCTTAGATAAGAATGTTAATTACCCTCCTCACTATTCAAAATACGAGGGCGGTATGATAAATATCTGTTTTAAGGAAGACAACGCAATTGTCTTGTAGTTAGTAAATTTATTTTTCTCCTTTTGTCCTTGTAGCTCTATACATTTAATACAGCGATGTTCCAACTTTTTTAAGCCATCCAAATAATAGGATTTATCTCCGTTTCTTTCTCCGTTTATTTGATGTGAACCGTTTTTCGCCAAGCTATTTTTTCATGTTTTGATAAAGAAAGAAATCACAGGGGGCAAAATATGGCGAATATGGTGCAAGGGTGAACAATTCGTACCGCAACTGGATTAGTTTTGCTGTCGCAATTGCTGATGGTTGAGCCGGGGCGTTATCGTGATGGTAATTTCTTCGCTAGGTGGGGCCTTCTTCTCTTTAGTTCAACGTCGAACCGGTCTGATAAATCAGCATAGTACTGTCCCATGATTGTCCTTCCCTTCTCCGAATAATCAATTAAGAGTATGCCTTGCGAATCCCAAAAGATCGTCGTCATAACTTTTCCGACTGATGGAATCGTCTTCGCCTTCTTTGGTGCGTGTTCGCTGGTAGAAACCCATTGTGTCGGCTGACTTTTGGTTTCAGGCGTGTAGTGATGAATCCATGCCTCATCAACGGTCACATAACGCCGTAGAAAGTCACTCGTATTGCCAAGGGCGCAGGAACAGGGGCGGGGGGGGGGGGGGCAAGGGGGGAGATTGCCCCCTCATAGAATATCTTGGGGGGGCAAATGGTGTAATTTGCCCCCCTGATATATTTCATACGGTTTTTAAAAATGTGTACATAGGGTTTTCACATTAATCTATACAAGATGCTAAAACTCGTTCTATTGTAGGTGGTGCAGAAATAAAACACGAAGAATTCGAAATGCCGAAATTCTAGGTAAATCATTGACAACAAGCATTGTCACTAGGTAGAATTGTGTTGGTACATAAATTTCTTATTATTTTTGTGGTGAGGTTAGGCTTCATGTCGACAGGTTGGCATTTCATTATTTTAAATTGTAGCTTTGGCTATTATAAACTTGAAATGTGATTTTAACTAGTTGGTAGGTATTGCACTAAGAACAATTTTAGTTTATAATAGCCGGAACTACAGTTTAAAATAACTGCAGTGTCAATTAGTCAACATAAAACATATCCTCGTTGCAAATATAATAACCACAAGTTTATGTACCAACACAATGCAATGCAGTGACAATGTTTATTCTCAATGGTTTCCCTAGATTGCGTTTCCATATGAAAAAAATCTGTAAAGGGGTTTACACTGAACTTCCCTCGCACGAATTACATCCATTTGCAAAAAATGTGAATTACATCAATTTTCGCCCCCAGGCGAATATTTCGAGCCGAGTTTTTGCTGCGTCAGAAAGATACCATATTATTCTGTCCCACTTGTGATGTTTACCCTGTATATGCTAGGTCTCATTTTTGACAATGATAAAGCCTGAGCTATGTACAAATTATTACGTTTATCTATTTCTCAGTTAAAGCAAAAATAAACAAAATTTATATTTTTTAAGGTGCTCACCTTGTATATATTATTCTGAGATGTTTTCGGTTTTATGCCAGGTAACTATATATGCATGCAAACTATCGCCTTCCTCCAACAAATAGTTGTTAAGCTATACCGCCAACAGGCAGACATAGAGATAAACGGAATCGAGAAAAAAGCATTTTAGCTTAATTGTAACTCTTATAATTATTTATGTATCAAGTATATAAATGTAGGATTGATTGATTGATTGATTGATTAAAAGCAGGGATTTAGATGGGTTAGTAGTGAGCCCAGTTTTGCACTTCGACTCTGTGGTCTTTTGTGCCCCCCCTGACCCTATTAAAATAGATCTGCACCTTCAACGAGTTGTAGGAGGTGTTTTACGAGGTGCTCGTGTGTGAGAGCTGCTCCGTGTGGAGTTCCCCCGAAAAGTTGCTGTCTTTTGCGGAGTAACGCTGGACAGTCGAAGATTATGTGTGAGGCTGTCTCCTCCTCTTCCTGACATAATCTACAGAGTATGTCCCCTCTGTATATGCCTATTTTGTGTAGGTGTTTTCTCAGGTGGCAGTGTCCTGTGACTAGTCCTACCAGCCGTCTGATCTGAGTTCGTCCTAGATGGAGTACATCGGTTGTTAGTCTGCGAGAAGGCGTTTTAATTATTTCCTTCCCCAGTGTTTGTCCCTGTGTGGCATCCCAGCGAGAAGCGTGTTGTCTAACGGTCCATTTTTCTATCGCTGTTCGGATGCTTTGTTTGGGTATACCAAATACAGGTTCTGGGCCTATAAATGGGGTAGATGCACCATCTTTTGCGAGGGCGTCTGCCGCTTCGTTTCCCTCTATCCCTGTGTGCCCTGGCACCCAAATGAGCTGAACAGTGTTCTTTTCAGCTAGGAGTGTCAGGTGATTTAAGCATTCTCTTGTTAGCACAGAGCTTACACGAGGTGATTCAAGCGCTTTCAGTGCCGCTTGACTGTCAGAAAGTATGCTTATGCGTTGTTGGGAATACCCGCGTTTTGCATTTTCCTGGACGCATTGCATTATAGCAAAGATTTCAGCTTGAAAGACTGTGGCTTTGGTCCCAAGAGATACACTAATGTCCTCTTTTGGTCTTACGCCATGTATTCCAGCACCCGTGCCCTCTGCTGTTCGGGATCCATCTGTGTACCAGACTAGCCCATTTGGCAGGTGGGTTGAGGTTTCTTGGGTCCAGTCATTGCGATCGTACCTCACAGTGAAAGGTTTGTCAAAGGAATACTCTGGAAGGCTGTAGTCTGAGCCCATTTTTAAGATGGGGTTACCTTCGCCCACTTCCTGTATCCGTTTGTGTCCGCACCGTTCCTGGTTGTTGTTCCAGTTTCCGGTGGTTTTCATTCTGTATGCTCCAATCTGGGCTTCCCCTTTTAGATATATGTCTAGAGGTGTTAGTCCCAAGAGAGCTTCCATAGATGCTGTTGGAGTGCTATTCATAACTCCACAGATGCACAAACAGGCCAGTCTCTGTATCCTGGATAGTTTTTTAATTGCTGTTTTTTGTTCTACCTTTGGCCACCATACCAAGGTGCCATAGGATATCACGGGTCTGACTACTGTTATGTAGTACCAATGAACCATCATTGGTTTCAGTCCCCATGTTTTACCAAACATGCGTCTACCCATCATGAGGGCCATTTTTGCTTTGTTTGCTATTTTGTCTAGGTGTGCATTCCAGTTTAGTTTTGCATCTAGGGTAATACCCAGATATTTAACTTCCTGGCTAACCTGAATTCTTTCACCAAAGATTGTAAGGTTGTTGAAGGCCTCTACATTTCTTTTCTTAGTGAAAGGTATTATAGATGTTTTGCTAGGGTTTACCTTGAGGTTTTCCCTATTGCACCATGCCTGAGTGATGTTCAGTGCCCTTTGCATGAGAGCTGCAATGATGGTTGGATACTTGCCCCTTATGAGAATGACTATGTCATCTGCATAACCTTGGGTGTAGAACCCTTCATCATTGAGTGTCTGCAGGAGATCGTTCACTACCATGTTCCACAGTAGTGGGGATAGTACACCCCCTTGTGGACAACCTCTGACAGCACGTGCCTTGAGGGATTCTTCTCCCAAATCAGCCTGTATCTGGCGTCCCTCTAACATGGTTTTTATCCATCTGTTTGTGATGTCGTCCACGCCATGTCTTAGGGTTGCAGTCATTATTGATTCGAAGGAGGTATTATCAAATGCTCCCTCTATGTCCAGGAAAGCAGCTAGGGCTACTTCCTTGTTGGTTATCGACATTTCTACCCTACTGAGTAGGTTGTGAAGTGCCGATTCACATGATTTTCCTGGTTGATATGCATATTGGCTACGATGTATGGGATTGTCTTTCAAGACCCCATCTCGTATGTGCCTGTCTACCAGTTTTTCCATAGTCTTTAGACAGAAAGACATTAGGCTAATCGGTCTATATGCCTTTGGCAGGGTGTACGATGCTCGCCCTGGTTTGGGAATGAAGACGACCTTGATCGGTCTCCACGCCAGTGGCAAGTAGTTTCCCGCTAGGCATAGGCAAAAGATCTTAATTAGGATCGGTACCAGAAGGTCTATTCCCCGCTGCAGTAGAGCGGGGAAGATTCCATCTGGTCCGGGTGATTTATAAGGTGAGAAGGATTTTACAGCCCACTGTACCTTGCTGTGACTGATCACTTCCCTAGCTACCTTCCACTCGTCTCTCGCGGGCCTTTTTGAGAAGTTGCTAGGGACTGGCTGTGATGTTATGTTAGCCTGATCAGCCATCAGTGCTCCTGGAAAGTGTGCTTGAATTAGCATTTCCAGGGTTTCCCTTTCACTGGTTGTGTATTCCTGTGTCGGTTTTAGCATGTTCCCGACTGGATTTAAAGGGTCTTTTGACAGAACTTTGTGGAGGCGTGCTGTTTCTGTGGTGCCTTCAATGTCCCCACAGAAGCTCCTCCATGAGTCTGTTTTTGCTTTTCTCAGAGCTTTGTTATATTCGGTTAGAGCCTGGGCGTGTTGGCCCTACTCTCCGTTCCTTTTTGCTCTGTTAAAGAGTTTTCGTGCTCTTTTCCTCAGGTTGGCCAGGTGTTCATTCCACCATATGACCTTCCTGTTGGTCTGTCTCTTTCTTAATGGACAGTTGTTTTCATATGAGGTTAGTATGGCGTCATTCATTTGGTCCACAATTACCTCAATGTCTGCTGGCGTATGGATATGGGTTTTAACATCGGATAACTTGCTAAGAAGTTCCTCCCTGTATGCAGCCCAATCATATAAATGTAGGACTTTCTTGGAGTATTTTATGCAGAGCGAGCGTGCCGCAGCGGTAAAGAGGACGAGTCAAATAAGGTTTGATTATGTACGAGCTGCATGCAAAGCTTTACGTTCGACTGCACTGCAGAAGATATTATTTTATCTACAATATCATTTAATTACACAGAAAATTCAAATTGCTATTCAAACATTTGATAGTTTCGGAGTACGCTTCTTCTAGGTTAATTGTGTTATTAATATCAAGAATAACGATCTATTACCGTAAGGTATTAAAGATGAACTTCTTTCTATTATTTGTAAAGTTTTCAGTAACCTAATACAATCTTCTTTCCTGATTTTAATAAAATGACATTTATTTTCATAATCACTATTGAACATTGAGAAGCGACCAGGTGGACTAAAGTGGCACTTAATGAACGCTATACCGATGGGGCCATAATTATATATAACAGCAATAAGATAACATGAACAACCAAATAGAATGCTTGAGTAAGAAAGAGATGACCATACAACAAAATTATTTTAGTAGGCATAATTAGTTGACATATGTCATAATTAAAGTGAATGTCAAGCCTACTCGTATATTTGCTGCTATGTTTATCTCTTTCTTACTCAAGCAATATGTGTTATTTTCTTGTTCATGTTATCTCATTGCTGTTATATATAATTGTGGCCCCATCAGTATAATAAAGTGTTTTTGGAACAGTCGAACATAAAGCTTAGTCATGTTAAACCATTAAAAAAAATGATTTGCCCCCCCCCCCCCCCAAGATTACAGTAGTTCCTGCACCGCTGCATATTGCGCCCAAACATGTCCAAACATTACTTTGAAGTCACGCGATTCTGTTTGTGATCAATCGTTAGTAGACGCGGTTAGTAAAGTCTGTTCACGAAACTCCTGGGCTGTCAAATTGTAATAATTATATTTAAGTTGGCAGCACATTTAAAATTTTGTTGGTAACTTTCTACTTCTACATTTGGAAACACTGCAAAATTTTGAAACTTCCAAACACAAAGCAACCACTAATAGAGCGATTTCTCCCATATTAAGCTTGTATAAAAGTTTCAGCGCCCTACAACGGGTGGGCCAAAAACTATTCCAGCAAGGCGGCAAAATTTAAATACGCCATTACTACGATATTTGGATTAATCAAGGATATGCCGTCAACAGCAATACAAATTTTGCATATACATAATTTGCCTTACCAGAATCTCGATTTTAAAGTTTTGAACCGCATAAATCGGAATATGCAAAATCTTTATAGGTTCTGAAATTTACAATAATTATGGAAAATTCAAACAAAATATTTGCGAATAACAAATATATTTTAAGTAATTCAAATAGCAATATTGTTTAATAAGTATTGTCAATCTTACAATAGTCGTGCTCAATTGCAACAATTTACTTTGTTTCAAAATGCTTTTCACGCATTTTAAATGATTTGTCGGTGTCAGTTTGACGTATGAGTTTACTATTTACGCACTTTTCAAAAAGCGGACAGGTGACACCAGCGCCTCCTGACGGGTGGGCCAATCTCTAACAATTATTTGATTTGACAGATGCATTCAGAAAACGCTTCTATTAGTAGGTTTTTCTATGCCGTTGGGAAATTTGTGTTTTCTACACTAAATCAACACAATTTGAAACAACACTTCTTCACATACCGACCCATCATTAATTATAGTTTGGTTCACAACCTTGCCGAGTGGCGACACTAGCGCCCTCAGACGGGTGGGCCAGTCCCTAACAATTATTTGACAGGTGCATTTAAGAAACTCCTCTATTAGTGGTTGCTTTGTGCTTCCACATTTTAATGATTTATTTGTCAAAGTGACATTTCAATTCGTAATTGTTTCTATCAACGAAGAATATTTTTTAAAATGCACCAAACACCAACTTTGAGAAATTATAAGGCCATTGATTAACACCACCAACAAAAAATATGTTGTTGATGAGTTTCCATCCCAACATGGGCATGCCGTTCTTAAGACTGCCTCCTTATCAGTGCCAGTATAATCCCATAGAGTTAGCATAGGCATTTGCGAAAAACTATTACAACAAGCATATACCTACAATCCCAACCTTCATCCAAAGATAATGTTCACAAGTTATGGCGTATAGCTCTCAGTAATTTTACAGAGCAAATGTGGAAGAACATTATTGCTCATTATGAAACACTTATTAAAAATGACTGGATAAATTACATGGGCACTTGTAGTGTGGCGGATATTCCTCCAGTCATAATATCGTTAACTGAATCTGATACTGATGAGTCCGACATGGAATTCTCTTCAGATTCTGAAAAAACAGACTGATTGTAGAAATATAAAAGTATCCACTATAAATTTCTTATTCTCTCTCTTTTTCTGTAGCACTACAGCCCTAGGTGCGTTTTGGCTTAAAATTCAATACTTACATTTCCAATTTGTAACTTTGGTTAATAATATTTTTCTACTTTCGACATAAAACCATCGAACATAACCTATCTTTAATTATCACTAGTTTAGTACCTAGATTTGAAGTACATTCCATAAAAAGTTACTATTATAAGTACACTCAAGAAATTTTAAAACAATTAATTTTGGCAGCCCAGGAGTTTCATGAACAGAGTTTAGATCTATCCGAATTTTTGACAGACGTCGACTAGAGAATAATATTCAAAGTCGGTAATGCAGATTTTGACACAAAGCGCCATCTGTCGCCAAACACGGGTATTTATCATACCGACCCATAGCCAGCTTCATCTGTGTCCGCTAACGTCAGCGGGTAGAATGAAGCTGGCCATGACCGACCTCGTATATCTGCACGAAGCTTTGAAAAAGTGAAGAAGAGCGTGTAGCATACAAATAAATAAAGCTACAACGACATATACACTTCACTATGCGGATGACCAGGTTGTAGTTGTGATAGCTCAAGACAAAGAGGATGTGGAATTCATGGAAAGAAGGCTATTGAGAGACTAGGGACTATTAGTGAACCGGACCAAAACCACATATCTATGTGTAGGAGGTAAAACAACTGACTTTAATATGGGCGACAATGAGCATATACGAAAGTTTAGTTCTTCGGGTTAAGTACTAGTACAGGCTACAGGGTGACTATAAATGGTTGTGATTTTTTTCTTAGGTTGGCACTGTTTATGTTGGTGGCACTGTAAGTCTATGCCAAATTCGAGGTTAGCAAATTAGGTTTTGCGTCAGTTTTGACACAAACTGACGCAAAACCTAACCTGATAACATCGAATTTGACATGTGCCAGCGCCACCAACATAAACAGTGCCAACCTAAGAAAAAAAATCACAACCATTTATAATCACCCAGTACTTTATCATACAAACAATACAAAATTGTACAAAAATGTAATTTTATTAATTATTTTCAGACTCAACTTCGCATAATTCACCTGAATATATACTTGTCCGCTTACTTAGCGTAAACACTTTCAATAGTTTATATTTTACTTCAAGGCTTATCAGTTGCTACTTTTTCCTCTGGAAGGATATGCGCAAATCTGAAACATTTTGTTTGCAGTCGAAACACCTGTTTTAAAGTCTAGTCTTATTTTTCATGAACGTGCTTGATATTCTAATTTTTAATTAAATAATTACAGAACACATTAGAAGTTTTATCATTTGCTTGCAAAAGTCCTATTTCGCACGCTTGGGAACGCAGTGGCCACATCTGCAAAAAATGGAACGCGGCAGGCACCGCTTATTTGAACCATTCGAGCCATTTGGTCATGCAGTTACATAATTAACCGAATTTTTACGTTATCTACCGATGCACGTGTTTGCAAAGAGTAACGTAATCGAGTTTTTGAGTTTGCCGTTCATGTTATAAATCACCAACTGTTGGAGATGTGCGTGAAGCGGAGAATCGCGGCATTTTTAGTATTTTTTAGCGGGCGAGTTGGTTTTCAGAAAATTCTGGAGTGTTTAAAATATAGTCTGTTTTTTTGCTTTATGATTCAGAGCAGGCCTTGCATTTATATTATTTTAGCAGTGTACAACAGTTTAGTTACAAAATATAACTAACCTCAAAATCAAGGTCTCCGAGATTGTCAAGTTGACACTTCGGTAAAGCTTAATAAAATGCCACGAAAAAGCAGTATTAATAGTAAAACTAAAGAGGCTATAAAACGCTGTTATACTAATATAAAAGATATCAATGGTAACTTAAGTAGTACAGCCATCACTGGAAGAGTTTGTCAAATCTTTGATGTAAGTATTAAGAATTCAACAGATATAACATTTCTAAGAAATTTTTATAATTATAGATTTTAAATGCAACTGTGTTTAATATTCTAAATGAAGCAAAATGACAACTTCAGCAACAACAAAATGACAATATGAAAATGGAATCTTGGGAGGACTATAGTTTCAGAGAGGATATTAAGAAGAAAATTTGGGATTTGTTTACTTTGGATAAATTATTGCGATGTGCAAGAAAGGAACTAAATTATACTGGGAGTCGTTCAACATTACTTCACATCTATATACAGATACAGTTAAGGCGTATAGAAAGAGATATACTATTTTGCATACAGGATGCACATCAGAATTTTTACCAGGATGTGACTTACTGTTGGACCCTGACAATAATGACAGGCACTATCATAAATGTATAAACGGTGACATTTTTAGGCGAAGTTGAAAAACAGTTAATCCCTGTTATATGTTTAGCATACATAATAGCTTCTACAACACAGATAATAATAATAATAATAATGGCTGTCTATGTAGCTTTTCGCTATTTGCAAAGAAAAATCATCAAGTTGTTAATAATATATTTTGACATTAGAACATCTAAGATAAATCGATGTCTAGAAATTTTATGACGTTTCTGTACAGTTAGATAACAACCATGTTGAAAATAACGTTCTTAAAATAAAGCCATACCTTATTTAATGTCAATGGTTCAGTAATTTTAGCTTTCATTATGTATAATAGTGCTTATAACAAATTAATAGCTGTAATAAATTTTTGACATTACTAGTGTTTTTTCTTTGTAACCAACTACTACACTGTTACAAAAATGCAAAAGCAAAGCCTGCTCTGAATCATAAAGCAAAAAAACAGACTATAACAATCTTTAGACTTTGCCCCACTGGAAATTTTTAAAACAGTGATATAAAAACATAAGGGAATTATGGGAAAAATCTAAGTTTTCCGAACTGTTTGCAAATGAGAATGGAACTTCTTTCATGATAGGAAAACAGCTACACTGCTTTGCCGCGAACTTGAAAATTAATTTACGTGAAGCAGGCGCAAGTGCATTCCTGCTAAACTGCCGGTTTTTATGTTTTCCATTTGGCATAGTCGCATTGTCCCCCATATGTCGCTGTATAATTATTTTAGAGCCATGTATTAAGTAGTTAGTCCTAACGACTGCGTTATTAAAACGTATTGTGAATATGTATTTTGTAACGCTTCGGTAATCTGCACCCTCCTCTAATCCCAGACAGAATTATAACAATAGATTAATCCTGCACGTCTCTGCAGCGCATTAGCTGATTACAAAAAAGCTGCTCCAGAATCTTTCTAATCAATCACGCACATTCATTGTATTTGCACAATTCTTATTAAGAAATTTGTAAGGCGACAAAAGCAGACAGCTGAAGGATGTCCCAAATTATGTAGTTGCTCGCAAAATTGTTTAAAGTTTAGAATAGTTTTCAGTATTTCATCCTTCTTTAAGAGACAACGTACTAGAGTTTTGTTCTAGACAAAGAGTTCATAAATGTACCTCTGTTTACACTCCAACAAATGCAATAATTTTCTGCAAAGTCGTTTTACTTGTCACCCGCGTTTTTATGATTGCTGCAGCTACTGAAGCTTATTGCCACGTTGCATTCGTCTCAACGGAGTCCTGAAGATGTTTCCTGAAGAGCTACTGATATTGACATCTGTATTATGTAGTCATGACACGTGGTGTTGCATCTGTGGCAACGTACTTGGAAGCGGCTTCATTTTACACCATACTCTGATACCAAAAGGATGCGTTTTGTATTACTTTACAGCTTTTAAAATTTCAGCGGAAAAACGAAAACAGCCTATCAATATTTGGTAGAATGTGTAGCTGTTGATTCCATAACAAATGTTAACATATTTGTTGTATATTGTTAAGGATATAATTATCATTTTAATTTTATTGGTACAAGAAATTGAACGTCGAAAACAGTCACAGTCGTTAGCTCCAAAGCTGTTTTAGGTTACGTGGGCTATTAAGCTTATTGTTGTTCGGTTAAAATGAGAATAAAATAAGCGCTATGTAAGTTCTACCACAACTAGCTCAAAAACAAACAAAAACTCTCGAAAACATGAGGTTATTTGAATTTTGAATTTAGTATTTTCGACGTTGATTTCATTTTTTTTGGTACTCAGCCAAGAGCCGTTCAGCCAATTATAGGCGTCGCTGTACATTTTATGGGGACTTCCAACTCCACTAACGACTGTCATGATGTTATTATGACATCCGGGACCAACTATTTTCATGATAGCCGTACCACGAGGAGCCGAGAGAAGCAGCCGTGAAACTCCCATCCAAGTTCTGACCAGAAAGAGCGTTGCTTAACTCTGCTGATCAAACGTGGACGCTTGTTCAAGCTACACCAACCGGGACCTTTTAGTATCTAGTATTACATGGATCGATTAGAATAAATCGGAACAGTCATGGCACACAAATTAAAAAAGAACAAATTCAAATAAGCTTCACACTGTTACTTACCTGGTATCATTGGATTTAGAAAATTATGTAGAACATATACATGGAAAAGATTACTTATATGTCAAAACGTGACGTTTCTTTAGTATGTATTCAAAAATGTATCTTCAAACATAAGAGGAAAGGGGGTGTACCATGATCACGTTACACCCGGTACTTTGCCGACACTAATTCAAAAATTATACTAACAGTGTGGCAGCAATAACACACTAAATTATTAAATTTAATAGCTGTTTGGGTACCAGTGTAAAAATTAGATTAGCCAATCTGCGACTTTAGTTATCTGCATAAGCTAGGTTTAAACAGTATAAAATGTTTTTCCCAATACAACAATCACACCTAGAGTTTTAAATACGTTAACGAACTTAATTAACCAACTATAATTTGTCAAGATAAAACCTGGATTTATGCAAGTACCAAAATCTGAGTTTATAATGTCCACATCGTAACTATAGCCGATCTTAACGTCCAGAGGTTAAGTTTTGTTTATTTTTGCGTTAACTTTGAAATAGATGAAAGTAATAATTTTCACATAGTCAGGATTTACACTTTCCGAAAATAGGACTCAGCAGATACAAGATAATGTTCCGTTAAATAGAGGCGCGCGCCGCATTCATTTCAATAAGGCAGGATGGTGCAGTACGACTTATCGATGCGGTTACGATCGCTACACAGATGCGGCGGAGTTTAAACCCCAGCGGAATACTTTAAATTTGCAAATTGATGTAATTCCGCGAGGGAAGTTCGATGTAAACCCCTTTACAGATTTTTTAACATAACAGCAAACCCTTTGAACTACAACCATTACACCATCCTCTATCTAATAGACGTGTCTGTCTGGGACGCTGTTTTGTCTCGGACGCTGTTTCAGCAGCCAAACCGTAAGAGATAGAGAAAAAAGTTATGAAAGTTATATGTTTCGAACGGTCATGTCAGGTCAGGAACAGAATTTCAGTCACGTGACACTTCCGGTTTTCGAGAAATCACGTGATTTCCGTCCGTCCGGGACGCTGTTTTGTCTGGGACGCTGTTTCAGCAGCCAAACCGTAAGAGATAGAGAACAAAGTTATATGTTTGGAATGGTCATGTCAGGTCAGGAACCGAATTTCAGTCACGTGACACTTCCGGTTTTCGAGAAATCACGTGATTTCCGTCCATCCGGGACGCTGGTCCGTCCGGGACGGTCTTTTTTGTTTTATTAAATGAGACATTTGTCTCACTGGACTGCTAGTATTGTTACTAATAGAACATATATAAAATTAAATGCATCGTGTACTGGCCTAATTACAACTAAAAATACTTGCACACCATCGCGAGAGGTTAATTCCGCCGATAACCCACATACAGACCACGAACTCTTCTGAGCACTTCTAATAAAACTACGCTAACTGGTATTAGCCAGACTACCTTTCAGAACCACCGCAGTAATCATCCTGCAGGTAACTTCAAAAAGTAGATACACTCCAAAAAGTAAGTCCTAAAGAAGAAAAGGCTGCCGCAAAAAGCAATGTTAGACTAGAATTCCGCAAGCGCAACTACCTCTTACCAGAGCTCTGCCTATTTCAATCTTTGAAAGTTGCAACTAAACGAAATCCACAGGGGCGTGGTATACGCTTCGAAACAAATTCTCGTAATCAAAAACCACCATAGATTATCGAAGCTCCTTTCAACACCGCCTAATATCAGCTTACGGCATCTTAAACTACCACGGATTGTTCGGCTACTGTTCTGCAGTTGCACAAATTCACAATGCCATGCCGAACATCAGGAGAGCTGTTCACACCTTGATGGAAAACGACTCCGGGCTAAACGGGTTCTATACACGGCAGGCGAATATGTAACCGAAATCAATAATTAAATGTCTCAGATGATGGCGTTGTTTCATTTATAATATTCATATAGAGTTTATTTCATAAATTTACAGTTTTTTCGTAAGTTTTATAATTCAATTTCTATTTTAAATAAGGAGTGGAGTAAGTGAGGAATGGTATATGTACATTTATAGTTATGAATTTTATTTCCAATGTAGCATTATATTTGCATATTTTACATTATTAAATTCGGAAACAGTTAAAATTTATTTTAGAATATTCAGTGATGATATTTTTTAAAATTCTCAGTGAATACGCCAAAATTGCCATTAAAATACGAAAAATCAGCAGTTGAAGTAATCCATTGTATTACGATTTTTGCAGTGGGCGGAGTGACAGAAAACGTTAACATAATTTATAGGATTTGGTCAAAAAATGTTAATTTTGCGATTTCTCGATTTCAAAACAAAACAAAATAATGTGCACCTCGGCAATTAAGTTGTTTTTTATCCCTCATGTGGTTTATATCGTACGGAACTTTGCAACTAAATCCACATTCATGATAAAAAGTTAAACTTCAGTGTCTTTGTATACAATAACTATTTGTCATGTAATAACGTTTATTGCTGGTAGCAGTGTTTAGTAATTTTAAATAATTTTTTTACACAAATTTACTAAGTGAAGGTAACATTTTCGTATTTTATCATCATTTTATCAACATTAAAAGAAAAAAATATTGAAATATAAAATTGTTTATGGCGATAGGGATATCAATTAGAGGTAATGTTCTAAACTGTATTATAAATGCAGTATGTGTATGTTCTTTAGCATTTTTCGTGCAGCACAATAAAATGAAAAAAAAATTGCCATCGATCCAACATGTGTTGCACTTTAGATGTGTTTATTTTATTCGGGGGGTATAATGCGCCCTTATATTTGAACAAGGGAAGAATATTTGAAATAATACTATTCATGCAGCGCAGCTGTGACTCGAATTTATGAGTTTACGTGAACCAAATACTTAGCCAGCAATAGGTATAAAGAAAATAACCCAATTTAAAACGGCGGCAATTTTACCCTGATTAAATATAAAACTGGGGCGGCGAGGCAATTCAAATGGTCAGTGGTGTCATATGGAAGTACAACACATCACACATTTGCACAAAAGTTACAGCTTTTATTGACAGATTTGAGAATAAAATTGAAAAATACAATTGTAACGTGATGTTTGGACATAGACAATCGGCCGAGGGACACGAAGGGTCACATATTTCGCACTGGGGTGAGTCAGAATTGACAAAAGGGGGTAGTTTTACACATATTATGTCGTAGACGTCTGCGGAGAGATTAAAGAGGGCAACAATGGAGCTAAATGTGCCAAACGCCCATTGTTACGTTCCAGACTAGATACTACATAACGCGTGTATGACATGGAATATTTAGCAGAACTGAGATATAAGTGTGATATATCGCATTCCTGCTTAAAATCCCACGATTAACAGTTAGTTTGCTTTTATTGGTCAGAATTATGTTCTGGTCGATTGAATATCATTAAGCGTAATGGTCCGTCACTTACACGTCAAATTTCGGAACAGAGCTATCACACAACGCTTGTATTTGTTAACAGTGACGTTCATTGTATTCTCCATCAAATGCAATGTTTCAACAATACATTCAATTGTTACCTGCGTCACTTGATACCAATATTATTATATAGAAAGTGGACCAGCCTACGAACTGACCTGATATTTACGAAACTGTTTAATATATTGAAAGTATTAAATATACCCCAATATACATATATAACAGACAGTTGACTAATATTTTGTTAAATTATTCCTATGACGACTTAACACGTTATTTAAACTTTTTTGAATAAGAAATATTGATTTTGTTTGTAATTAATACAAAACTATATTAAAATATGCCATGAAATAATTCTACTAATTATGGTTTCTGCTGTCCTCTCATATAGCAAATGTTCACATTTAGGATTTATTCAGGTTAATGAAGAATGGTGTGAATGCGTTTGTAGTTTGGTTGGTCGGAATTACAAGTAAACCGTACACAAAATATTTAAACATGTAAAATATATTTTCAGTTCATTGAATAACCACACAAGCTATAGTTTCACAAAAAATTGGATATCAATATTATTGATAGCATTTTCAGTTTTGTATTTGAAATCCTCATTTAGATTACAATTTAAAATTTTCTTTGAATTGAAATAAATAGTTTTTCGACAATAAATAATTTAATATAAGGAAATAAGAAATTAATTCATTTGAAAAGTTTAGGCACACATTTTTCCATTTTAATTATTATTGTAAAGTCAACTTGCTTTATTAACGCTGTTAAATAAGTTTTGTGATGTAATAATTACTTATTAGACAATCTCATGTTTCATAACAATGCAAAACTTCCAATGGATTACGTTGACCAATACATTACAACGACTAAATAGTGGAAGAAAATATTATTAATTTATTTTTTAAATTCTACAGTTCTCACAGAATCCACTTCCTTTATTTTTTTACTTTAAACTCCCACCACGATTAATACCCTTAAAAACGTTTTTATCAAAGCGTGTTTAGTTGTATTTTTTCTTACTTTTAACATGTAAGAATTTCCACAATTTTAATTTCTTTAATTTAAAATCTATAGATGCAATATTTTTCCATTCTTAACCATTCCAAATTTTCAAGAATTTTTGTAAACTTATTCATCAGTTTTAAGCTTTTAAGAGATGTCCCTAAATAGTTAATTACTCAATGTCAATGTCACATACATTAGTAAATATAAAATCAGAATGACATAGTGGTTATTCAGGTACCAAGGGCATTATGAAGATGTTTATGCCCGATGGATATAAAAATCGAGTGATACCTGTGATGCATACTACGTTGTATTTTTCACTTTGAATACACAAATGCACATTTCTGTGGAGATGTGTATGCTCTTCAGTTGTGCTTTGTGCTGGAGGACAGCTATATCACGTTTTATTTACCTTTTTGACAACCAGTGTCTTGATTAACCCGTGGCCGGGCTGTCCAAACGCCGCGTCGCTTCCTAACGCATTTAAAGAATTCGAGTTGCAACATGTAGGTAAAAAATTCCCCGAATTATTTTACAAAGTTGGCAAAACGCGAAGTTGCGGTCACGCCAAGCTTTGAGCGTGAAAATATCACTAGATAAGGAGAGCAAAATTATCAGATGACAAGTTGTATATGAGGTACTACAGAAAGAACACTTGGTTGCCAAAGTAGACATTACGCGCGACTTAAACTTTATAAGATGATAGCACTCCTCCCACTATTACACAGATGTGAAACATGAAAACTAACTAAAAAACAGTTGCAATATATTTAAATAGCTGAAATGAAATTTCTTAGATCTGTTAAGGGTTGCACTATACAAGATCATCTAGCAAATGGAAACATTGGAGCCAAAGAAATAGATTGCATTTTAAGATAAATATATTAATATAAAGATGGACAGATTATACGAGGTAAATGATATGCTCTTACTGGTTATTTATTTACTACCTGTGACAAACTTAAAGGCTGCTTGGTCAAAAATTGAGGGGTTTGCTTGAAAACCCAATCGGTAGACGTATAAAATTTATTGTTATAGTAATTATTAAAGTGCTACCGCAATTATTTTCACTGGTTTGCAGTATGCTGATAAACCTTGGAAAGTCTCTGCACAAAGGCGTTGAAAAATGTGCTTTTATGTACTAGTACTATAGAAAATCTGATAATTCCTGACTGCATTTCGTTTTACAATAAAAATATAGACGATGTAATTTGATACAACTATATTCAACAAATAAATTATGAAAAGGTTTTTTAAAGTCAGCTGGGGGCTAGCTTGTTATCAAGTTACTGGCAAGGAAACTTTTCTTAAATACAAATTCGACAAGGTGCCTAGTAGAGTTAGGTCCTCCCTGATTTGGATGAGCTTCAAATTTGAGTCCGTTAGTGCGCATTATCTTACAAATAGTACAATATAAATATTACATTTGAAAGTAAGTGATGCGCATGCAAGATTATGTAATGAATGTGTTACAGCCTAAAATGGTAGTAAAGACAAACGAAACAATTTGTTACAACATAGCTACTCTTTAAAATCAATCCGTCAGTTCGTTACCTACTAAAAATTACATCACGACACAAACGGGAAAAAAATTATACAGATTCGTTGCTCCAGCCCCGTTACGATGGGCTGTAACAAAATGTTCCGGCTTAAAACGCTCAGCAAGAAGGGCGGGTTCTTAACGACCTTAAATTAGGGCTACCATTCGGTAAACGAAATAAAGGCGTTTTATATTGTTGGTAAACCCGTTGACTCTAAATGTGGAAACAAATGAACTGAGCTTAAAAGGGGGGTTAAAAAGTTGTTTCAGTGCTTGATTTCAACCACCGAACAGCATCATACCTTTATTTAATTTTCTCTAAAACCCTCCTGTATTCCTTACAATGAAGACACACTACCAATACGCATGCAATATAATAATGCGTAAAGTACTTAATTAAATGAAATCTATTGAGTTAAAGACAAACTAGTTACGTATCATACGGTAGCTTAAATTACGTACGCACATCTTCCGAACAACGTCAAACAAAAGCGTTTAAAATGCACTAGAAACAAATAACTGGTTTGCAGAATCCAGGGAAGTCAACATCTACCGAAGTTGCCAGCAACTGGTAAAATCAGCAACTGCTTAAAAGTATGTTTTCGGAAAGCGAGAATGGGGCTTCAAGACGATGGTTGCCACAGTCAGAAATTGAAACCATAATAATCCCCTCACAGAGGGTGAAAAGTCGACGGAACGAAACTTTCAACTTGCGAGATACGACACGTCTGGTTCAGGTAAAACTGGTTGCTTTGAGAATCCGGTAAATAATCCGGAAAAGCTGTAATTGGAGTTCTAGCAACCCTCCGGTAAGGATTCTTCAACTACAACTAACTCATTTGCATCTCTTCAACTCTGAGACTCATCTTCACGAAACGGCTAAAGGTTGCCACGAAACGAAAATACAACTTCAATAGGCACAAAAACCGACAAAAAGCACACAGTTAATTTTTAATTCAGAAGCACTTTTAACGGGGCATCGCGCGCCACGAGGGCGCGCGCATAGCACGAAGAAGCCACTTCTCGACTCTCTTAAGATGGTAGCGGGGGTCAGAATGAATTGCTCCGGGAAGAACTTCTAAAACCAAATGAAAAGACGCACGCGCTACTTAGCTTCGCACGTTGTTTAACTTATGGACCCCGCGGAGAAAGCCAGCATGATAATGAAATCTTAACTCAGCACTATTCCTAAAACTGCGAGGAAGTTTTCGCCTGCATGACGACAAACTTGCAGACAATGGTCTTCCAGAGCGGTAACTAAGATACGATAAGCGAATTACGTCATTTCATCCGGTACAGAAAACTTATCTAAATTTAGAACACGCATAAATAAACTTGAATCGATTATCCTAAAGTAAGCCGAGAACGCTGCTATTTAAAAAGAAGGAAATAAAGTTTTAGATACACCATTCAACTGTCAATTTACACTTAAGTTATGCGGAAAAAATACTACAATCTGAGTTACAAATGCGCGAAAATGCAGGAAAGCGCTAAATTCCGCAACTTGTCCTCACAAATGGGCGAGATCAGCTATAATGCAGCATAAATGGAAGGCAGGGACCGACTTCCAGCTCGAAATTGTGTTGTAAACGAAGGAATTCCTCAGCGCTCCGCGAACTAAGATCACGGGAAAGCTTAAGGCGTTAGCGGGCAGCAACCCAAAAAAAAATTGCCCGAATCTTTCGGTTCGAAATGGTGGACCGACGGGCTCGGGTTTCTGGATCCGGACTAATTTAACAATGAAGTGGATGATCCGGCAAAAGCCGTACGGTTACCACACGGGCTGTTAAGACTACTTCCAAAGGAAATTTCACTTCGCGAGCTGGGCTCGCTATAAATGCCTAGTCTCATTAGTTGCTTCTTCGTTCGATTCTCTTCTCCGTCGCTCAGGTTCGTCTCACGGCGAAGCTACTTCCTTACGTCATCCCCTCCACTTTCTAATGCAATTATAAGACTGTGTATTACATGGTATCTGCCTAGAAATCAGATTTCCTCTGTGAGCGTAGATTCAAATATTATGGACTGCAATTTTATTGGAAATTAATGCAATATACATTACTAATAAGGGTTCAGTCTGCTTAGAAACATTAACATGTTTTTTCCAATTTTGTATATAATTATGAACACTATGTGCACGATTAAGCTGAATTTTTATGTCATCTAATTGCAATATTATTACTTTAGAAGCACACAAGTCATCCTTTATTCAATGATTTACTTAGTGAAGTTAAAAATTGCACCCAAAAATATATCTCTCAAATAAGTAATTTTTTAGAACTATTTATGACGATTTTACACGCTGTCTAATGGATAATGCAGACGTTTTTGACAGTTTCTTGTAAATCGTTTGTAATATTTGTTCACTGTCGTAACATACCTTATTTTTGTTAATGATTTTATTTATTATTGTTATTCACAGTTAAAACATATACCGTAATTAAGCAAACGTTTTAATCTATGTATTTATTAATTAAGGTTTTTGTTCTGCTGTCTTGTAGGGTTATATGATCAAGTAGATTTTTCCTATTTCTTCACTGCTTATTTTCTGCTGAACTACTTCTGAACTAAGTTAACTGTCAATTGCAATTCCGAAGCTTTAAACAACTTTGAGATCGCCTCGAGAGAGCAATTTTGCAGCGCTTATAATTAATTAAGTTAATAGTTGCAATCCGTTCAAAGAACTTTCCTAATAAGACTTTATTGATTGCTTGACATAACCGTAGGTAAAGGTTCGTAACCTTACTTTAATTTCTAAATATATTTTTGATATTTATCTATCATTCTGTTATAGGGGTTTTATCAGGGAAACCTTCGGTGTATTTTAAAAAATAAATGATTATTTACTCAGTTTATTTTGTCGTCGCCTTAATTTTGTTTTCATTGAGCTACCACTTAGAGCTTATTTATGTAAGAAAAATTAGTACTTTGCAATCGACTTTATCAGGGCCGACCTAGAAGTTTTCTTCCATCGCTTGGAGACGAACATTAAAAGTCGAAAGATTGGGAATGTCTGTACATGAGTTTGTTTTAATGTACTTGGCGTCTTTGTTTTGCTTACAGATGACATTTTAATTTTCATAGGTCATAACTAAAAAGAATTATCCTGGCCTGTAACTGTAGTATGTTAACAAAATAAAATCACAAAAGGTTTAGAACAGTACTGTAGCTTCAGCTAAATCAGCTGAAGGTAGAATTAACCAGTAACTGTAAATAATTTTAGATGAATACTTTGGCGTGGAATTACTGACGTATATAAATAACCTTGCCAACATATAGGGCTAACTAAGATAGGAAATATTAATTAAGCGCATGGTTTTCCGACAGGTGATGATCAGGTTGAGCAGATGTGATAAATTATAAACGTACCCTCGACCTGTGCCGTGGTGTGTTTAGTACGTTAATATAGCCTAGGATAGTGGTTGAAATCGCGAACAGGAAATCACCGACGCTGGTTTGTTTAGGACTGTGTGCAGAGGGCGCTGAAACAGATTTTTGAATCACTCTTAAATTTTAATTAAACGCGAATTTCATTAAATGTTCGTTTTCTATCGTGGAACCTTGCAGCTTCAATTTTCTCTTCGCTAGTAGTCGACAATAATTTCGGTTTCAAGAGAAAGATATTATCTCCGCACCTTGCAGTTCCCATGCTAATGACAGGGCCTGAAAACATCGAAGGGGAACAAAATAGAAAATATAAGCCAGTGTAAACTGTGGTGTAACCGCACGCGCCTCTTTTGTCAGAGCTTTTTAAAAAGAGGGATTACCCATGAATAGCTAAGTGAAAGATATACAGGGAGATTAGGCCGAATTAGGAATTACCGCGACATTGGTTAAATTGGTGCGCGGAAAACACTCCTAATTGGTTTCTATTGTTGGTGGCTTTTATAGGGATTCAATTACGTTACTGAATTCTATTAAATTGTTGTAATGTTTGTATAGGAAATAATAGGAACGAAAGCGGGTTTGCAGTCAGAAAGACCTATTTATAACATGGTAGTAAACGGCATCAGATACGGCACAGTTCATGCTGTTTAGAAAATCAGTCCAAAAGCAGACCTAAGGCAGTAAGTCTATATGTTAATTTAGTTCTACGAAAATAAAATCTCAGGTCTGTGCTCGCAAAACTATCAATGTGAATATTCTTAGTGAATAGTTAAAATACAAAATTCATTTGCATGTTTCGATTTTAACTCAAGGGTTCAGGTTATCCAGCCAAGCTCAAGATTAATAAAAAATTCAGTTTAGAGGCAACACATGTTGCTTTCCAAGAAAAAGATAATGCATTTCAGTTAAAAATTAGCTTTTTAAAATAAAAAGATGGATTTGTACCAAATAGGGTTAAGCAACAATTCAAATAAATTGACAATGTGTTTTATATTTTATATATGATTAACAGAACTTAATGAGAAAATATACAACGTTTGAAATGAGTGGTTCTAAACACAACCTTTTTAATATCTTCTTCGTATATTGAAATGGTATTAAGCCCACAACTTGGCTCTGTTTGCAGTACAAAATGTTCAACCAAATCAATAAAGCACAGCGTTAGGATATTTTATATAATTGCAATTTTAAACAAAAATTAAAATATGCATTGATTATGAGATGCGAGAAACAGTAATTAGTCGGATAAAGGCACGCAAAGGCAAAGCATATTTCAGAGGGTTTGAATTTGACTTGTGAATAAAGTAATATACCTAATTAAAATGATAGGTTTGTGCACATGTAAAGCCAGACCGAACGAAAGTAATTGACACAAAAAGGTTGTTACGTTCATAAAAGGAACGTAGTTGTCAATAAAATCAAAGGACTGTGAAAATTGTATGCAAGTTGAAGGGTAAAGCAAGATGAAGGAAAATCTAAAAATTGCAAAGAGCAATTCCTGAATGAAGGCGATGTTTTAATAGTTGCCAAGCGGGAATATTCAAATAATTTACCTGACGCGTTTTCACTGTATTTCACGATTTCAAACGTTCAATATCACGCTGTACTCAAACACCATTTTGTGTTCATCTGTCAATTTACGAGATTGTGAATTTTATCTACTAATAACGAGCAAACGAGCTACGTTGAGACAAATAACCTAAAATTTGAGAATATAGTCCGTTTATGAACCCAACCCATGAGATAAGAAGTTTTGTGTTTGCTGAGAGCTAGCGTAATTGGCATTGCAGTTAAATAAAATAGAAAGAGGGCATTCAACCATTTTATTTGGGCAGTTAATTATTACAGTTCATTTTAACCAGCCTTAATTTACTGACAGGCAAAGGTTGAGAACAGTATAAAAATATAAACCAAGAATCGCGTGTACTAAGATCTTTGCCAATAATTTTAACTTATATTATTTTTGTACCAAAATAAATAAATAATTAGAAACAAGCACCAGAAAGAGGCTCTTTTGCCAATTTATGTCGCCCAACGTCGGGGCAAAGGTGAATTTTAATTTATTCAAACTGTCCCATTCAAAATAACAAGGCAGTCATCGCAATATATATAAATATATAAGCTAATATATTTTTTTAAATAATCAGAATTTATTTGGTTTGGGTCTGACATAAGTACTCACAAAATTTCTATTCCCAAATAATTCCTATGCCGGAGTTAAAAATAAAAAAATCTAATTATGTTTTGTGAAATATTAAAATACAGAACCGTCCATTTTAAATTGACATTTCCTTAAACAGTACCGCTACAACAACCACTTTTCTATGTAAGTTTTTCCCTTAAATATCGGAGTAGGTTTGTTCCAAATAACTCTGTCACTATGGATATCCCAAGTGTTGATGTCAATTGCTAATATGAGTAGTTAAGCTTTGTGAAGCCTTTTTGTGAACAAGAGGAGGTCTCCTCAGGCATTATTTTAGTTTTTTAGTACTGTTTTATTTGCAGTTAGTGTCTATTTTTTTACTATTGAAATTTGTTCGTTTGCAACGATTAACCATTGTGTGACAAAAAAGAGTAAAGTACCACTTCGGGTTGGTCAACTTTAGTCAAAAGTCAGTAAGATCTCAGAATTTGTATTAAAAAAGTAGATATAGATTTTTAGACCGATCGCTTAAAAGGTTTGGGCTGTAGAGAATAGATAAACTCACAGACTGACAAACTGGCAGACTCACAGACATATATCTCATTAATTTTTACTAATTATAACTTAAATGCAAAGCTTAGTTGTGGTTCACTAATTGCACTTGGATAAGCTAAAGATGTCCAAGATTCGTTCACTCAAATCTATAAGCTACGAAATAACCAGTGTAGAAATAACTCGTATAATGTGTTGAACTAATTACAAAATAAATCTTCTTTCGGTTGAGTAGTTCCGTATTTTGATGTTCCTAGAAGGTCTGCAACCCAATCGGTAAATCAGATTTGCTTGGTTGCGACCCCTAGGTGGATATGAAGTAGGCACGGGGAGGGGGGGGGGTCGTAGCTCCAGTGTGTACTCGAGTCTCGAACGATGTGTCTAAAATAAACTATATTTATGCCAGAGCAATGGCTTTTGTTTACCTTTGGCGGTCTGTAAAATACTATGAAATTAAGTGAATACCGGGCTGGTAGTTGTCTCAGGTTCGCATCAAACTGGGCAGGTACTGGTACGTCTCTGGAGGGCGAGGAAAATTAGAAACTTTACCTTTTTAAAAGGTTCGATGGTCATAATATTTGTGCCTTAGATAAATTTGATGCAAGGACGAACGTTACATCACTTGGAACACCAATTTTTGTTAATCAGAAGCCATGCAAACTGATAATAATAATATTTTTTATAATTCTAGTGTTCTATGTATTTTTATAATAAATCAAATCTCTATTAATATGATAGATGCGTATTATGGTATCGTACCTCACGACTAATAATTAATTTATACGAATTAATTCTACCGAAAAATTAATTATGTAATGATAAAGTACCTAATTGTTAAAACAGTCTCCTATTTTATAATAGGTGAATTTCAATATTAAAAGAGCAGGATGGCTATTTGAAATGCACTTCATAAATTACATAGTTAATTCAAATCTGGTAAAGCTATTATTATTCTTAGAAAAAGGTTCTAACATATGAATTAAAATATGATATATGGAGTAATAAAGATGGTAATTTAGTAGCATCAGAGAACAATTCATAATTGATATTAGATAACAAGTAGAACAAACTACAAAACAGTTTGAATAGATGTGAAAGGCTTTAAATATTTTAAAGTCATTTGAAATACCAAAATTAATTTAAATAAATTGTAATGCAAATAATTCAGGAGTTAGTTTTTAAAGTGTGAATGCAGATTACTATTATGAATTTTAATTAAGAAATAACAACTAATTTTTGATTGAGAAGATGTACATGTAAGATTTGGTAAAAAGCAAAATTTGAAAATAAACCCCTTATTAAATGAATGTTCTTGTTTAAATAGCATAAAGGGGTATAAGTGACTAATATAATTATAAATGAATGTAAAGTAAGAAATTTTTAAACATACTATGATATCGAAAAAGTTACAAATGGACTACTGGACAAGAAATGAAAATAATGGTATTACAGGAAGAAAGTGAACAGCTACGATCAGCAAAATAGGATTTGGATGAACTGCATTGGAGTCACTATCGGGGTAAACACATCTACACTTGAGTTGGGTTTAGATGCGTACTGCATTGGAATTACTGTCGGAAGTTGGGCTAAAGTATCTTGTTTAATTTGGATGAACTGCATTGGAGTCACTACCGGGATAAATACATCTACACCTGGGTTGGATTTGGATGCGTACTGCATAGGAAAGCTGTATTCTATTCATCGTGGCAGTTTGGATTGCTGACTGCTGACTGTTCTTTGTCGCAGATTTAAGTAAGGCGGAACTTGAAGAGCAGCTACGCACTCGGGATTCTTGTTGGGCGACAAACTTACTTAAAATATTTCTTAGCAAAACGTTCTGACAGAAAAAGTCAAAATTTAATCGACTATTTTAATGCACTTCGGATATTACTGTTGAATAATCTCTAAATAGAAATGTGAATAGTATCCTAACAGTTAAAGATATAGCTGCTAGAAGAATATAGAAAGTACAGGGGAAATAAAAACGTTTCGAGAAGATCTAGCCAGTACAGGTTTTCCTGGTTTACGTGCCAATATGACACCGAAACTGGACGATCTGATTAAAACAATACCATCAGAAAATAAAAAATTCAAATAATTAACACAACCTTAAAACATAAACCAGATATTTGATACAGTATCATGAAGAATAAATATAATCGTTATGAAGAGTTCAGATTTTATTTAAGGAGCCATACTGGAGTAATAGACACCAAACAAATGTCAGAACGGAAATGCCAACAGGACACTACGCAGAAAGAGGAATGTTTAGAGAAATGTACATCATGAACCGTTTTAATAAATTACAATATCGAACACCTAAGTTATCAGAAGAAGACATCTCCAAGCAAAAAATATACGAGAAGTGGCAGTACAACACGTCAAGACATTAAAAGATATTCTAGAGATCGTTAGGAATTACGACATGGCAATTTAGAGAACAGACAATACGAATTATCGAAATTTTAGTAAAAGAAAATTTTGACATTATAAAAAATTAATTTAGAACATAATAATATCATAATAATTATAACCAAAGGTCAGGTGAAATAAATGATTACAACAATAATTACAATAGTTTTCATTAAGAGAGAAATTATAGAAATAATTGAAACAGCGAAACTGATTATTTGTTAACATCAATACTATTTTTAAAGTTTACTGAACGAAATAGCCAGTTTCTTTGACGTAATAAAAATTGCAATTAAAAACTCAACAAAATAAAAAATGGTTTTCTCTATAGAAACGTTATATCTGAAATAAATTTGAAGTACAATAATATTTTGCCGTCTTGTCTTGGCTTGTACGCTTACAGAAATAGAGGACGTCCTCCAACTCGATGGGCGGATGATCTTAAGCGAGTGTCCAGCAACTGGATCAAAGAAGCACAAAACCGACCTAGATGGCAAACGTTAAAAGAGGCCTATGTCCTGCAGTGGACGAGAGAGGCTACGTGATGATAATGATGATATTTTGCCTAAAACTATTATTGCAATTTTAAATTAATTAAATTTCCCACCTAACCGTGAAACAATTGAAACATATTACATTCGTAAAACTTGTTTTTTTTACTACTACTAAAAGTAGGCCTTTTAACGCTAGCTTTTTTCACTAAAAGTGACGTTTTATAATTTTGCATGTTAAAAGTAAAATCAGCTGTTTACTTTTAGCCCTTGTTCTGAAAGTAAACAGCTGGTGTGGAATTTAAAATTTCGAACTGGAAGTGAGGTTGTAAAGTTATTCTAGTTACTTTCGTTAAAGGTAACGTGTTTTTTAAATAATTAAAATATTATGTAATGAATAAAGTAAAATGTGTACATTTATAATTACCTTTTATAACTAACTTTGACAGCTACTAGCTGCAGAAACAGTCACCTGCCTGCCAAGGCCATCTCTTTACTATGACATAAATTGTAACTGTCATAAATGCAAACCTTTGTTAAATCGAAATTTATGGATTAATAACAGTAAATTTAAAGCCGTAGAAAAAATATTGTGTGCTAAAAGTGTTTATGCACGAGACATGTTATGAAACTCAGTCTTCGGCTTCGTTCATAGTTTTTATGTCTCGTGCATAAACGTCCACTTTTAGCACTTGTTGCACAACTAGATATTAAATGAAGCACAGGCTTTTATAAAAATCAATATTAAAAAAGACGAATCTTTAATACATTCTCTAGCATTGAGGTGTATGCATTTGTGAACTGGCGTAGGCTACAAACGTCTTAAGATGTAGTTAAGTCTGGCTACGCATTCACATCTTATTCAGGGGCGGACTGGCAAGGGAAAGGCCCGGGGGGACTTCAGCCTTAAAAGGTCTCTGCCCGTTTGTACAAACCTGGATACTTACCTAACGTTAATGGAAAAATGCAGAAATTAGTTAGTACAAATCTGTAAAGGGGTTTACACTGAACCTACCTCGTGTGAGTTACATTAGTTACATTTATTTGCAAATAAAAAAGCATTTCAGTCACTGGGATTCCAACTCGGGTTCCAGGCTCGCTCCCAAGCGTTCTGCCAGGCGAAATTCGATTACTAATATTGCTAGTCCCACCGCTTTAACCTCTAGACCACGCCGGCAAAGCAGTAGGATCGCTTTTGGCTCTATATAAGGGGTCGCGTTCTCGCGTTGCGTCAATCTGCATATATCTATCCATTTTATATATTTACCCAGTATCTCTAGGGTTCCATTTCCATTAAGAGTAAAAAGTGAATCTATATGCCAATTATTACTTTTATCTACTCCTGCATTAAAGCAAAAATAGACAACATTTTATTTTTGAGGTGCTTACCCTGTATATATCTGACCAAAAAGATATTCGGTTTCAAGTCAGGTAGACATATAGTTCGCATGAAAGATATCGTCTTCTTCCAAAAAATGGTTTTTGAACAATACCGCAAACAAGCGGATAAACAGACGGACAAACAGACGTACTGACAGACAGGCAGATGGAATTGAAAAAACATTTTTTTCGTCATATAGAGACCCTGAAACATGCAGATCTGAAGAAATCTAGGAAGGTGATCTTTTCACAATTACAATACTTTCTTCTTTTTTTTTACACGAGGGAGGTAAACATTTATTTACCATTTCAAAACAAAGTTAGTAGGTTAGAATATTGTCAAAAAGTACGGATGATCTTTTATTTTTTTTTTTCAAAATGTAATAAAAATCGAGAAACTCGAGGACATCTTTATCAACACTCATAATCATAAAGGCTTCTAATAAGTTTTGCCTATAACCACGATTTCATTATTTTTAATTTATTTCGCGCCCTTTCACAAGAAACCTATGTACGGCTAAGCAATAATACGTATTCGCACTTTAAAAATAAATTTGTAAATGCTGCAGACTCTGCATATTGTAGTCTACGAGTATAAAAAATGTAGCGACAAGCCAGATAGTTATTATATTTCTTCTGCTTCTTGCATTTTCTGACTTTCTGTTTTTCTTCAAGCTTTTCTACAAGTTGCTCTACCTTCTCTGATTCTGATTCGGATTCATTTTCTGACATATTGATTTCTTTATCATTGTTCTCATTAAGCGAGTCAATAAAGGTATCACTTCTTGCGGTCAAATTGTCTGACAAGGTACCCAGGAAACAATTTACTAAACTGTAGTTATTTAGAACGCAAGGCGCATTTAATAAGCTTAAAACATTTGGTCTTCAAATGTTTTAACTCGGATAGCAAAAGTGCGTCTTTATAATATTAATAATACCTAATGTGAAAAGTGTGATGCTATATGGTAGAGTGAATTGTGGTCCTTGAACAAGAAACCAGCGAAACAGTTTCAAACTTTTATTAGCAAGTGCTTAAGAAAAATTTTGAAGATGTATTGGCCCAATAAAATCTGAAACAGAGAACTATTGCAAAGAAAACGCCAAAAGCCAATTTAGAAAACAATCAATAAAAGAAAATAAACTTGGACAGACCTTATTCTGAACAAGCCAACTACAGATATTATCAAACAAGCCCTTGATTATACGATCAAATTAGAAAGAAACAGAAGCGCCTAGTCGGAAAATGGAAAAGAAGTGTGAAAGAATAATATAACAACATAAAAACGACCTGGAACGAGGTGAAACACATGGCTAAAGATAAAAGAAAATAGAAGGAATTGGTGGTCAGTATATTTACTGAAAATAAGCCAGACCAACCCACTCAACACACCCATGATTGAACAACTGAAAAAATACAAGATGAAGCACAAAGATAGCAACCTTGTTTTTAGTATCATTGCAACAAAAACATTATGGTGTTCTATGTTCCACAAGGAATCAACAGGGGTAACAAACAACAACAAAACAAAGGTGGCCAGTTTTCTGGGTAGTTTTTCTGTGGGGATTCTTTCTTCTCCAAATTTGGAAAAATTTCGTGGTTCAACGTATTGCAAACGTGCAACCAATCGTTTATTCTTTGAAAATCTTTAATTTAGACTATTATTTTAGAGCAACCCTAATAGAGGCAGTGAAAACTTCAACTCAGAACAATGTTTGCCTTCCTGACGATGCGTGTGCTTATTGATAGTTCCTTTTCTATAAAAATATCCATATCTGTGCTTCTAGTTTAAAATTCATAAATGCTATAAAGCTCTGTGCATCAATCACAAAGCTTTCCATGGCCATTTTTCAACTTTTCTTTTATTTGCTCCACCATAAACCAACCCCAATACAAATTTTCTTTTTGTAAATACTTTGATGTAGGACCAAATTCTTAAAAACATTAAAACTACATGTGCAACTTGTCGAAATTCAGCTTCAGACCTGGTTTTTTCACCAAATTTCCATTATTTTATCTAATGCAAACAATACCACAAGCTGCAAACAATTATCACCTGCAAAATTCTGGTTTTTTAAATTTTGACATAGGAACTTGAGCTACTGTATCACCAAATATCCATCCACTTCAAGATTAGCCGAAAAATATAGCTAGGCGATTTAGTAATGCAAATAAATTTTTGGCTTGTAAAGTATCACAGCTGTCTAATATACATAAATTTAAGATATACTCAGTTCGCTCACAATTTTCTCTTTCATTGCCATTTCTCATTGACTACTCTTCTCTATAGTAGCTTCCACGTAGTTATTTAAAGTTGGGTCACTTTTGCCAAGCAAGTTTATTATTTCCAGAAAGTATTTCTCCTATAAATTTTACCACTTCAAATACTTGACACAATACACGGATATATTTTTCACAGCATTTTTTTTTCTGAAGTACGGTATATAGGTACCTAGATTTTTTAAACCTGCGGCTAGTAGAGGCCCGCATTCGTGGAGTATGAAGGCCCGGGGGGACTTTGCCTCCCTGCCCCCCAGCCAGTGCGCCCCTGATCTTATTCTACAACCCTTCATCCCTGCAACAAGTTGTTAGCTATATTTATCTATAAATTCCTTTACCTACCTTTAGGTCATCGCTATATCTCTTAGTTAACAATCGATCACTATAAAAGTATATTTGAGGCCCGTCTCTAGCATCAGTGAAGACGTCGCGGATTCTAGTTTATGATGTTATAATTGGCGCCAACAAGTTAAACTCAAATATACTGATATAAGCCAAGAAACTTGTAACTTCACTTTCTATCAACTAATAACAATACGATTATTGAACTCCCTATCAAAATGAAAGAAAGCAATACTTGTAGCTGGTTTTATTACTACTCGAACATTACTACCATCGATCAGACAATTAGCATCTTTAATATTACTACCTCACGCAGGGTACCCTAAATAGCTTAAATTAAACCGCTCGTAAGTTTAATGGTTACACAGTTTTTATATGCAAAAATATCATCAGATTCTAGCTAAAACACTTATCTTTGTGCCGATATACTCGCAGACATTTAATACGTCCCGTTACTCCTATCACATGTCAGCTTGACAGGTTCCAACCTCGGCTGTCATTCGCTATACCTCGACCCCCAATATTGCGGTAGATTAGCTTTCCAAGATTTTCCGCCTAATAGTTGCTGCTATAAATCGAATTTCCAGGTAACAAAAGGCAAAATCCACATTAAACTATATACCCTGTTCACAGGCAATAAACTTCGCAATCGTTGTATTCGTGTTTCCCAGATCGCTTCACAGCTTGAATATAAATATTCATTGGAAAAATGACATCCGCTTAATTATCTCCCATACAGGAACGGCTGACCAGTAACCCAATTCTTTACTATCACCAAACCATATTAAATGGCGAGATTGTCATTTACACCCCACGAAAACTCTTGCCTTTTTTAAAAGCTGATATACAAATTTTTCTCAAACAAGCAAACCTTGTTATTATCATCCCTAGCAACGAACAAAGCCAATCTGATATTAATTTTATCGCGTCACTCTCACTAGATTCCTCATTCAACACTAGTATTAATATCAAATGCTTTTGACACGTAACAAACTCCCCCCTTACCAGAAAGGAAAAATTTCAACGAAATTTTTAACTAAATAAAAATTTATCCTAAAAGGATACATACATATACGCTAGAGAGTCAGTAAACCGTCTGGCATAAGACGTCTCTAACAATTAATCTAAAAAAAAAACCCAATACCCAAACCACAAACAAGCAACTACACTGTAGAGACGGTGATGACCCCAGGAGGCACCCAGGACCAGATCAACCCCACGACAAGGATCAAGATTGTTCGTCGCTGCTGGATGTAAATGCTGCGCCGGTGAACAACCCTGTAACAACCTGTCGTGACGAAGCTCCACCCCCATGAACCCCACAAAATCACTCCAAATCCCCACAGCGTACCCCCCCTGACAACTTCCAATAAACCCCCGAGGCGGAAGCACACCTCCACACAGTTGCAGGTACTGTCAGACCGAAAATAGTTAAGCCAAAACGAAGAATAACCAGGGTTTTCCTTTTGACACGCCTGGGGAGGAAGTAACCCCAGTAACAGAGGGTTAAAGAAACCAGAAAAGTGAGAGGCAGAAGCCAACATCCACACAACTCTCATACGCTCCGACGGAGGGATCCTTCAGCGCCCCGAACGGCCTGAAGAAAATCCCCACCAATCTTCATCTCACCTGCAACAATCACTCATCATCAGAGATTTAATCCGCACCAGATCAAAGAGAAAATAAAAGAAAACAAATTGTCATTCATCTAAGTAAACAGTTCATTCAAAACAAAATCGACATTCACTACATTACAAGAGAGAAATATAGACAAAGCTTTAAGAAGAAAAGAAGGCGAAGAATGAAGGACTGGTCATCTTAAAAATTTTGTTTTGTAGGGAAACACCCTATATCCCCAAACCCCAAGGGATACCTAAAAAAAACGAAGAAGTTGTACTTCTTTAACGATTAATCTCGTTACCCTTATGTTCCCTTAGGAAAAGCAGGATAACGTAACGCTCTTCCAATACAATAAAAAAGAAAACCATCCATTAACATTTCCCAACAGGGAACTCCGTATACGTTATACTCAAAAGAGGGAAAAGAACAAGATATTAAAGTTTCCCAAATAGTGTCCTTCCCGACTGTGCCCTTCCAACCACCCTATACCTTAAAATGAGGAAAGAACAAGTTATTAAAAGTTCCTCAAATAGTGACCTACCCTACTGTGCCCTTCCAACCACCCTACACTTTACACGAAATTCAGTAACAGCTGGAATAACCAATCACAGCAGCAGATCATACCAAAGACTTCATTCGGCAACAACGGCTCAAAAGGAAACTAAAGGACATTAACTCGGGGACAGAGGCAGGTCCCATAAATCCGGAACAAGCCGATACTCTAAATGAGTAAACGAAACCGTTCTCCAACTCCAAGCATGACCAAAAGCGAAACCAAAACAAGGATTCGAGACTCACTTGTGGATCTAAATCCGCGTAAGCGAAATGGATATAAAAAAAAACTCACACAATACACATAGCTGAAGGTAACCATACAACAACAGCTACGCCACCAAAATCCCAAAAAGGTATCCAACAAAACCCAATAAGCTAACTCAAACCTACGCTAAAGCGAAAGATGAACTTCACTCGACACGAATGCAAGTCAAACCACACAATGAACCCAACAGCTATCTGCACGCTACTCCAGTGTTATTATAGGAAGAACTAGATGAAATAGCTCCCTACAGTGACCTTCCCTGCAATGCCCAACCAACCACCCTATACTTTACAAGGGAAAAACAAGATGATAATGATCCCTTTCGTGACCTTCCCTGCGTGCCCAACCAACCACCCTATACTTTACAGGAGGGAAAGCAAGATAAAAATGCTCCCTAAAGTGACCTTCCCTACAGTGCCCATCCAACCACCCTATATGAAATATAAACCCAATCAAAAGAAAGGAGAGAATATTCCACAACCGCAAGTTCACACAAAACCACAATCATACTAACGATCCAGCTGAAGGCTGACCGACACCAAAAGAACCACACACCAATGCACTGCTAGAGCTCTAAACCATAAAACGACTACATAAAAAAAAAACCGAAGAAACAGTCTATCAACACACACCGAAACCACCAGAAGATCGAAAGCGGAAGAAATAACAGAAGAAGAACCAATTACATTAGTCGAAGGAAGGGACAATGTATTGAGAAAAGAATTAAGTTCCAATTTACCAAGCCAGCCAGCAACCCAATGACAAATAACCAGTCACAAAGACTCCGGGAAATCGTCCCATAACAGTACCCAAGACCCAAAAATCCGCATACCAACGGAGCTTCATCAGGTCCAATTAACAATTTACCAATCTCTGAAGCTAAGGGATAATGGTACACATAATTCAAAGGTATGCTGCCGCCATTACATCACCAAACCGTTTTCTCAAACATGTCTAACATCGTTACACAACAAGGAATGAGAATCACCCCCAGGAAAAATAGATACCACTCAATTCGGGGACACAAAAACAGCCACCGAAGGAACCACCACAAACCTAATCTCGATAACTTAAGAGCTAATCGACGATTCAGAAATCATAATCAACAACCTATCTTACCCAACGGGCGTACTCGAACCTCATCAGAAACAAAGGAAAATAAAATTGAAGATCCAACAAATAATAACTACCATAATCAAAACTAGGAAGATGGTTTGAGAAACGTGATATCTGCATAAGCAGAATCTCCCAAACACACCAACACCAAGCCACGTTATCTTACCAACAAGCCAGAAGAAGATGAAAGAGCCAATCGAAGAACTGTATGCCAACCCAAACTAGGTAGATGTACTGAGAGACCTAAAAATCATGAAGGATTAAAAGAAAACCGCAGAGCGAATCCCTCAGACACACCAACATCGAACCCACATCACAATCAACACTCCAAAAAGGAAAGGAAAAGAAGCAATCAACTGACCCACGCCAACCTAACTAGAAGGAGGCTTATAAATTTCGCAAGAGCAAACTGCTCCAAATACATTACCATCACACTCATAACAGAGTTATCACTAAACTAAGAAGAAGACACAAAGAAAATCTCAAACACACTAAACCTTTCACACATACATTCAATTAAAAAAATCAAGCACATCAAACCACCAGGACTCTAACATTCAATGAAGAAAAACTCAAGCACATTTGGCCAGCATATCCTCGAGGTTCCGTCAATGAAAATCGAAATAATTCAATGAAAAACTCTAAAAGATAATTCATCATGATACCTGAATAGCGTGATGTCTTCACCATTCATACAAATGAAAATAAAACCAGCCTTTATAAACATACACACAGAGCTCCTAAATCTAACATGCAACATACCCACTCAATCAAATAAAAATAAAACCAGCAAGGATTAAATGTCCAATTATAAAATATCCAAATAAGATGCTACTTCCACAAATCAATCAATAAATCGACAAAGGCTATCTCTCTTATTTCACCTACGCCAAGGTACTACTTACATAAGCTTAGTACTACTACGAGTACTATACTTGTTAAAACCACAAATAAACAATCCACATTAATCCAAAACAATCCCGTATTAAACACAAACCCTAAAGTTTAATTTCAATCTGATTAGCCAAAACAAACTACTCAAAATTTTGCCAAATATACCGTTTTATGTATTATTCTCAAAGTAATTCTTTGGTTTGTCACGTTCTGACGATATTTTTCCACTTACATAAACGAGTACAGAAAGTTATGTATAACTATTGTCAGTATTGCTCCTTTCTATTATAGTACGACCTAAAGGTATATGTTCCAAACTATAGCCCCTCGTTAGCTCTTAAAAAATCTTATTAAAGCCCCACGTTGGGCGCCAAACTTGTTAGCTATATTTATCTATAAATTCCTTTACCTACCTTAAGGTCATCGCTATATCTCTTAGTTAACAATCGATCACTATAAAAGTATATTTGAGGCCCGTCTCTAGCATCAGTGAAGACGTCGCGGATTCTAGTTTATGATGTTATAATTGGCGCCAACAAGTTAAACTCAAATATACTGATATAAGCCAAGAAACTTGTAACTTCACTTTCTATCAACTAATAACAATACGATTATTGAACTCCCTATCAAAATGAAAGAAAGCAATACTTGTAGCTGGTTTTATTACTACTCGAACATTACTACCATCGATCAGACAATTAGCATCTTTAATATTACTACCTCACGCAGGGTACCCTAAATAGCTTAAATTAAACCGCTCGTAAGTTTAATGGTTACACAGTTTTTATATGCAAAAATATCATCAGATTCTAGCTAAAACACTTATCTTTGTGCCGATATACTCGCAGACATTTAATACGTCCCGTTACTCCTATCACATGTCAGCTTGACAGGTTCCAACCTCGGCTGTCATTCGCTATACCTCGACCCCCAATATTGCGGTAGATTAGCTTTCCAAGATTTTCCGCCTAATAGTTGCTGCTATAAATCGAATTTCCAGGTAACAAAAGGCAAAATCCACATTAAACTATATACCCTGTTCACAGGCAATAAACTTCGCAATCGTTGTATTCGTGTTTCCCAGATCGCTTCACAGCTTGAATATAAATATTCATTGGAAAAATGACATCCGCTTAATTATCTCCCATACAGGAACGGCTGGCCAGTAACCCAATTCTTTACTATCACCAAACCATATTAAATGGCGAGATTGTCATTTACACCCCACGAAAACTCTTGCCTTTTTTAAAAGCTGATATACAAATTTTTCTCAAACAAACAAACCTTGTTATTATCTTCCCTAGCAACGAACAAAGCCAATCTGATATTAATTTTATCGCGTCACTCTCACTAGATTCCTCATTCAACACTAGTATTAATATCAAATGCTTTTGACACGTAACAAAGTTTCAACCGCTTCAGTAAAATAACCTGGTCCTATAAATCTGCAAGTTACATTTCTGGCGTGCTTGCTGAGCATGTGCAAGGAAGACCTCAAACAGGCTCTGATGTAAAATTTTTGCTAGGCCATTCCAGGACACAAGTTTCTAAAACATTCAAACATACCTATGACGTTAAGAAACTATTTTGACAAGACAATTCACATCAGTTTCAAAAATGCCTTTGGAGTGTTGTGTATCAAACTGTAAGTCAAATTAACTACGCTTGATCAGTTGCTCCATATACCGGGTGTCTTAAAAAGAATTACATCTAGTAGGTTTTGAATTTTGTTTGCATGTAAGTTTTTGTGCCGCTAGATTGTTATTGGTATTGTATTATGGGAAATTCATACTAGATGTCATTCTTTTTAAGACACCCGGTATTAACGTATAACGTGTCACAAAATTTGAATTGAGAGGCCTGGCGGATTGGAAAGATTAGTGCTGTTTGTGAAAAGCACTTTTAAAAATAAAAATTGGTAAGATGAAGAGACTTGTTCCGATTGCACTAGCTTCCAGACAAGTCATTTTGAAGAAAGTGCTGTTTTACATTAAGTTAAAATTAGTAGCAATTTACTTGCAATGGAGTAATGGATACCCGTTAGGAATTGTTTTTAAATCCAATATTATGGTGAAGTGACGCACTACGATGCAAATAAACTCTATTCACTATAGTCCCGGATTGTCAATCCTTTATATCATGGTTAATACTTTTAAGTTAAGCTATGGGTAACTAGAAACAATTACTAATGTCAAAACTATAATTTATAGGTTATGACTTAAGTAAAAATAAATAAATGTTGCCAGGTAACAAAAACGCAAATTTTAAAAATTACGCTTTTGGGTTGTCCAACCTAATAGTACCAAAAGAACCAATAAAAATTCAACAGTGCTACCATAAAACGTTATTTTTGACAATCCGGGATTATAGTGAATAGGGTATAGCAAAGATTAAAAAAATTTTTTTTTTCAACTGGCGTTTATCAGAATGACAGGTAGAGTGCACTGACAAATTGTTGATTCAGTGATCAAAACTAGTAATTTTTTGTTAAAGATTGGCGAATCCAGATTGTGGTAGACCATTGCAAAGGTCACCTTATAGGCCCAGTGTCATAGCCTGGAACAATATAGACCGCCTTGGTGAAACCCATTGTCGTTTATTTATTTCAACGGTTCGAAGTTTTTGTTTTATGAGCTTTATTTTTGTGTTTACTTGTGTTCGATAAATTCATAAATATTTATGAAGCCACATCATCGAATTTAAGTAGCTAGTCATGAAATTGATGATATTGGGACCCTTGTTCTTCCTAGGAAGTCAGCCCTTTCTACAAACCTATCAGTTGTATATTTGGTTTCTAATAGAAAATAGAGATGATCTTGTAAAAGCTAATTACATTCGGAAATCCAAGTGACATTTTTATAATCTTATCAAAGTGCTGACTTAGAGCTATAAAAAAACTGCAAGTACAGTACTAGATTCTTTATTTTATAACAGTTGCATTTTAAAATATTGTTGTTTTTACTTTGGTGGTCACATAAGAAATAAATATGTTCAATTTTTATATTCCAACGTACGGAAAAATCATTCTTTGGGCTTGATAATTGCAACAACACAATTTTAATTTTTGGTTGGTATCAGATGAGAATTTCCCGTGCATAACACAGGCTGAATTACTGGCCTTTATTTTACTTTGTGTTTCGCTAGAATAAAAGCATTTCGGCGGATTTCCACCAATTTTAGAGAAAAGAATTGAAGTTGTGATAACTGGTGCTTTTGAAGTAAACTGATTATTGCCATTAGCGGGTTAGCCTTTTATCACCCCTGACCAAGCTCGAGGAAATAAAAGTCCCCTGAAAAATCGTGTGTTGTGTTTTCGGCGGATAACAAAATGTCGCGCGTTTAAAAATTCTATTATATTAAAGCGCATTGTGGTTGCTCGAATAGCAACCACATTTTTGCAATTTAGAATTTTAATTCCGGAAGCTCAGCTTCTGCAGCCGCAGTTTTGTGCGTTGTGATTTTTAATTTCCCGTATCTAAATTATTCGAACGCGACGCGGCCCTGCAAATCTAAAAGAAAAGTTCGAAAATTATCCTCGACGAGTAAATGCAAACAAGGGCTCGCGTTAGGGGATTTGCCAATCCATCTAACTTACACCCCTCCATGTAAGTTTTGTTATATTTCAAATTTCGCTCCCCATTTCAGTTCTTCCATAAAACTGAACAATGTTGACACAACTGACAAAGCGAACAAATGTCAATACACTTAACTAGTACATGACAATCGCCTGTTCCATTGAAATCTTCTGAATTAGCTTAATCCCTCAGCTAACTTCGAGGATACGTCATGTACTGAGCTTTATGCCTCCATCCGGAATAAAGTTGTCGAATTTTGCGCGAAGTGTGTTCATATTCGGAGTTGGTTAAACAAGCCCAGTAATAAATGTAATTTCTTAGCATAATGTTGTTGATTTTACACTGAAGTTGGCTCGTACAACTCTAAATTGCTTTGAAAGATGGGAGCACAAGTAAATTAGGAATTTGAAAGCAACTATATGAGCACTTTCTGTTTTCTGCCTCAGAACCCGTACGTGCAAACTAAAACATAAACTTTAATTATGACGCAACCGGTTGAAAATGCGTTTGCACATTCATTACGTGAATAAATGCTATGCGGTATGATATAAATAACTTTATCTACTCCAGTGGGATAAGTAACTCAATACGTCACTCATTTTACACTATTTCCGTTAAATAATGAAGCTCATTACACCACTCAGTTATGTAATGGCTTTATTACCTAACTGAGTGGTGCAATGGCTTCATTACCTAACTGAAATGGTGTCAAATGAATGACATGACATTTGCTCACTAAAATATTTTTGAAAATGACAGATATGCCATTTCTCTTAATACACTTTTCTCAATGTTGGGCAGCCGTAGATAAAATTTTGTAGAATACATGTGTGATAAGTGATAATGCATCGTTAATATACTTGTGTGCTTACAGACACGTATATTAATTATGCTCTTTTCCCACTTGTATAGTAAATAACTATTATTTCAATAATAAATCATTAGAACTCCAGTGTAATATTGCATAATATTCTGGATATTCAATTATTTTTATGAAGGTTTCTTTGATCTTTAGCATCTATAATGAGATGTGAGATATGTTTGTAGAAGCAATTGTCAATTTTTAACTTACAACGTTCTAGCACACAACACACATTCTGAAGGGTTTATAAGTTATTTCGTTTACAAAATTCTTGTCCTTTATCAGATTTCTATGAGAGTGTTTTTTTTATTTTCTACTGATTACAAATTATTGTATACTCTGAATTTGACTATTAATTTAATTTGAATAATTTTGCATGATTGAATACCCTTCAGTATTAACTACAATAAATTATTAATGAAAAATTCATATACAGTGTGTCCCAGGATTGATGTTACAAGAGGTGAGATGGTCTAAAAATTTTTGAATTTTATTTTAAGGTTCTGGGATTCGGCCCTGCTTGGTTTGGAAATAATTCTAACAATATTTTCAGTTTTTAAAAAACAAGTAGGCCTTGACAGGGAAGAGAAAACTATTTTATTTTCAGGTAAACTACCCTGTTTGTTCATAATACGGCAAAGTTGTATTAAGAAAAGTTATTCATAATGATAAATTATGACCCTATACAAAATTTCAGAAATATCTTTTTTTTTAAATACAGATTGTGCCGGATCAGCATACATTTGCTATTACATGGCATAGTTAAAAGATATTTAACGACTATATCACTGTTATAAATTGTTCATTATTGTGAAGATTGAAGATTTGAGGTGTTTATTCGCTATCACTCTTCAGATCATCAATGGGTAATTTCTTTTTCAGCCTCGTATGTAGTTTTCTACTGCCAATGTTGTAGTGTACTGCGCCACTGCATTGATGGGTGTTATCATAGAATTTTATAGCTGTATTCTTTATGTATTCCTAACTGTGGGAATTTCTGTTTCTCTATGGAGCTGCGAATTCCGAACATACCACTGAGCACTAGTTATTATCGGATCGTTTTGTTTTGTAACACTTGAAGCTTGCGTAAATTGGTTTTGGATGTCGCGCACCAGACACTACACCCGTATGTTAAAACTGGTCGGATGATGGCCGTATAAATGAGAGTTCCACATTTTATTTTCAATGGCGACTTTTTGTTAACGATGGGATAAAGCATAGCCAGTCTTGCGTATGATTCGTTCAATTTCTTGTTGATATGAAAACTCCAGGTTAGTCTTCGATCGAGGAAGATTCCTAAGTATTTAACCGCACTCTCCTTCGGGTTCCAAGGGATGGGTACATTATTAATAACGATGTTAGGTGGATCTTGTAGACGCCGCAGGGTAAAGATTTTGGCATCACATTTGCTGGGGTTAATTTGTATGCACCATTTATTAAACCATAAATTGAGGTCGTCTAGGCTTTCCTGAAGGTTGCTTGCGGCTTGGGTTATGTCGTAGCCTTGTGTGATGATTGCGGTATCATCAGCATACATCGCAATGTCTGAGTTAGGTGTTGTAGGAGCGTCATGCATGAAGATATTAAATAGTGGTGGGCTTAATACAGAACCTTGCGGAACTCCCGCGTTGATTTTGCGAGCTGAAGAAGTATACCCCTTTACTCGTATCTGGAATGTTCTATCACTTAAGAATGATTTGGTTATATTTAATAAGTAAGCGGGAGTTGACAAGGCTTTCATTTTATGTAGCAAGCCATCTATCCATACACGATCAAAGGCTTGCGCCACATCTGCAAATGCTATTAGAGTATGCATTTTGTTTTCGTAACCCCTCTCGATAATCTCCGTGAGTCGTAGAATTTGATGACTAGTAGAGTGAGCGCTTCTGAAGCCAAATTGGAATTCAGGTAGGACATGATTTGCTTCTAGAAACTGATTTAGACGGGTTTGAATTGTTCGTTCGAAAACTTTGGAGATTGTGGACAGTAAACTGATGGGTCGGTAGTTATTTGGATTTTCATGCGACTTATTTGGTTTCGGAATCATTTGAATTAATGCTCTCTTCCACTCGGTAGGAAAATAACCTAACCTTAAACAGGAATTAAATGTTGCTGTTAATAGACATATAGATCTCTGCGGCAGGTTTTTCAGAATTATGTTAGGAATCATATTTATTCCTGGGGCTTTTTTATTTTTTAGTTTTTTGATACATTCCTTGATTTCTGTTGGGGAGATAGGATTTAGTAATATTTGTCCTTTGGGATTTATGTTTTTGGATTCCGTTTCAACATGGCTGATATGGTTCGGATCGTTGTTATTGAAGGCAGTAGTAAATGTTGCTTCGAGATGTTGTGCGAATATTTCAGATTTATCTTTGTCTTCCGAGATTGTTTGGCCATTAGATTTCAATGTAGGAATCACTGCAGGTTGTTTTAGGATCCGTTTAGTGGCATTCCACATATTAGCGTCTCCGGGTTCGAAAGATTCTAGATACTGCTTGTAAGAATTGATTCTAAATTGATCTAGTTCATACTTTACTTGCCGTATCAACATATTTAGATGTCGTTTGTTTGCAGGGTTTCTGAAACGGTGCCACATTCTGCGAGTGGATTTTTTCTTTGATTAATTTTAAAATACGGAGTGGGAGTGTTTGGCTATTGACAGGTTTTTGTGTGCGAGAGACAAATGTAGATTGTTTGATTGCCATGTTTATTGTTTCTTTGAATAATTCTATAGTTCTGTAAATTTCTGTTGTGGTAGATATGGTAGCATGGCATCTAATACGTTCGTCCATGATATTACGAAAAAGTTCCCAATCAACAGGTCCGCTGATCAGCCTTGGTATTTTCGTGTAGTAGTAAGGTTTGAAGTTAAGGGTGAATACAACTGGGAGGTTGTCAGAGTCAAGTTCTGTTATTACGGTCTGGTTTATTGGCAGTAGTAGATTTTTATTTATTATTATATCGAGAATGTCCGGTAAATGATTTTGTCGATAAGGGTAATATGTGTAATCACTAGGGGCTGCGACTTGTAATGCAGTTGGGACGCGGATGTGTTCAATTTAATTCCATTAGGGTTGTTGGTTCTGCATTCCCATATTGTATTTTTACAATTTAAATCTCCAGCTCGTATTGTAGGTTGCGGGCTTCCAAATATATTTACTAGTTCGTCTCGGATGAGTCGATTTGAGGGTGGTTTATATGTTGAGATTATGTTAATTGAGGAGTTATCCTTGAAGGTTAATTTGGCGGCGGTGGCTTCTAGTTGGTGTACGCCTGTCAGTTCAATGGGGGTGGCTACAATGTTCTGTTTAATAATTATAGCAGATCCTCCCCATCCTATTGCTGCCTCTCGATCTTTTCTGAAGATGCGATATCCCGGGATTGTAAATTTCTCGTTTTGTATGAGGTGGTTTTCCGTGATAGAGGCAATATCTATGCCATGCCTTGCCAGAAATGAGATGAATATAGTTCTTTGAGTTTTTATGCCGTTGGCATTCCAATTCATTAGAGTTAACTTTTGTAGAGTGTTTGATTTATTTGTTGCCATTTTGGAATAACATGGGGACGAGAGACAATAGGAAGTTTTTAATGTGGTCCAAATGAGGGGTAATTAATGTAAGAAGAGACTGGAGAATTTTAGATATAAGAGAATCGGTATTACTTGGGTTATTGTTGGTAGTCGTGTTAGGATTGGAGGGGTGATAGTTATTTTTTACGGATTGAGCATAGTTTTGGTTGGCAGTGATGCTTCCAGTTATAGTGGAGTTGGGGTTAATGGGTTGTATTGTAGGCAGGGATATTTTTTTATTAAGGTTCTTTATGTATTTACATCCTTTGTAGTTGGCTGTGTGCTCTCCACCACAATTAACACAAGCAGGTTTAACTTCCTTGGGTTTGTTACATTTTGAGAAATGATGTTGTTGGGGGCATTTAACACATCGTGGTGGCATATGGCAGTAGTTCTTCGTATGTCCCATTAATTGGCAGTTAGTACATTGTGGGGTCTCGTTATTCCTACGTCTTGGTTCAACTGATATTACCGAATAGAGTAGTCTGTTTAAATTGAATATTTCCTTGGCTTTATCAGCGCTGTTCATTTCCACTTCTACGAGGGGCATGGGCATTCTTTTGTTATTAAGTAAACGGGTTACTTTAAGTACGGGATAGTCTAATTTAGTCAATTCGTTGTTTATGTCTTGGTCAGTGATTGATAAAGAGACGCTGCGTATAATTATTGAAAGGTTCGATCGTTGGTGTTACTTATTATGGCGTCATCTTGCTTGGATTGCAGGGTATAATATCTGTTTTGAGTAACCAGCATTTGCGAATTAAAGAGATACCGTTTATTTACGTCTTAGTCCGGTGATGATAAGGGTATTTTATTGTTAGATACTGTATCACTGCTTGAGGATTCCTGATAGTCTATTTCCGATTGTTCAACGGGACAGTTCGGTCCCTTGAAAATTATGGTTGGAGATTTTAAGCGAGAGTTATTGGGTTCTGTCATTGTTTCGGGAAGTGTGGACACGGTGAGAGTTATTTCGAAGCAGGAGTATGCGAGGTTATCTTGTACTTACCAAGCCGCAATCGGCTGATTGCGGCGGGCGACGCTGTACGTGTATCACAATTATTTAGTTAGCGCTGCTAATATTATACTTATGTATCAATCACTAAAAGTAATTATCATTACTTGGTTAAAGCACAGCAAATTCGAGAAACTCAATTCACGTCCGGTCTCGGACACTGTTCATGCTGAACTTCCAGAAAGATCTGTCGACTTAGATTAAACCGTCATTTTTAATAAATGCAATTTGTTTAATCTAGAAAATAACGGATTAATCTAAGTCGACGGATCCTTCTGAAATTTTGTATAGGGCCATAATTTCTCATTCTGAACAACTTTTATTAATACAATTTTACCGTATCATAAACAAAAATGGTAGTTTACCCGAAAATAAAATACAATTATATAAAAAATAATGGTTTTTTCTAATTCGACAGATCTCTCTGAAATTTTGTATAGGGCTATAATTTATCATTCTACACAACTTTTCATAATAAAATTTTGTAGTATCATGAACAAAAAGGGTACTTTACCAGAAAATAAAATAGTTTTCGCTTCCCTGTCAAGGCCTACTTGTTTTTCAAAAACTGAAAATATTCTTAAAATTCTTTTCAAACCAAGCAGGACCGAATCCCAGAACCTTAAAATAAAATTCAAAAATTTTTAGACCATCTCACCTCTTGTAACATCAATCCTGGGACACACTGTATGTAACTTTATGCGCCAATCGACGCATCATTTCTGTGTTAGGTTCGAACTATGATTATATAATATACTTCTTATATCACTGTGATGCAAGTCTAAGTTGTGATTCATGTGTGATGTGCGATGAAGTATTATGCCAGAACGACCGCGAGTCTTGTCCAGTCAAGTTGTGTTTGTGAATGTGTATTCAATTAGTTTACCGGTTTAAAGGTTTATTATTATTTACCCAGTAAGTATTGATTCATGGTCATTCGTGCTTTCTGGCGTATATGACACTGGATTATTCCAATAAAATTGACATAACCTGGCCGACCATGGCCTTTGTGCCTAAATCATTATCTGTATGGTTTAATATTGATAATCAGGAACTTATTGCCTAAATCATTTTCTAATTGGTTTCACCTGGATCATGACCGTCTACAGTTCACAGGCTGCAAGTTTCCAACTGGCAACACCGCAATTCATCTTGCGTTCAGTCCTGCTCCCGGTTCAGAATTATTCAGAAATTTAACATCGCTTTATGGCATTCTTAATTTAAGCAACATTAATGAATGTTAAACCACTTCAGAAATTGTAATTTATAAGCCTGGAAATCAGTCAAAATAATTAATTAAATTAAAAATTGTTTGAAGACAGAAAGTTTGAAACTAGAAAGCAATGAATTATTACAACTTATCTTAGAATGAATGTTTTCCAAATATGGTATATACTTGCAACACAATTATTAAATCAATACATACATAAATTAATAAGAATTTGTTTAATAGTACATTTGCAAAAAACTGACAACAACATATGAAGTATTGTAATAAATTCAACACTATACAAACAAACTTCATTGATATGGGACACATCCAACATAGATTTAGTCAAAATTATTAATATTTGTTTGTGTAATGTTCTTTGCGAAAATGGATTTCGTTTCGGGAGAAATTAATTTATTCATGACACGAAATGTAGTTCGTCTAATGTTAATTACAAGATTTTTAGGAACCGTCAAACCACCTCTATTTAATTGATTAAAATATTCGTCTTTATTATTCTGCTCAATAACAATTAAAGAACAGCAAATCGAGCACCCAAGTTTTTATGCAATTTTAAAGTCCACATAACCAGAAAGATAATAATAAGCACTCGTCAATCTGCATTTCTGGAAAGTTACATTCAAAATAAATTTGAAATCAGATACATCAACAATTTAGGAACTTATCTCAAAACTGTCTGTTATGTCTTCTAAAAGAGTTTTAGAAATTTACAAATTGCCATATTTTGTCGATTTCAGACCCAGTACGTTTTTCATGCTCATTTTTCGTTCTGACTCCAGAATTTGGGTAACAGATATGTTGTAGTTCTCATCAGAAAGTTACCTGTAATCACTAAATTTTCTTTCTAAATTATCAGTTTGAACTGTGCCAGTTAAAACATATTCAACTTTTAACACTTTTAAACTAAATTTAATATGCTTTATTAATACACTTGTACACTGGTAGACAGTTGACCATGTTTCACTGGTTAAACATCCTACACCTAGTTTTCCACTTTTCCAACCAATTATTTTTTCTAATAATACAAATCTAATATCTCCTTCTTCTTCTTTGTCTATTCCCATGTGCCGTTAAGCGTTGGGCGCCTCTTGCTGGATGCATCGATTGTATCTGCGTTTATCGATTGCGATCCTTCTCACATCTATCGTCTTTCCCCTTATCCTTGCTTGTTCCTCTATTCCATTCGTCCATGTTTTCCTAGGTCTTCCGCTTGGTCTCCTCCCTTCTGCTCTTGCCTCCAGTGGTCGTTTTGGTATTCTGTCTTCTCTCATTCTTATTAAATGTCCATACCACGTCATTTGTTTTTTCCTCTATTTTTGTGATAAGTGGTTCTTGTTGCAGCTGTTGTCTGTGTGTTGCTTTCCTTAGGAACTTCATTTCTGCTGCTGTTATTTTGGATTTGTGTTTATTGTTCATCGCTCATGATTGCGCACCATAGATTAGAGTTGGAGTATATATAGCTGCGTAGATATGTAATTTTGTTTTTGTGCTTACTTCCCGTTTACCCAGGATGGTATTGTATATGCTGTAGTATACTTGGTTGACCTTGCTCTCCCTATTGCCTATTTCTCCTTCTATTCTTCCATCGTTTGCAATCGTTACCCATAGGTATTCAAGGCTTCGTACTTCTTCTATTTGCTGGTTATCTAGAGTGATTCTGTTATGTTCTTCATCCCCTTGCTTTGTTACATGCATTACTTTTGTCTTTTAGATGTTGACTGTTAGTTTAGCTGTTTGAACTTCCTCGTTCCATATGTTTAGTGCTCTTTGTAATTGGTTGGTATTTTCTGCAATTATTAAGATGTTATCTGCATATATCAGGTTTTGCATGTTCCAATTCCCAATCTTAGTTTCGGCGTTCTTCTCTTACATTTCTTAATTATGTCATTCATTGCGATGATGAGCAAAAGTGGGCTTAGGCTATCCCTTTGTTTTATGCCCTTTTTCATTATGAATTCTCATTATGTTTGTCCGTTTAATCTAACTACCCCTCTGACATTTTTAGGCTTTTCACTACACACTTTAGTTTATTTGTTAGCCGCATCTCTTCTAGCGTCTTCCTTATTTGTTTTCTGGGTATCGTATCGAATGCCGCTTTCAAATCTATAAATGCTAGATGGAGTGTCTTTCCCTTTTCTATTCTCTTTTCTATAATTGTTCTCAATGTATAGATGTGGTTCTGTGTTTGGCGACCTTTTCCATAGGCTGCTGGTTCTTCCTCCAGTTCTTCTTTGATTTCATTTCTTAACTTTCCAGAATTCTGCTATATATTTTCAGTGCATAAGGAGATAAACATATTGCTCTGTAGTTTTCGCATTGTGTGGCCTCCCCTTTCTTGTGGATTGGTACAATAATATTTTTCTCCCAATCTTGTGGTATTGTTTCTGTTTCCCAGCACTGATTATATAGCTTTTTAAGCCAGTGGATTACTACCCCACCTCCTTTCTTTATTAATTCTGGTGTGATCTCGTCTTCTCCTGCGGCGTTTCCGTTTCTCATTTTTTCCAGTGCCAAGCAAACTTCTTTCCCTGTTATGTTTTCCTTGGGAGTTTCCGCGTTTCCTTCATGTTGGTAGTTCTCTCCTTCCTCTTCATCTTCTTCTTCTTCTAGTGTCTCGTCGGCGAACTTATTTTCATAGTGATCCCTCCACGTTTCCAGGATGTCTTTGTCGTGTGTCTTCAGGTTGTTGTTTCCATCCTTTATGCTCCTAATTTTCTTTCCTTTATTGCTGCGTAGTTGTTTGGCAGTTTTCCAGAAGTACTTTGGGCTTTCTTTATATTTTTCTTCCAGCTGGTTCCCGAAGTTCTCCCAAGATTGTGCTTTTGCTTCTTTTATGGCTTCTTTTGCTTCGTTTCTTCGCCTTTTGTATATTTCTTTGTCTTTTTTGCTTTTGCTTCTTAGGTATACCTTCCAAGCTTCTTTATTTCTTTTTACTTTCTCTTTTGTGTCCACCACTTCGTACTTTTCTGTTTCTGGTTTGTGGTCTTTCTTCCGCATGAATCGTTCGCTGCTTCCAATAATCCTATTTTGAGATTGTTCCATCTTTCATTCACGTTCCAGATATTGTTTTCTCTTTCTTCCTTTTCTTCAAGCTTGAGTAATTTACTTCGAACCAACTCTTCAAACATTAATCTGCATTCTTCGTTGTCCAGTTCTTCCACTTTTAATCTTTCGTAAATCTTTTTAGGTGTCTTTCGTGCTGTTAAAAACCTAGTATCCGCTATAAGTAAATAGTGATTCGTTGCTACCTTCGCTTCTCTTATCACTTTGACATCATGCGTTGCATACTTCATTGCCCTGTCGAATACTATATAATCTACGATACTTCTGACTCTTCTTTCCACTGCCTCTAAAGTATATTTGTGTATAATTTTATGGTTAAAGACGGTACTGCCTACCATCAGTTGATTTTCTATACAGAAGTGAATGATTCTTTCATCATTGTTTTTCAGTGTTGGTTCCCCTCCATAGGCTCCCAGGACTCCAAAACCCGTTTCTGATTCGTTTCCTACTCTCGCATTTCAATCCCCCATGATCATGATGTGTTTGGTTCTCTCTCTTGCTGGAGTCTTGCTTTGTCTGCTGCTTTTTGTAATTCTTCATAGAATGCTTCTTTGTCGTCTGCAGCGCTGTTGGGGCATATATTTGGATGACTGTAACGGTTTCTTCCAGTTGTAGATCTACCGTAATTAATCGAGAACTAATTGCTTCCCAATGTATTACACTCGTTTCTATTTCGGGTGTTGTTATCATTCCTACTCCTTCAACAGCCATTCTTCCTATTGCTAGTCTTGAGTATCGTAGTACATATCCGTCTTCCAGTCGTTTAGTTCCTTGTTCTTTCTTTTTGACTTCACTTAGACCTAGTATTCCAATCTTGTTCCAAATCTGATCCTTTTCCATTACAGTCGTCTACTTTCGATCTGTCCAACTCCGAGGCGTGTTTTGTTTCTCTGAATCGGTATACCCCATCCGCCGCCCGGGGAACGCGCTCTTTAGAAGTGAGGTCTCCCGAATCAGTAAACGGTTTTTGTTGATCCTTCCTTCTTGTTATTGTTGCGTGTTAAAAGCATATGGCACTAATACTAGTAGTTTACGGTATATAAATAGGGAATAAAAGATCAAGTGGGGATAACGCGGTGAAAGCTCATAACAAATTAATATCAGAGTGGCAATGGTTGTTACTAGAGGGTAGAAAATAAATAACGGATTTTGTTTTTTGAAAAACGAGTGACAGCATTTTAACGTGCAAAAGGTTTCGTGGAAAATAATGTGGTAATCTTGCAATGTCTCGTGATTTTGGTTATAGTAGGTGAATAATACTGACCGACCGTCCTGGTAAGGAATTACAGGAACGAATACAATTTTCCAACGAATGTAGATTCGAGCATAGAAGCGATATAGGAACCACGGAAAACGTTTGCATAGTTTATTGCCTGCTATCAGGCAACAAGTATTAGGCGTAAAACCTACGGGAAGTTAGTCTTCTGAAAATGATAACGCAGTTTTGGGGTCTACGTGCAGCAGGTGACAGTCGGCGATTGAAGCCTGACAAGCTGACATTTGTTAGGAGTCATTGGATTTATTAAGAACCTACAAGTATAACAACAAACTGATAAATGATTTAACTAGAATCTGATGGTCTTTCGCATATAAGAACAGTGTGTACTCATTAAACGTATTGGTTTAAGTTAATTGGGGTACCCCGTACAAATAGTAGTGCCTAATTGAATAACTGTCAAATTAAGGAATACAACGCGTGAGAAATAATAAAGCTAGCTAAAGGTATTGCTCTCCTTCATTTTCTTCTTAGACATTGAGTTCAATAATCGTATTGTCATATATAAAGTGAAGTTATAAATTTCTTGACCTATATCAGTGTACTTGAGTCAATCTTAATTAAATAATTCGCGATGTCTTCACTGTTGCTAGAGACGGGCCTCAAGTACACTTTTATGGCAATCAATTGTTGAGTTAAAAATATAGAACGCCGACCTAAAGGTAAGTAAAAAGCTAACAAGATTTATACAAACCAGTTTAGATTTAACGTTTATTATGTCTAAAATAATCCTAATGAATTCATAAGTACCTGCACCAGTAACAACATTAGAGTTACTTTCATCATGGGTTTCTAATGCACAGTATGTGGATTCATCAACAATATTGCAGGTTAATAATTGCACTTTCAGTCTGTCAAACTTGGTAGGATAGACAGATTTGTAGTTAAGTGTGTATCCTGTTTTCAGAAGAGAATTAGCGCATCTTATTCTGTAAAACTTCCTGACATTAGAAAATTTAGCAATCATCGGCGGGCCATTTAAGTCATTAAAAGAGGGAAAACCAATGATTGTTGGCTGTGTTTTTTATTCCGCAAATTGTTTCTAATATTTTTAAAAATATGAACTAACTCAAACGTCAAAAATGTTGGATAAGCTGTATCTGGCAAAGAAACTTGAATGCAGAATATTCTCATTTTGATACTAAATCATAGTTGACTGAGCGAAGCGAGGGCTTTTAAAACGTCTGGACGAAAATTCATTTATGTTTTTGTGTCTGTATGTATGTATGCATGCATGTTCCACACATAGTGGCGAAAGTTACGGATTGATTTTAATAAAAAAATTATGAAACTATGGAATGATGGTACCAGATATTGGTTCCACTGCGTTCCAGCCTTCATTGTCTGGAGGTCCAAAATCCTCAAAAAATGTCAAATCGACTTTTTTTTTTAAATAAATACCTATAACCATTTTCGCAGACGATATTTCTATCTTACTCATAAGTGATAAGCCATAGTCAGTATCTACCCAGAGAGGGAGGGAGTGCTTTCTTAGTGGGTGTTGGTATGCATTTTTCTTCTCAGTTATATTAAAAAGGGATATGGGAGGTCTGCTAGCTACAGTAATTCAATTTCTGTAGCTTAAAAATTTGGGTCACGACAACAGAAATAAACATTTTTACTTTGAAAATGTGCACTACAAAAAGGACGTGTACCGAGCTCTGTGGACTAGTGGTTAGCACGTCTGCTTAGCATTGGGTAGGTCGCGGGTTCGAGTCCCCTGGCCGTCTGGTCTGATTCAGGTTTTTAGGTGGTTTTCCTGAGTCAACAGAGTGCCTCCTCTGAAGTGAGTGGCGGGGCCGTACTTCTCCACCGTTCCTGGCATCTCTTCTTTTCTCCACCCCTCCTTTCTCTCAACAATCCTGAAATTCCCGATATTGGCTTAAGAGGGACGAAAGCTTTCTATAGCAGCCCACCCCCAGTAGAGGAAATTGAAATGACCCTGAACTTTACCCTAAACACAATACGACACTGGCCTCACACTCGAGGGCGTGTCGAAGGTTAAAAATGGCTTTTTACGACCATTTACCAAGCTAGCTCATGGTAGGGATGTCCACGAAAGACGGCTATTGGCGCTCCTGGAGAAGATCATGATTGGTTTTTAAGTGTGCGTTTATTTACAATTACTATGTACAATGTTATATAATTACTCCCAAAACTATATATATAAAAACAATAAAATAAAATACGCCGTGTGTGTGCCCGGTGGAGGGCATCTCCGAGGGCGAGAAGTGGATGGTGGCGGTCGACCTGGCAGCAGGAACACTTCGGCCAGGACTTCTTAGACCTAGGGCTCGCGTCCTAGTGAGGCCCTTTGGGGCGGGGCGGTGTCCACGTTCCGGACGACCTGGAGGCAGGATGACACACCTCGGCGGCAGGCCAAGGGGGCGGCGGCGGAGGCTTGAGGCGTCATTGCCGTGGCAGGTGCGTCCTCGGCGGAGCTGTGCGAAGCCGGGGCGACGGTGCTTGGAAGCGCGAGCTCAGGCGAAGTCCTCTTCGTGGCGCGGAGTTTCTGGTGTTTCAGGAGCGACCTGGGGATGGCGTCGAGCCAGATGATGCGCGACGGGCCAGAGTGCTCTCTGGTTCGCAAGCAGCTAGCGTCTGGGGGTCTTGGGGTGGGATGAACTGCTTCGCTTCCGGGGCTGTTTGTTACAATTTTCTTTATTTAGCGTTTTGCGCTTTTATTGTTGTCCGGATTTTTCTTTCATGTAGCTCACTGGATTCCTGATGCCAAGGCGATTTTTTTGATACCCAACTCGACTACCTTACTTTTATTTCGCCGGTGCTTTTAATCCGGTCGCGATATATGCGTTTAATTAATTTTCGTGTTTTGTTGATGCGCTTTATCCGGGCTGCAGATGAGCTCTGGGCTCGCGTTTGAGATGCATCTTAATCCGATTACCTGGCTTTAACGACCACTCGGGTGAACTCCTTTGTTACGCTGTCTTTGTAGGAAGTTTCCGACACGCGGCCTGCTTCGCGGAAGGTCTTCGCCTAATTTGTTTAATAATTTGTTGTTCCTATCGGACTCCTTCTAAATAATCTTGGTCGACGAGGGCCTGGTTTCCTGATTTTGATTTCTTTACATACCACGCATGCCTATAGTCTTATTAAAATTACTTGTAATTTAATTTGTTCGCGCTATTTGCTATTTCTTTTTAATTGTTGCGTGGCATGTCTGCATTGACCTCCTTATGGATAATTCTTTCCGGCGCTGGCCCAGTTCTCTGAGTTGACACCTTCGTTCTTATTTACCTTACTTAACCCCGTGAAAGGGAAAGTTTTTAAGCCGTCTTTGTTAGACGGAGCGGTCGCTGACATGCTTATCTCGGGTTGTTGGCCTGATTTTCTTTTAAGGCCGTTTACCCTAATAATGCTATTTTTAAAACCTAGGCGTTCGGCTTTTGTTTAGCCAAAAGAATAACATGGTTGTAATTACGTGTTTTTCTGCTCCTTGAGAAATTGCATGCGAGGTTTGAGGGCGTTAACTCACATGTGATTTTTTTAATTGGGCCGCTATCTTGACGAATAGGCGACAAGCGGCGATTATGCACGTGTGAGTCATATCAACCTTTTTCTTTAAGAACGTGTTGTGTCACTTATGTGAACATATACTATTTATTAATTTTATTATTCTATGGTATGTAGTAAACCGTATTTTTAATGAAAGACGTGTGACTTAACACATTTGTTTTAATATACTAACTTGTTTAGAGCTATCATTATTACAGTGAAGTAATATGTATCTAATATCTTAATATTAATAGTTTATATTATTGTAATAGTTGCATTGCCGTCGATGTCCTACTAGTGATAATTTTGAGTAATTTTAATGTTATACCGTGTGGCTAAATATATGAAATTGTAGCTGGATATATATATGTATTGTCCCTCAAAACAATTCGCATTTTTTTGTAGCCACCCGGTATTTCTTAGTTGTAAAATACATTACAAACTTGAATAGGAAAGAAAAAACGACACAAGCTAAAAAATATGAAACTATATGTGGTACTATGGTACTATACAGCTGAAAGATAAATATTGAAATGACCGTTGTAAAATTTTGAAAATTTGGTATACGGTCGCGAGTTCGATCTCCCGTCCCATGGTACTACAATGCGTAGCATGTAAAAGATCCTTTGGTAGGGTTAGAACTTCTTATCCTCAGCAAAATTCTAAGTACGACTTTGACCACAATAGTCGGTGTCTATGGTATTTGGTGCTCTGGATGCATAGATCTTGTCCATTAACATACAGATTTATTAAAATACGTAAAAGTAGGCTAAGGCGGTAAACAAAAATGTTTTTTATTATGCCTGCATCAAAATCGCCGTTTAAAGCACGCCTGAGCGTGCGAAAACAGGCGATTAAAGCACGCCGAGCTTTAAAGGTTGTCAAGGAAACAAGGTATATAGGTAACATTACAACTTCATCGCTATATTTATTTTGCTACACGACTGAATGTAACAACGGACATGGACGCGACAAAAACGTAAACAACTCTCGTAACTATAGTAGCAATATTATTATGCCCTCTCGATTTATCACGACAAAAATTATTTCTAAGTTTTTAGTGCGTAATTTATTTCCAGTATTGCAGGTATAATAAAAAATAGCGTAAAGTATTCGTGGATAACTGGTCTTTAAAACACTTGCTCTATTTCGAGCACGACGGCGTAGCGTGTTTTAAAGACCTTGTTATCCACTCATACTTTAATGTACTATTACCTATATTCATATCCATTGTAGAAGTTAATTATTAACTCGAATATTTTTACTTCGAAAATCATGACATGCGTTATATATAAAATCTGTGAAAAGCAACTCATTGTTGGGCTACTGTCTATATATTTTTACGTTGATAAAACCACAGATTTTTAATTTAAATGATTTAATTAAATTTTCAATGCCATTAAAATGACATGATTTTGACTTTCGTGTTTTTATGAAATCTTAATTTATAAAATTTAATATCTTTGAATCGCTCGTCAATAATAAACATATTTTTCATACAAAATCGACACTTGTATTAAAATCAATTTCAATTATATCAGTATAACAAACAAATCAAAGCAAGGAAATGTATAAAAAATACCGACGAACATCCCTCGAAAGGATACCTGCTAGGCTGCTCCGCATTGAAAGTTGAAATTAAATTTGAATATGTTTACTGTAGACTGAACGCGGATGCCATTCAACGCAGCCATGCGTAGCAAATTATATCGAAATGATACAATGCATTATCGGATCAAAATCAAAATAAATGGAGAACAGAAGGGTGGAATTACAGGGGCTGAAATTAGGATGAGATGGATAAGGGAAATGGGGATGCAACGGAGGCACAAAGGGCCATTAGGATTTGGATAAGACTGCGGTTGAATTTATTACTTATTACTATTTATTTTTGTTTTTCAAAGACGCTGCAGTGTTATTTCCAAGTCCTAAGCGTTCGGTTATGCAAATTTTCGGGATTTGTTATGGTAATGGGACCGTACTACATGTTTTAAATGAAATTACACTATAAACAGGGGGACTACGAACTACACAATTTGCGAATTTAATCGATGCGAACATCCAGGCCTGGGATCATAGTCTGAGCATTACAGTTTTTAATTTTATTAAAACCCACTTTTTAATAGCCTTTTGTTATTATTAACAGTTTTAAAAGAGCGTGCTAACTTTAAGTATTCATTTTACATAAGTCAGACATTAAGAAAATATTAGTGTATTTATTACTAAATTACAGCATTTGTGACAGTGTTTGCGTGACTGCAGTATATTTCCGAATATGTAAAAGCTCCCATTCGGAACTGTACTTACCGGGGTTAAAATAATCATGATGTTTAATTTCAAACTCTGTTCATTAGTACAGAAAAAGTTACCACTCTCATTACTAATTCCCTTTTGAACATTTTTCCCGTGCTGTGTAGCCCAGTTTCAAATGTAATTTTCCAAGTGTTGCTGTCGAATTTGTAGCTACTGTTATTAAAAATAATCAAAAAGATAAGTTAAGTCCCAAACTACATGGATAGGATATAGTAGTAGATCAATTAGTTGGTAGTATGGTTTAAGAGATTATTGACGTAACTGGTACCAATGTCTGTCGTTATTCATCCGGTAAAGTGACAATTAGAATCAGCCATTGAAATGTATGTCGTTCTTAGTCTCATACATTTTTAAGATTCCACATTTAGTGGACGATGTAAAATTTCTTGCATGAAAAATATGAGAGATTGAATGTGGAAGTATTAATCAGAAGAGCTGAAAACAGAGAAGTGATTGTATCGGTAGTCTCTTGCAGATTTGCCTTTTATATATTTGTTCTACTCGGACTGAATTCAGAAGAAATGTTGGAGAGGTGCAAAATTTGAATATGAGAGTGATTTGAAGCAAATTTTTACTTTTCTTCCTTAATATTTGATTTTGACACGTCCTTTTAACAAGTCATATACATTTCTTGATATAATTTTTAAAGCTTCTTTGTGGAGTTATATTATAATGGAATTTTTGTGCATTTTTCCACACTTACAAATCTTGCAAAGTTTGATGATATTTATGTCATTTCAAATTTGCGATTTTTAAATAATTATTATGAATCTGTAAATATTAATATTTTACTCAGTTTTCTTAATTTCTTAAATTATTAAATTAACAAATCCGTTCTCACTTACAACATTCTTTTTACACAATTCTTTATTTCCGTCAGAGAATCGTTTTGGGCCTATTACGAACTCCTTATCCGGATTCAATAAAAGACTTCGAGTGAGCTTTCTGTGTATTCGTTTACGTTTACATTCGTAAAGCTCAAGAAGATTCGCCAGTTAGTATTGAGAAGTAGCTGGTATACAGGTAGAAAGTTTCCCTGTTTAAATTTGAATTGATTCTCGTGACATATGCTAACGTATTATAGGGAGTTTTTGTTGTTTGGTAGATACCAGAAAAGGGCAATGTACTTGCGTTACATAGTAGTCTCTAAATGTGAATTTAGAAGAAAATAGTTTCATTATAAACTCCTTAAAAGCTTGCTTATATGAGATATTAGCAAGTTATGGAATTCAGAGTAAGCTGTTGGATATCATAATAAAAATACTAACGTCATATCTCATATGAAGGGTTATGTATTTCATATAGATGTTAACGCAAATAATTTAAAATGTAATATTACACTAACAACAAGATTAATTTTATTAATTTTAACTTAACTAAACATTAAACCACTGTTTGATAATTTTAATACAATTTGGAACAAATAATGGTTTCAACAGAATTCAAAATTTTACTTAAAATTCGTAGTTGAGTAAACAGAAAAACAATACAGGAGTAATTAATAATAATTTTTAGATAACCTCTCGCACTCTTCTAGATCTCCAATAAAATAAGCTAAGTTTTACTACTTAATTTTTAATTTAATTACTTATTTGTTGAAAACGGAAGTGGATTTGTCTTCCGAAACGTTCATGTTCAAATAGGTATTTTGTAGCGTGGCGAAATACCCAAAAAATTGCATAAGTGCGCGAAATGAGTGCTGCTCATGAGAATGACATTTTTAGCCAAAACTGTTAGGTCGAGGCAAAAAAGTAATTCGAATGTATATGTTTTTATTCTGCCGCCAAACACTAATATCAATATTGTTTAGCGCCATAGTGCGCGTAATGCTTTTTTCACGTCGCCGATAGTAATCTAATAGTATATTATGTTATTAGGAGCAAAAGTTATATTTTATGTGGCGAGGCTGGACGGGTTATCTGCCGAGCTTGCGAGGCAGATAAGTACAGCCGAGCCACATAAAGATACTTTTGCTCCGAATAACATATAGTATTTTTTCTTCAAACGTTTTTATAACAAATTATTTACAAGTTTGTGAACAAAATTCGAAGAAAATTACTTGATCTCGTCAGCGGCAGATAATATTACCTGCCGCTGACGAGCGGCAGATAAAGTTGTCAGCGGCAGATAATAACTTTATCTGCCGCTGACGAGCGGCAGATAAAGTCGTCAGCGGCAGATAATAACTTTATCTGCCGCTCGTCAGCGGCAGATAATATTATCTGCCGCTTGGCAATAAAGTGACAGTTTAGCATCATCAATCCAGCAGTATAATGCCATATTTTACTGCCGTTTGAAGAAAAAATAAATAAATAAGTAATCATATTATTTGGTTGTGTACTAGTTCTCACGGTAACACGGTATGTATTTAGTTAGTTGCTATGGATTATAGACTATTTGATTCACCAGTGAATAAAGTAACACTTTATCCATCCTCATCATTAAAATGTTACTATACCATGGAGATTTTCATAGATAAAATACAGCTTTACAGGTAGGTATTGGAAAAAAATATTTATTCAATTTTAAAACTTGTTTATTTAATTAATTTTTTTAATATGTCACATATGAATAAAGAGATCTTTCCCGCTGCTGATCATGTAAGTCAGTGATACAGCCTTAGTAACAAAACGTGTAAGTCGGTGATTATATTTGTTTGCTGCTTTTTCTTGACAACGAAACTTAATACTATTATTAAGTTCCTAGGATAATAAAATTAGCAAAGCAAGATGCAGATTTAGACGTTTTGTTTATAAATTACAAGTGTTTATGTGACATGTGACACTCATAGGTAACACGACTCACGAAAATTAATCCTGGTGACAGGCAGGGTTTCCAAGTCCCGGGACCAAAAGTGTTTTCGGGACTTACGTGCTAAATTTCAGGTCCCGGGACTAGTCCCGAAGATCCCGAAAATGGTCCCGAAAGAGAAATAGTGTTCAGGTGAAATTTCCGAATAAAATTTTCAAAGAAAAACGAGTGTTTTAAGTTAAATAAAGTATTTCTGTGCTGATCATTTGCGTTGGGGCTCGTCTACAACTTCATTGCTTTCTTCTGGTACTAAAAATGTCTGTCGCTTTTGCTTTTGTTTGAACTGCAAAGTGCGTGTGTAATCCTTTCGTCAAGCTGCCTCTGATTATGATAATTTTGTAGAACCCACTTTACATTTCGCCAATTGTTTATCATCAATATATAAAACTGTTGCCATAGTGACTTCAAATCGTTATTTTTTTAAATGTGGAATGAAGGTAGGTTGCGAATCTAATTGTAACGCTTTAGCAGACAAATAACGAACACACTTAAAACCCAAAAATTTAAATTATTCAGCTTCTTCGCACATATCTAAATCCAACAAAAAAAAACAGACAAATACATAAATAGAAGAAGATATGCAAATGTAGCTGAAACAACACACAGGTTTAATTTTAACCTACCGAAAACAATACCTCTCATGCGTTACGCAAAACGCAAATAATGCAGAATGTACAAGAGGCATGAGTAATACGCCGGACGCCGGTGAAAACCCGTCATAATTCTCTGATATCGAGTATACGCACGCATGTTGACATGGTCCCGGGACTTCGCCTGGGCTGGCTGTGGTCCCGGGACTCGGTTTTTGTGGTAGAATCCCGGGACTGTCCCGGGACTGGAAACCCTAGTGACAGGTGACAAACCAAACGATTTTTTCAAAAATCTAGGAAAATTTTGATAAGCAGCGGGAAAAATACAATAAGATAACTCGGAATGTATCGCTTATTAACATTTTCGGCAGGCAACAAGCCGCGACTTCGTCTTGGCTTGTACTTGCCTACCTCAAATGTTAATAGGTGACTTAAATAGCTATTATCCATTCGAGGAAATTATCTCACTTGTGCCATACATAACTAAGTGCTGCCATGTTAGAGAAAGGCAGACTTTTCGTATCGATAGCTAAGCGTAAACGTCACCTTTTTTTGACGATTGTAGAAAAAGATAATTATGAAATACATGTCATTATATATAAACTACGTACGTACTTCCATATTGATAAACAATCAAGGATAGATATTAATTAATATCATTCATAAATTAACATTAGTTTAATGTTTATGTTTTATCTGGAAAACAATTGTTACTTATTCACTCATTTTGTTGTCAGTCTGCATTATAAGTTCCTTTTTGTATATCGAGTTTTTTCAGTATCTGATTTCATATCTGATTCATAATCAGATTCTCCAAGAGGCATTAATATAATTGGAGAAATGTAATTCACACTACAATTTCTCAAGTATTTTAGTCAGTCATACTTCATCGGTTTTTTGCAGTAATCACTGCTACTTTGCAATCTGTTCCTATCAAATTTAGAAAACATATTTTTTCCATCAGTAACTCCTGTTTTTCAACAAATTATTTTTATTTGATTATTATAGTACGTCTTACCAAATCCCTATACCATTTCAACAGAATTGTATTGGTAATGGTAATGGAATAATCTAAGATCAATAACAGAAGTTCTTATATAATTTTGATTGGCCAAGACTGATACTACAACATTTTTTTATGTAAAATGATGTCCGTCTTTTAACCAGAATATTAAGTTGGTGGCTTGCCAAAGAAAGTAAACACACTAAAACGGAAAAAACTAAACTACATTAAATTTCAATGAAAGAATCCAGAAGGAATCTAAACAGAAATATAAAAAATGATCTCCAAATTAATAACGAAATGTATTAACGAAGAAGCAGCTCTACGGAAGTAAAAGGTGTTGCCACAAAACGAATGAAAAAACAAAAAAAGGGTAAAGAACGTTATACAGAACTTTCCTTGTAAGTGGAAATTTTGAAACAAAAAACTTTGAAAATAGCAAAGGAAAAAAGGAATTTAATTTTTTAAGTTGTTGTGTCCGAGTTAAAGCAAACCGTAAGTATATTCGGTATCGTGTCAGGTAAGCATATAATCCGTATGGCTTTGAAGCTATACCGTCAACAGACGGACAAACGAACAGTCAGACAGACAGACAGAATTGCGAAAACCTGTTTTTCGTCATCTAGGGACCCTGAAACGTGAAGATCTAAAGAAATCTCGCATGGTATTTTTTTCACTATTACAATAGTGATATAGGAAGTGGGGTTTGCTTATGAATATAAAAAGACAACGTATCTACCCATGCAAGTAGAAAAATTGAGAATACTCATGGGCTCAGAGCAGCTAGTTGGAGTTTCCAATAGTTACAAATACTTAGGAGTACAAACCGAAAAAACAGATTTAGATATACAAACAGAAGAAAGCAATTGCAAGCCCAAATCGTCTGCCGAGGAACAGCAACGTTAAAGGAGAAAAAAGGAACATATTCCATGGTCCAAGCTAAATGACTATGCGGGGCAGAGTCGTGACAAGTAATAGAAGGGAACAAGAATAAACTATGCGCTGCAGAGATGGATTACTGGATAAGATCAGGGCGGATATCGCGATTAGAACATTATTAGACTATTACCAATGCATTCCACGAAAACGTCAAAGAAAGGAAATACCTAGAAAACGGTGGTACTGGCTCGTATTTTTAATGGTAATTGACCTATTCTATATAAGTGCCTCTTGGTAGTCAGTACCCAAGCGTTCGTTGATAGCTTTGATTGATCAGATTCAGAACAGTTTATATCAAAGATATTGTTCTTCATATTATATGTAGTTTTTGTAAATAAACTCAGGCATAAAATGTATGTACAAATTACATCAAAATAAATGAATACGAGTTAACAGCAGCATGTCAAGTGCTTTACGAGACTTGCAACCATGGCGACAAGCCAGCGAAGCCGGTTCTCTGATCGCAACGCCTCAAACACGGCGCTACGCTTTATTAGGCCTGGAACTAAAACTAAAATATTAAATGTCAGCATTTCCTGTTTCTTTAAATTTTACGAAGCTATTTAGGGGCAATTAATCCTTAAGGGTGCATTCAAGTATGGAGGGTGGAGTGTCAGTGCTATAGGACGTCTGGTGTCAACTGTTGCAGGTCGGTGAAAAACGTACTGGTTCAACTGTACCTTCGAAAAAGCCCTACCGACTCGAAGATCTTCTCCAAGGCGCCGGCTCGGTGCAGAAGCTGTAATTTTATCAGGTGACGTCGCAGGATCTCACCGATGTTCAGGAGAATGCGTGTTCCACGTAAGTTGTACTTGTAATTAGCTGCTGTAGTGGCTAGGCTTGGAATACGCTTATCAAGCGAAAATCAGCGTAGTTGTGAAAAGTTTCCTTTTAACGGCTTAGTTTTGAGGTCGTGAGCCAGCGGGATGCAGGAGAGAGTGGCATATTCCCTGATACGGAAATCGGCGGCCTAAAGGATAGATTTAAAGGTTGGTTTTATGCGTGTACTTCGGCACTGAAGGTGCGGCCTGGAGGTGCGTTAAGGGATGCTTTCGTGCGTGTTCTCCGGTACCGAAAATGGCGACCAAGAGAAGGGTTTTAGGATTGGAGTTCAGAAGTTTTTCGAGCTAAGTGCCTAGGACCGGCGGGCACGTTTCGCTGGAGAGAAACGCGACTTCGCGTGTCGGATCTGGCGAAAACTGGCTTGGTAGAATCAAGGGACGGATTCGGGCTCGATTGGAAAGCTTTCTCTGACTGCAGATGGCTTCGCCTAAGCCTGAACTCAACCGGTTGGTGGACTCAAGTGCCTCCAATAGCCCGAGTCATCTATCATTTGGATCTTTGTTTAGGGGATTTGATGTAGGGATGCGTCATCGATAGTCGCTCGTGGGCCCGTGAATCGCTTGTCCGTTGCTCTTGTCGTATATATTCGCGCGCTGGACATCAGGAGTTAGAAACGATTTGTTTCTCAAATGAGACCTACTGGAATTTTCATGTTTTTGTAGGCACTGTAAACTTCTGAACTTGGCATTTATAAAATTGAGGCCGACATGGACCACAGGTTAACAATTTAACTATTTCTTGATTTAAATTTAACCCCATAAAATTCTGGAAGAACTGTTCTAAGTCATTTAGTCGTTATTTTATATTATACTTGATTCCTCATTATATATGAACGCCAACTAATACATACTATCCGACAGCAACTTTTGCATTTTCGAAATATAATATCGACTGATTAGTACTTTTAATTATAAATGTTTGTATAAACGAACTTGAAAATACAATGTAGCAGGTAGATACATGCTATCTAGACATAAGAGTAATTGACTTATTTTGCATGGTGTCATTGGGTTATAGTTCAATGAGTGCTAGCTTTTTATTAAAAATAATATATTTTTAAGAAAAAACTTAGAGAAACAGATTTACACCGTTTATTTTTGTAAACGCTGTTCTAAAAAGGAATTTTAATAAGTTTCTGGATAAAATTGTTATTGCAGACGGATGAAACTTGAAAATATAGTATATAAAAGGAAAACTCTTGGAGAATCACAAGTGGCATGTTCTGAAATCAACAGGAAAAAGTTTTGTTCGACTTTTTGAGATAAACCGATCGAACATCCACAAAATGGGAAACGGATAATGGGAGAACATTATTTTGTATTATTAACGTCATCAAGAGGAAAATGTTAGAGAAAAGATTTAGTAACCGGTCCAGTGGCGTCTTACTTTGGTAACATTTTAAGTATTATAAAATGATTCATAAACTGGACGTCGAATTACTAGATTTATATTATATTATTATTATACTTTTGGTTAATTGTATTTAGAAGTTTCTGTTGACAAGATATAAAGTTATAGCATAAATGAAGTTTGTGTGTACCGGAATCCTTCAATACGAAGTACTTCTATTTTAAATTTGATTAACAATCATAATATAAATACCAGCACTTCAGGATTGGAAATGTTTATTCTTATCTCTACTTTGTCTAGAGTTTTTAGACGACATTTCGAGAAAATATAGAGTTGCGCTTTCCTGTTATTAACAAATAGATTTACGATAAAATAATGGGAAATTATGCAGTATTTGAAATATATAATGTGATATAGCTTAAATAAATTAAGAAAAAAATGAGTAAATAATATGTTATTACTAAGCATATTTGAAAAACTTTAGTTGTTTTTTAGATTTTCGACAAAATCGAAATTTAAATTTTTTCTTGATACCTTTAGAAACGAAAACCTCCCACCAAATGCTCCGTAAGAATATTATTTTAAATAGTTCCGAATTCGAACCTGTACTGTATTGTTATAACAAGCAACGAGTTTAGGTAATTTCATACTTTTTCTTTAAAAAACTCGTTAGTCTTTCATGTCAAGAAAATTTAAAGAAATTAATAGTTTGACAATGAGTGTAGAGAATCAATAGCTGCAAATAATGCGGTGAAACAAAAATGCTCACAAGAAAACGGCAGAGCCAATAAGCAGTGTCCCAGTGTGCACAGACACGTTGAACTAACGTTGAAACATAAACTTGTACCAAGCGTTATTTTAACATTGAAGTGTCGCGAAAATCAACCACCCTTTCAATGTTATGTGGTTGATTATACGTCAGCTTGTGACGTGGAAGTCATGATCAAACAGGACCTTTATCTGTGGACGTTATGAAGTGATCCAAAACACATAAGTTTTCAACATTGTTGTCAACTATTTAACGTGTTTTTTACGTTTGGTTGTCACACGCTCTGAAGGAGGGTACAACTTACGTGTGTTTATACGATAAACGTCATGTCATCGTTTAATATTAACTGATGGTCTGAAATACACTTAAAATTAACTACATAAAAATGTAATGCAAAAATGTAATTATCGCGTTGTTGCACCAAAGTCATATTTCCATTAATAGTTGACTACAGATCTAAAAGGCGTTAATATAAAAACGTTATTCTAACGTAATGTAGAAAATGTAGAAGTTTTCGTGTTCTATAAACGTCATTTCAACGTTTCACAATAACTGTTGGTCTAAACAGCACTTAAAATCAACGACATCAAAACGTTATTGTAACGCTGTTGTAACAACGTTATATCTAGTGATGGGCATAACCGGACAATTTTCATAACCGAATTATTTGCATTCGAATCAGATTAATAACCGATTGATTATTTGAATAATCATTCGAATCAATTTTGTCAGCCAGTTTGCCGGTTGGCGGTTCACCGTCATCTGCATCGGCATCGTAACTTGCAGATAGCAGAGGAACTCAGTTAATCGTTAATTATAATAATTGTATAAATGATTTTTATTTGATTTCTAAGGAGTTTAAACCATTGATAATAGCTATATCAATACTAATCATAAAGAAATTATAAATATGCGAATACAAAGTATCTATTGAATCTATTTTTAGTTCCTAAAATTCTCTAGTAGCCACCCTTCCCTTTTCGCTTGCACATCTTACCGGTATATTTTAGAATCCATCATTTATCTACGTTCACCCTTCCGCGGTTCTAAGGACGCACACTTAAAATTTTCAACATCGAAATCCACTTCTTGTCCCGACTGCTCCGTTATTAAAAATTAAATATAAATCTGTTACGATATTGGAAAATCTTATTTCGCTTTCTGTTTATCCCTTATTAGGCATAATCAACCGCTTTTCGAAGCAAAAATTTAGGCCGTTATAAATGAATACCAACACAGCATTGGCAAATCTCATAGTCAGCAGAACGTTATTTTTAATAGGAACGGCCCCATAAATTTAACTCGTCGACTGGAAGTCTCAAATGTCTTAATAACATCAACAAGCAGCCGCCAGCCTCACTTGGGTCAATCAAATACATACTTAGAAAAGGTTATATGAGTTATGAATGCCGTATTATTTACAGAATTTCAATCACTCGCAGGTCGCTGAGACGCGGCAAGTAGTACGTATCAGGATGAGGTTATTTTTCATCCGAATACTTGGAACGAAAAGCGAGTTACATAGGTTATTTCAATAACCGGATAACCGGTTATTTTTTATTCGAATAAGCCCATCACTAGTTATATCGACATTAAGAGTCGACTACTAATCTAAAAAGCTATTTATATTAACGCTGTTTGAACGTACTATAGAAAATGTTAAATTTGTGTTTTGTAAACGTAATACCTACGTTTTATAGTAACTGCCGTTCTAAAAAGTTCTTAAAATCAACGACATATCGACATTATATAAACACGCACAGTAAACGTCATAACCAACACGGGTAATGGACGAAATAATTACGTAAACAGTTGGAAGAGTTACTAAAAAATCAATGTCTAATTCAGTTTGAAAAAATGACGTTAACTATTTGACTAAAATTAGACGTTTAATTATCAACGAATAGTGTCTTTTCAATTATGTCGACATACGTGTGCCTGCTGGTGTGTGAAGCAAAGGCAAATCAAATACGAAGATAATGCAGAAGAAAGAAAAGGGAGTAAACGAACCAAAAACTGAAAGAAATAAAAACCCACAGAAGTAGAAACCACACGAGAAAATTCTACCAAGAACTTGAAATTCAAACTACGAGTAGTTCATTTCATCCACAAATGACCACATTTAAAGATAAGACAGGCCATAGTTGATAGAAGGAAAGAACACTTCCAAGAGCTTCTAAATATAATAGAAGATGAAGAGGATCAACAACCACAATATTTCACGGCGAACCACAAATTGAGGAACCCAGTTTCGAGGAGAGGAAATAATCTACAAAATCAAAAACAATAAAGCTTCCCGATGTGATGAAATAACCGGAAAACTGGTGAAACATGAATGAGACGTAGTCGGACAAAGAATATACGAACTGGCTACAATAAGATTAATAGAAGAAGAGTGTACAGGGGTACTGGATCTAGGAATCCCTCTTAAACTAATTAACGTTTTTTCCTATCTTCGATTGAATATGACATTGGAAAGAATAATCAGAATTATCGATAACATCCGAAAGCATCTGTACTAAAATGACGCAACGGAATGCTTATGCAGATGACATTGTGGTAATAAGCAGACGAGCGAGATAAAAAATGTATTTCTAGTCCTGGAAAAAGAAGCCAGCAAAAAAGGTCTTTTGATGAACGTCTCAAAGACAAAATCCGTTACGCGATCTGGAAATAAATAGATATAGATTTGAACACGTTTGTTGATTTATAGATGTTGACTTGCAGGTGAATTGTAACAACGCTGTAATCCAAAAAATTCAAAGGAGAATAAAATCTGGTATGAGCGGCTTCGATGCTGACAAGGAGGTTCTGATTTCCAATATTTTAAGCAAGAAAACTAAGCTCAAAATCTACAGAAGTATAATATCACCAATTATAACATATGGTTGAAACCAAGGTGCAAAAATAAAAAAAAATGGAGCAGCAACCAAGAAGGTGTAAAAAGAACACTTTAAAGAGAATATTCGGGTTGTCTAGAAATGAAAACGGAACACAACGAATAAAAATAAAATTATTTATGGGGTGTTAATATGCTACGTTGTTGGTGTTTGTTTTTAGCAACGTGATAGGTCCTCGGACCATAAAAGCCATATTACGCCCGCTATCGAGAACCAAGAAACAATATTATGGTTCCAAAATAAAATAATAGTTATTTATGTACCAAGGGTATAAGAAAGCGTTTATGACAAAGGCTATAAACGCTAGTTACGCACGAGGTGCATACGGTATTTTATGTGCAGACCGGAATTTTAGCAAGCTATGATGTCATTGTTTGTCAAACTGATAAACAAGACCCTGAGCGGGTGGTAAAGTGACACACATTATGCTCTCAAAGGTAGGGTATAAAGTGGCTAATTCCGCCCGGCCTTACATAAATAAACTTTATGTAACTGTTATACAAACACCTTTAGTATCGTTACTAAAACCTGTATTTTCCACGAAGAACTACGTGGCGGAGGTGATGACAGTTTAAACTGATTGTCCAAACATTTTAATTGTCTTATTTGATTACGAAACAAAATTCTCTTACACAACCATCTAATTAGGGTTCATAATTTTGAGTGAGGCACCCATCACCAAGCTTCTAAACGTGGGTACGACCGGCAGATGTTTCTCATAAAATTATGCTTCTGGATTTGAAGGACTCCAATTATTATTTTTGCGAAGCTTCTCGTAGACATAATGTCCCATGAATGCTGCATTAAGTAGAGTCGCAAAAACCCACTTTAATCTCAGTTTAGACCCACGGACATTAAATAAGCTTTCGTGCACATAACTGCATCCTGGTGCAGGACGGGCAATCCCAGCAGGATTAATAAAGGATACGGAAACGTACGAAGGTACGCGGACAACTAATCCCGCGGCGCCGCCAACGCCAACTGCGATTCTCAGTTGCGGCGCGCGTAGGTAATCGGAAGTTTTGCCGTATCTAATCGTCCATTTCATCTACGTAATTTCGCAAGGTGCATAAACTGTTGGCATAGGTCAGTGCAGGACTCGGCCGATTTGCGACGTTTCGAACTTTCCGAGTGCTGCCACACGCAAGATGTGGCTTTGGGCAATTTTGCTTGTTGCTTGGACGTCCATAATAACAGGTGAGTTGTTTACATTTTCGAGGTCATGTCCTAATTTTGACGATTCACCCCATATATTGCTTTAGAGTTTAGATTTTAAGATTTTCATTTTGTCACTGGCGTTGTCTACAGGAGATTTTGTGAATGCTTTGGATGACAAGACAATTAGGAAATACAAAAGACTCTACAAATATTGTATGTATCTACTTACTCTACAAAGCTGAAAAAATGCTCTAAATCACTTTCAACAATCGAAGTTTGATGGCATTTGATTGATGATTTCTAATTGTAATAGCTACTTTTGATTTAATTACTTTTTTTTCAACTGATATGCCTGTGAGGTTCTATATCAGTGTAGTTGACTAGATACTTTACAATGTAACTTAGTTGTGGTTTTGATATTAAAAAAAATCAAACCTTTGAAAGACACTTAGGTCGATCAATACATTCTTAAACCTAACTCTAATTATCAAGGTTCTGGTGCAGGTTAATATCAATATACATGAATTATATACAGACATTTCTCTTTATTCTTTCTATTCGACTATTACAAGAGGTTTTTTAAATAAAAATGTGGTAGGTTCAAGGTGCATAAATATTCTTTTTTGCATAGTGATCATGAAAGTCGTCTTTTTTTAACAAAAAATCGTATTGAAAGCTTGATTAACTTCAGCTTCGCCCTTGTTATCAAACTGCAAATTAATGAAAAAAAAGTATGACTTTTAAAACTAGTTGTACAAATTACTATTACAAGCTATAATGCGCCATGAACCACGTATGGAAGAAAATTATGCATTTAGTGGAAGATCACTGTGTGCATAAACGTGACTCTAAAGGAAAGTAGCTACCTGTGAAATCATATTAATGACTGAACAGAACTTTAACTTACCTAGCCATATGCTTATCATCTAACTTTTAATATAATTACAAACGCTCATCAATGAGAGGTTTTTTCGAAATCGGGATTGGAAAGCTATATTTAAAGACATACGTATTGCTAAGTTAAAAAACCCTGTAAGAAATATGTAAGCAATTTAAATGAATTCATGAAGTGAGTAATTCACAATTAAAAGTTAAAGGTAGGTACATAATAGTTATGTATGTATTTAGTGTGTACAAACCAGTTTTATGGCTTCCGATAATAATAACGAACGAAAGCCATAAAACGTATTCGTATTTTCACACGTAATTAAACGTTCTCTGCATGGTTTCTTTTATAAATGGTCGACCAATAATGAGCATTTCTTGCACCTCATCTTCAGGTGCAAAGTAAGCCTTTTTCGCCCTCTGACATCATGTTAGTTTTATTTATAAACACGTATGGGTGAAAACCATAACTAGATTTTAATAGTAATTTATTATACAAGACGATAAAGTTAAATTTTATCCACGAGTGAATCGTTTAACGTCGAGACGAAGTCGAGACGTTAATGATTCAAGAGTGGATAGAAATAACTTTATCGTCGTGTATAATACAATATTTTTTTCTATAGCAAGAACTTTAAGAATTTCCAAAGAAAATAATGACAGTCAATCACATTTCAAAATGTCAGTAGCTAGATTGGGTTGCTACGATAATATGAAGCTGTCGTATTTAATTTAAACAAAAGTTAGAAAATTAAATTACTTTATCTATCCTTGATGTTAAAGTGCTACTTTATCTACCCTTGCTGTTAAAGTAAAACTTGACCTTTTGTTTTGAGTTGATAAAAGCACACTTTAACATGTGCTATAAAAAAAAACAAATTAATCGTTTAATGTAAAAACTAAAACGGTTATCTCGCTTATTAGACAATGTTTACTAAGACGTTTTATGGTTTATCGACTCCATTTGAGGTGTACTATCGCTCTTTAATAGGATACAGAGAAGATCGTAAACACCCTGTATAATGCAGATCTAACTTTTAAAATAAAATGCACCTTAGGCGTAATCAGCGTCTTTGACGCTGGTTGGGCCTTGTCGTGTTGTAGCCAAAAACGCTTGTTTTATGCGCTTCATACATATAACTATTACCATACGCCTTGGATACGGTTCTTAATGCGTTCGATACCGTCATTATGCTTTCGATACGACTGCGTATGTTAAAATTTTTGAAATGTCATCTTTTTACATTGATTAAACTGTGTATTGTGTCAACTTTAAGGGTGGGAGTGTAAAATAGTTATTTATGTACCCAGGGCACTATGAAGATGTTTATGCCCTTTCGAGGGCGATAATTTTGCAAGCCTGAGGGCTCTGGCCCGAGGGTTTATAAGTCGCCCGAGGGCTATAAACATCAAGTAATGCCCATGGTGCATACAACATTTTATTTTTCACTTTGAATACCCAAATAACTTGAAATTCTTGCAGAGCAGTCCATAACGCCCTCTCGAGACGGCATGAGAGGGCATAATGAGCGGGCATTATCATTACGCCTGCACATAATGCCCTAGGGCATTATGGACTGCTTTACCTGTTATCACAGATTGATACAACAAATAATAGATTAGTGGAAAATAAAATATTTTACTATTTGAGACAATAACTTGATTTGGCATTTTTTCAGCTTTAAAAAACACTTCAGAAGATGAAACTGATCATATGCTTTTTAGTTATTTGCTAGTATTTTGGTAATAAACTGAACTTCTTGGCTGCTAATTAGTTAAAATTAAAAATCAATAAACGATAGATCTTCATAAATATGGGAGCAAATTCGCACCTTCCTCTGACACGTCATTTCAAATTGATCACCGTCTACAAAGCAACTGCGGCTTTGAAATATTGACGGTTGTCGCTAGAGTTAAATACTTCAGCTGTTTTATTCACAGTTCATAAGATGTGAAAGCTATAGTTAAATTTCTATAGAAAATTTCATATTACTCAAATATTAATTTTTGTAGATAAAAAATATCTTGTAACAAGCCCTTGGAACAGCTCACGGACATAGTAATCCCTCGAAGAGTTTCGACACGCATTGTCTGGGAAACTAAGCAAGTAAGCGTTTGTCAAATTCTCAAGGAACAAACAATGGGCAGCACTATATAAAAAGTGTTTGCGAAGTTGGATCGCATTCTCACTGCAGTTGGGCTAGCGTTTATTACGGCAGTTTAAAAAATTGTGTATCTTTATACTTTGGGTATTAAATTAGTTTGTTAATTTGCTTAGTGTTTTATTTATTTACGTTTGAGTGAAGCAACATCCTAAAATCTCTTTATTTAGGGTGTCTTCTTATACAATTAACCTTTTCCTTTCCTAAGACGTTTGCGTTTGCCGCCATCTTGTAGCAAAGGTGCAAAAATTATATTGCAAATATACATTGACCATTAATTTAACCGTGGAATAGATATTACCAATATTACTCTAAATTAAATTGTGCGTAAGAAAGGTTTGAAGTTCAATTTTACCACGGTGGGAATTTTAATATTATCGCGCTGATATGCAAGGTGAATATAATAATAGTATATTATTTAACGAGCGTAATATCACCATTTTACGCGAGTCAAATACTATACTTTATCTACAACTGCACAAATACGGTCTCAGAAATTCAAATCTGGGCGCTTCCTTTTCCTTACTTTATTTTAATTATCAAGTTGCATGTAAAATCTGTCAAAGTCAAAATAATTTTTCTAAAATGTCAGAAACTATGAGCAAAAAATAACCTCGAAATGCCAAATGAACTATTTATTAATAACATTGAGTGTAACATTACAGTTTGAAATATGATTACCATTGAGGTTATCAGTAGATAGAGACATATTACATGTAGAAACATTAGAATCTACAACAGCACTGGATATTGTGGTTGGGCTAGAAGTAACAAAATTATCAGCACTAATTTGAGTCGCAATCTTTTTAGCAATGTCCATTTTATTACGTTTGGAATTGGCTATATATCCTTCTGCTACAGAAGCATTTTCCAGGCGCCATGTCGATTTAGTGTCGTCATTGACGCTCCAGCATCAGCAACCAAGGTAGCAGAAGATCGTCTTAACGCATGACCGGTGTATTTCTCAGGATTAGGTAATTTCAAATATTTTGCAATTTGCTTCCCCATTCTGCCAAATTTATTTATTCCAATAACTTGTTTTACACATTTTCCATTCTGATAATTAAGAAAAAAAAGATGGTGGTGCATGTTTTGGGCGAATATCGAAGTACTTCTTCACAATATTATAGAAATTATCTACTATTGTAAAGTTTCTCGGTATTTTTGTTTTTGTTTGCGGAATGTTTACTTGAATACAACATTCGAAAAATTTTAAATCATTAAGGTTCATGTTCTTTAATTCATGAGAGCGACATGCACCCATTATACCCATAATTAAGGCAACCTTAAAAAGTAATGTCGGGTTATGTTAAACTGTATCAATCTTTGTTAATTAACTTACTTTCGTGGCAAGATACTGGGCATCTGGAGCTTCCTCAATAAATTTGTTGATTTCTTCGCCAGTGAAAACTTCCGCTTTTTTTGGTACAAAACCTTCAGAACGTCTCTTTAGAAATGCACGCAATCTTCCATATTTTTCAATTTGAACATTGTGTCTGATATCCAATATTGATCTGATCATTGAATATTTCGTCCATAATGTAGATGATTTAAATTAAAGTGATATTTCCGTAAAATACACTAGTAATGTGTCTTCCGAAAATGAAGATACATTTTTGCTTGCCCGTCACGCCATAAATGCGTTATAAGCGCTTTCATAATTCTGTCCCGATCTTGCCGGTAGCAAATCAAGCGATGCGATTTTAGCTGCATCTCGGATTTCCGGAGGTGTACAGGTAAAATTTATATCGTCGTCGTCACTACTAGTTGCCATTATTAAGTATTTTAGTGTGGTTATCAATAAAACACAATTTCACGAACACTTATATGACTGTCAACGGCGCGGCGATCTGTCATTGTATGTCGTAATCATGGCAACTTTGTTATTTATTTACAATTTCATATTACACATGTGTAATATGAGCGTGTAATATGAGCAACATTTTACATCCCTCTATAAGTGTAAAATGTGCATATATTACAACAGTTGTAGATAAAATATTTTATCCGCAAACGTCACAAAAGTGACAACTTATTTGTCTTTATTGACAAGGTAAAAGTGTCACTTTATCTGCCTAAGCAGACAAAATAGCGACTTTTGCGTACTTTATCTGCCTAAGCACACAAAATGATTGCTCTCTTTCTTTCTTTCTATGTTTGTTCGCCATCTCCTCCGAAGATACTGGACCGATTAAATTGTATGATGGCTTAAAATTTTGCAAATTTTTAGACTTAGTTCGTAGGCCGGTTTTTATTTTCAAAAAAGTACGAAAAAGTTTTAATTTAAATAAACCTTTAAGCAGCGGATCGGAGCATCTGTCGCCGTGGGTTATGGTGTGACAGCTGCTGTGGCCGTGTGCTATTAGCACGGGAGCACGGGTGATTCAGTATGTTCATATATCATTACAGTTGCGCGTTATCTGAACAACAGAGGTTGGCGCAGGGGTACAGTGCTAGCCTGAAATTTACCTGAATACGTTTGCGGATAAAATAGTATATGTTATTCGGAGTAAAAGTGACTTTATGTGGCTTAGCTGAATTATTTGCCTCACTAACGTTCGGCTAAATAAACTTCAGCTTCGCCACATAAAGTATCACTTTTACTCCTAATAACATAATCTACTATTATTTAGCTTAATATAATTATAAATTTTGGTATATTGTATTTTTGAAGTGTTCAAAGTTACAAAGAACAAAAAATTTGCCAAACGACTTGATTTATCTACGATCTTTCAAAGTATTTTTGTTTAAATTCAGTACCCCTTTGTATTCTTCGAAAGCCGTTGTCAAATCAACCCATCCACGTTTCCTCTGGGAGCTGGGAACGTTTTTCACAGTTGCAAATCGTCTGCCCTTTAGTCGATTCGTCACATGAGAGAAGAAGGTAAGTTATAAGATGCAAGATCAAAACTGTAGGGAGGGTGTACAAGCACACTCAATCTTTTTGTTGCTAATTAAGTGACACACGCATTGGCTCAATGTGACGGGGCGTTGTCGTGGTACAGAAACCGTAAGGCCATGACTTTGGACGGAGACCTTTGAGTTCCTGTAGAACGCGAGATGGGCATCGTTATATGTACTACTTAGCAGTAGCCGTCTTTTGCGTCTCCAAAATCACGCACTCTAAATCTTTTTTGAAGAACCGAGATCTTCTTAATGTTACTGGAGCTGTTTCGTCTTCGTAGGAACGTCGTAATAATAAAGCTAAGTTTCATGGTCTTTTACGATGCTATTAGCAATTACGAATTGTTCCACACGGTTCCACATTTGCTTTTCAATCATAGAAAACAAAGTTTTCTAACATTCAGAGGTCATGAGGAAGTGTGTGCACTGCAGGTGCAGGGTGTCCAAGGTCTGCGCTATCTATGGATCTCTCTTGCTTCATTATATAATAGGTGAATGAAATTTGGCTGCTTCGATGAATAATAAAGTTGTGGAGATAGATAGCCAAAAAGTTTATTGTAGTAGGTATAAAAAATATGATTGTTCCTTAAGGTCCAAACGTCATACATGTAAAAGTTGATAAGTGGCGAAACGTAAAATATTTTATCAACTTTTACATGTATGACGTTTGGACCTTAAGGAACAATCATATTTTTTATACCTACTACAATAAACTTTTTGGCTATCTATCTCCACAACTTTATTTTGCTTCATTATGTTATGTACGGCTACAATATTTTTGCCAGTGACGGAAGAAAAACGCAAGTCACCCTTAAGACTGAAATATCCTCTCTGGAGCTGTCGATGCCATCTAAAAAAAGTAGTGTAATGGGAACAATCAGATCCCAGTCACTTTCTCTAGGCATGGATCCACACCAGCCCTTGAGCAAAGGTTTTCTTCCTCTGCGACATAGCGCGATGTTCTCAGCTCGACTATTCGAGTACAACAGTTTAGTTTGCAAATAGAGGTTTGAACAAATAATCACACCACTAACAGCCCACTACCCGCGGCCCCTAATTGTATGATATTGCAAAACTTTCCTAGTGTTTCTCGTACATGAGTCAAAGTAATAAGTTAATTAGTATAAATAAGAAACGAGAATAAAAATGATTTTACATGCAGACATAGCAATTATGGTTTCATCCCCGTTTTAGCATAATTCATATTTTGAAAGTTGAGTGCTGAGAAATGGCTTCTTGTACCTTTTCGATCTCAGCTTCCCAATTTTTACTATCTGCTGAAAAATCGGTTTTACTCGTCATCTGTTAGTAGATGACGTTTTCATGTACGTTTTTAGTGTTGGTGCATGCTTGCCCGTACTAGTTAAAACCAACTGTAGAGCAGTCGACCTCTACAAGCAGCTGTAAGTTGCTCGGCAGCTTTCGAAACGTAGGATATAGTTTCCAGGAACGTCTGTGGAGCCAGATTTTTGTTGCAGGTTGCTGCTTGACATTTTCCAACCCCAATCTTGCAGACACTTGTCATTTCTATACCACAGAAGGATTTGGTGGATTATGCCTAAAGGGGAGACTACGTAAAAATGTGCCGTCGTTGTCAGCCTGGTTATAACACTCCTACTGCTGGGGAAGCGGCCTCTCTTCTTTGAGAAGGATTAGGCATTAAGATGGTTGTCAAATACGGATTGAGGAATTTCAATGAAATTGACACGACATGTTTGTGACATTGCAGTAAATAGGGATCTAACCTACGTACTCTGGCCCTGCACTAAAAACTCTGTGGAAGTGTATTGAAGTGCACTGTTAAATTCAAGGTTAGCAGGTTAGATTTTGTATTATTTGACACAGACTGACGCAAAACCTAACCTATTAACCTCGAATTTGACATAGACTGACAGTGCCATCAACAATACACTTCAGTACTGCTAAACGTATAATACGAATCACAGCCAACTCTGAAAAACAATGTTGTGGCTCACATGTTACTATAAATATGATATTTAATGCAAAAACGTTATTATTGCCGTTTCTTGTTTATAACAGTTGTCTTTTATTACATCGGCCTATATAAAACGGAATACATGAAGACACTAATCATACCAGCGTTAATAATTATTTATAGATTGTTCTTATATTCTTATATTGAAAGTTAAAATAAAATATTTTATGATATATTATATTTTACATGAGCAGCGAAAACCCATAGTACAAGGTGCATCCAAAAAGTAAGTTCCTGTAACAAATTACCGCCAAATAAGGTAAGGGAGTGAGACCTGGCATGTGTAGTAGTAAATAGTGACTTATTACTTATTAGCTATCTGTTGATCATTTAAGTTTTATCAGATTATCGTTTGCTATCTTGCACAAGTGCTACTAATAAGTGTGCTACCACAACTCTCTTTTAAACGCAAATGGTTAAAAGAATTCCTGTAATTGTTGCGGTCTTTGTTAGTATCTTTTATTAGTACAGTAAGTTATTTCATTGAACAGTCCTCAATCAATTTCAGTCAAGAAAAGTCGTGCCGCACCACGAACCATAATGCAATCGGTAGAATTGTTTATAGGGACACTCACCGTAAGCCACCTTATAAAACAATACACAATAAGTAAAAATGACCAAAGCTCGCCTTCTTACCATGCGTGGCGGTAATTTCTTAACAAAACTTATTTTATAGACACGCCTCGTATCTCGTGTAGTTATTTGTGCGATAAGACTATATAAGGCTCCAAAACTATTTGTCGTACGATAATTAAGCAGCAGATTGCTTTTATAGTTTTAGAACAATATTGGTAATATATTTTTTCACTACAAAATTAACGGCAAAAGGGACATTGATTTTAGGTTCCGGGCTAATTTATTTTGTCTTGAATACAAATCGGCCCTTATGTATAAATTACACACTGGCGAGTTACCAAAAATTCCGAACCGCCCCTTCAGTTTAGGAGTTTTGTGTCGATAAGAAATACTTCTTCGGGAAAGCAAGGCGGTTAGCGACTCGTTTCATGTGGCATGTGTTCACACACACAGCAGCCAAACTGCAAAGTCAAGCATGTAAGCAAGAATAAGCGAGCATTACTTCATTTAGCCGTATGTTTTCGAGATAGTAGTACTTACAGAAGATGCGACCTCCGCGATGCTACCACGTAGCATCTAGTAGAACATCTCGATCAAGGATGATCTTCTGGTGCACCGCCGATGATCTACCTGTAACAGGGATGCTTACGGCATCTAGCGCCCATTAACCGAATGTTAACTAGTGTTGTCGCCCCCCCCCCCCCCTACGAAGACTGAATTCACAATGAATTTGTGCGAAATGAGAATCCCAGACTATCCAGGTGCGCTTCCTGGATCACTGACAATTGCTTATCACGCCAAAGGCCAGTGGTCATCTCACGGGATGTCCACTAATCCCAGGTAAATAGGTCACTATATGTGGTACCAATTGGGCCCCAGCTCAATAATAGCGACGAGCAACGACCCAACAATAAATCTCTCTACAAATCAATGCAGCAATGTCAACAATGAAACAGCATTCAACTGAGCTGAGTCATCGAACCACATTGCAAAGCTATACAAACAATAATATCTATTACAGACCTTGTTCTTTCTATTAATCCACATAATTACTACAAGTAACACTTCAAAAATCATAACGGAGCTCGTATTGCATGCAAACCTTCGTCATATCAGTTTTAACATCCACACACGCATGTTTTCAGCCGCTAACTGACCGTCAAGCTCGAGGATTTTAAAAGCATCTGAAATGACTTCAGGCTCATTTCGATTCTTCGAAATATGTGAGACGTAATAAACGTAATAAAATATATTGATTACTTAAAAGCTTAGAATATTAAAAATACTAATAAAAGATGAATGAATATTTACAAGCAAATAAAAGAGCACACAAGTAAATACTGCAACATGATTAAAAACTCCCGTTTTCCTCCAATTATTTATGTCTGAAATGAGTCATTGTCTATGGCCTGGTGCCTGTTATGTTATGTCAACGTTAATTTTAAAACAGTGTACATACTGATCATTGTTCGGCTTTAATTCGCTTTTAGCTTATATAGGGTGTATCTGAATTGCTTGGAAAAACTTTAGCAACATGATGTATGGAACAAAACTATAAAAAAAGTTCCCTTAAACATGCGTCCAAAAATGCTTCCCTAAAAAGTTATGCGCGATTTTCAAAACTGATACAAAAGCAAAATATAATAAAGTTGTTATTTCAACCGTTTATCCGAGGTTGTCAAGTGTGCAGTCAGTGGTCCAATTAGATATTACCTTTTTGTTTCTTGGCAATTAAGTGCGAGACATAAACAAAGTTCCACATTTGCAAAGTTAGTTATGAATTTTACTAACGAAGAAATGACAGACATACTTTTCACGTATGGGCTAGCAAACGGCAACTGCAATTTGGCTCGACGGCTTTATGCCGAAACATTTCCGAATCGGAATACTAAAGATTGTGGTGCTCAAAGAAACGCCAGAACGCCTGTGTTGGAAGATGTACTCGATTGAATTTTGGAAAATCCTAAAAACTGCACGAGAAAAGTATCCTTAGAAGTAGGTGCCTCGCATAGTACGATATGGAGAGTTCTGCATGAACAGCTACATTACCCATGCCACATACAGCAAGTGCAGGGTCTTAGTGCAACTGATTTTTGACCACGAATGCTATTTTGTAACCGATTTCAACCATTCAACTATTCAACAGTGCCACAGAATAGTCAGTAAAATCAAAGAAAGTCTAGAAAACAAGAAGGTATGTGCTTCAGTATTCCTCGACATACAGCAAGCCTTCGACAGGGTATGGCACTTGGGTCTACTATACAAACTAAAAAATATACTACCTGACCAACTATATCTTGTCCTAAAATCCTACCTAAATGAGCGTTACTTCCAAGTTAAAATAAACAACGAACTATCTAGTTATCACTGTATTAAATCGGGAGTGCCGCAGGGTAGTGTTCTCGGTCCGATACTATACCTCATATTCACTAATGATGTACCAGTAATGAATGACACACTAATGGCCACATTCGCTGACGACACAGCTATCATGTCAACAGACGAAGATCCTATACGGGCTTCAGAAAAATTACAAAACCATCTGAACACTCTACAAAAATGGCTTAAGAAATGGAAAATCGCAGTCAACCCGAATAAATCCACTCAAGTAACATTCACTAACCGGAGAATCAACTGTCCACAACTCAGTATAAATAACGTGCCTGTCCCAGTCAAAACAGAAGTAAAATATTTAGGAATACACCTAGACCAAAAACTTACTTGGCGAGCTCATATAAAAGCCAAAAGAAAACACCTAGACTTAAAAATTAAACAAATGATTTGCCTAATTAATAGAAGATCCCATTTATCGATCGAAAACAAGCTACTCGTATATAAAACGATAATAAAACCCATCTGGACCTACGGGATTGAATTGTGGGGATGCAGCAAGCCATCTAACACAAAAATTCTGCAAACGTTTCAATCAAAAACTTTACGAATGATGGTCAACGCGCCATGGTACATATCCAATCAGACTATTCATGATGATCTTGAAATACCATTTATCAGAGATGTAATCAAACCTCATGCTACCAAATACAAAAACAGATGCATAGGACATAGTAATCAATTCATAGAGGAGCTCTTCAATCAACAACCAGCAGAGAGAAGACTGAAAAGATTGTGGCCAGAAGATCTTTCAAAATAACTTCAGAGAACCGTCAATGGATGGTGCCTGATTCTAACCTCTTCACCTTCATACTATTTACTTAATACTCTGTAATATTGGAGTAGATTGTAAATTTGCAATAAACAAAAAAAAACATTGTTGGCGATTATTTAATAGGACCAATGTCTTTACCAGATAGATTAAATGGATCAAATTACAGGATTTTTTTGGCAAATGATCTTACTTGAGGACGTCCTGTTGGAAACACGTCGTGACTTATGGTTCATGCATGACGGTGGTCCACCACATTTCATCCCTGTTGCTAGGGACGTATGTTGTTCGAAGTCAGTTTCAGTTCAAGAACACTAGTACAGTCCAGATTCCTGTTTGGGCAAATACTGAGTATTCATAAACGCGACTGGAGCATTTGAGAGTTTTATTTACACTGAGCTAGCTAGGTGAACAAGCAGGGCAAATAAAATACTAAACTTAAAGGCCCGATGGAGGGGAAAACACGCCTATCGTTACAAGGATTAAGATTTACAGTTTAGACCATTAAAAATGTATATGGTATAATGATAGCGCACCTAGAAATTTTATCTGGAAAAGTTTACAACTAAGAGGTGTTTCTAAAAAATTAATTGAAGCAATAAAAAGCCTTTATCAACACAATGTCAATTACGTCAGAGCACACAATATCAATTCTGAGAAGTTTGTAACAAAAGATGGCCTAAGACAATGAGGAGTACTAACCCCATTACTCTTTATCATATTAATGGATGGTATTCTTAAACAAGTAGCTACCAAGACAAAAAGTCTAGAAGTGGGTTATAGGAACATGCAGAAAGTGGGTATAGCAGAATGTGCATTTGCTGACGACGTTGCTATAATGGCCAATAGTGAAAAGAACCTACAAAATAACCTAAATATATGGAAGGAAACACTCGCACATTACAGATTAAGAATTAATGTAAAAAAAACAAAGGTGATGATTATAACAAACAATGAGGACAAGGAAATTAACATACGACTAGATGACACAACTCTAGAGCAAGTGAAAGCATTCAAATACTTAGGAGTTGTAATTGACGTTAAAGGCAACCAAAGAATGGACATTAAAGAACGTATAGAAAAGGCAACAAAAACTTACTACAGTATCTGTAAAGCAATAGTCAAGAAAAAGGAAGTATCGAGAAACACTAAAACGCTAGTCTACAAAACCATCTTCCAACCGATCCTGCTATTTGGAAGCGAAACTTGGGTTCTATCAAGCAGTATGAAAAGTAGATTACAGGCGATTGAGATGAAGTACCTAAGATGGGTAAAAGGAGTAACAAGACGTGATCGTATAAGGAATGAAGATATAAGAGATGAATTAGGAGTCAAAGCAATACTAGAAACAATAAAAGAAAAACAGTTGGGATGGTGGGGACATTTACAAAGACTGGACGATAATAAGCAGGTTAAAAAAATATGGGGTGCGAGAACAGTGAACAGAAGACGTAGAGGCAGACCAAAAGAAACATGGGACGAAATAATTAGAAAAACACTAAGAAGGAAGAATTTAAGCTGGCAGGAAGCAAAAGTGCTTGCTTTGGACAAAAAAGAGTGGAATAAGTTATGCTCATAGTGTTTAGTGATAGAAATGAACAAGTGTTTACACTAGTATAGAGCAATCCCGACACCTAACGGTATAAGGGTTTTGATTATATATATATATATATATATATATATATACCATTAAAAATGTAACTGTTGCATATGATGACTTTGTTCAATGATGTGTTAGAAGCCATCGAATGGAATGGATTAGTGGTAAAGAGTGGATAGTTGAACTTGAAGGTTGTAACAACCACGCACACCATAAGTAATTGGTCAAAACTAAGCTTGCAAACGCTCGAAAAAAAAAACCAGAAAAATTGCAACACAGTGAAAATAAGTTTCCATTAGAAAAGTTGGTGCAGTATATGAAATTTGGAGGAATTAATAGGTAAAAGTGTCGCCAGCGTGACTGAGCGGTTAGGGCGTCAGGCTGCAGTGCCGGGGTACGAAGTTCAATCTCGAGAATCTCGAGTAGGGAAAGTAATGCGGTCGTCGAAGGCGTGATGCTAACCACATCATTCCAGTACGCCGTTAACGTGTGCCAGATTGACTGGGTTGAGGAAAGAGATATTTCGGCGATCCTGACTCGCCTTGTCTCAGGCCATGTTCCTACATGTAATGAAGTGCTCGCAAAAAAATAAGTAAAATTAATTTCTTTTAGTTTGTTTACAGATTTTTATCAAAAATTTGTGAAATTTCACAATTACCAAATCTACTGTCTGCATACTGAGATTTCAGTTTGAAACATCATGTGTACATTAGCACTTTAGAGAATCAGCAGTTTCGCAGTTCCAAATTCTACTGAGCGCGAATCTGGTTCTGTAAACATTTATACAACGTGTAGAGTTGGAAATACTATGTTTTACTTTTCCTGCTAGTCTCAGTTATCAATATAGAAGCGACCCTTTCAAACGCAACAACTTCCAGGTTATTCCGCAGTGCTTCCGCCAATTCGCTGCATGGAAAACCGCTAATGTTATGTATTTTAAGCAAATTTATTCACACGTAATCTGCAGAACATAAATTGACGTCTGTTTCTGCTCTACCTTTCGAAGCCGCTTTTACCCTTGCATAGTACCTGGCGTGGCCGCATCACCTGTAGGGGATGGTTTCGGATTATAATGTTCCCGTTAAAATATGAGCTTGTGAGGTTGTTGTCGAGGGCTTATTGTCGCATTGTTGTGTTAATTTGTCACTTCCTAACTGTAACAGAATACCTCGCCGGCCAAATAAATGACAGCGGAAAGTTCAAAGCCGCGTCACTTGTTTGTTTTCGGTGGAACAAAGTTTGGAATTCAAGAAATAATGTATATTTATTTAGTGCCGGGTCGACCCTTCGACCGAAAAGTTTTCTTTATGGACGCTGTCCTGTTCGCCGAAATCCGTGGTTTAGCTCTCAGAAGTTTAGTTACTTGGTTGGTCATCAGAACAAACATTTTCGACATGTAGCAATTTTCGGGATATAAATAAAGGACGAAGCGTTTCATATAGAAATAATAAGTTATAAAAGTTATACATTTTTTAAGGAACTATAAAAAATACAATTCAGAGAATAATTTATAAATGTTACACACGAAAAGCTTTAAGAGTTCGCTCTTATTGGTATGGTGCTTCACCTCCTACTTCAAAGAAGCAATTCTGAAAGGTGGCCTGCCCCTTGTTATCTGCAATTATTCCATTACCAGTACGCTGCGCTGTATGATGACAAAATTTGCGATACAATTTTAATCAAAGAGTTTTTAAAAAGTTGTGGGTAAAACGTTCATAAATCACATAATTTGTGGAAATATTGTTACGGGATTCCAGAGTGTGCTGGCGCATTGTCATGTAATAAACGCACACCTTTACTGAGCTGAATGGAAGTAGAAAGGAGTAAAGATTTTATAATTTGATGTTGTTCATATGCACCTTTACTTAGACTTAAATGGTATAAATGAATATAAGAGACTGATTATGTATGTTATGTGTTACAGCATAAAAGCGACATTACGACACAACCGTCAGTTAATTACTACCTGCAAACTACTTTACGACAAAATCGGGAAAATTACACAAATCCGTTGCCCCAAATTCTCGTTACGATGGGCTGTAACACAAGGGTCCGGCTATTAGGGATGCTCAGTGAGAAGGAGTGGGTTCTTTACGACCTTAGAATTAGGGCATCGGTCCGGTAGACGAGGTAGAGATCTTAAAATTGATAGCGCCACCACATTCCAGAATACATCGGGAAACAACAACATAATCAACATCAATATCATTACACACTAGGCGAGCCCACTCGAATGTGGAACTGGCGGACCAGCCTTTCTACTAACACCTTGGCGCAACGAGATAGCGACGTCACAGCTGATTCAGACCTACCTTTGGTGGCATCAACTTACTCTTATCTGATTTCATATACAGAACACAAAAGAAACAGCATGCAAACCCCAATAAAAAACGTATAAACCATTAACAAATGACTCTATTGAAATAATAAATTATATATGCATAGCAAAGAACATGAAATGTTTACTTGTTGCAATTCAAATTGAGTAACAAAAGGGGTTAGTTTGGTTAGCTGGTGACGTTTTAAACTCAACACAAATTACAATGTTTAATTACCTTTCCAACACAAGGCGACATGTAGGCATTAAAATGTAACGATAATTTACTCTAAAAACGGCCGTGTCTATATGACACGTCGCCCTTTAATCAACGAAAGCATAACTTGCCGGAACTTCACTTCAACGAAATCACTGTAAATTTAAAGGCTACAATTTACCTTGATAGAAAGTCAGATAGGTGTACTGGTTACTTTGGTCCTCATCACCTGCGGTCGCATCACCCCAGGCGTTCCGCAAAGAGAAGGAAACACTTGGAAACTGCATCGAGCGGTATTCAAGCAGACGTGACGATATAAACATTCTTTTAATATTATGTTTCCATTAATATTATCAAAGTTAAATGGCTTAATATTCCTCCTTCCTCACACATTTCTATATTATAAATTCGTGATACAAAAGATTATAACGATAGCTTTTAGTGGTTGTAATAGTATATTGTATGTTAAGAGCTGAAAGTGCATTCTTGCCGCTTGCGCATGAATATTGCTGATTGAGACGAATTCGAAACCAGCAATCATGCAAAAGCGGCAAGCGCACTTTTAGCTCGAAACATACATACTACTTTTTCGACGACTGAGCATATTATTAAAGGAAAATATCAAATTTCGTTTTATCGCAAAAATTAATTGACAATCAAGTTAACATTACTCGCGCAGTCTATATGACATGTGACTCGATTATTTCCACAAATGACGGGCGTTGTCAAGGAAACATTCGGACGTGGCTACCTATTTTGTTCACGCGGAAACCCAAAACGCTCGGAGAGCGGCAAAAAGATGAAAACGCACGCTCAGCGGCAAATGTCAACTTTCTGTTGTCAAATGACAGTGAGAAAAATCTACTTTCGATGTCAGTCGTCGAAAAAAGCTCTTTATAGATAGTATTAAACCTGTATTTTCTTTTCACTTCCTCTAGGAGCCGAATCAGAGGTTTTTTGTATATCTATAAATCTTACTACCATTTCTTATCATGAACTATAATTGTTTTTCTAAGCGCTTGCATTAAAACGAAAGTGCAATCTTGTACCACTACTCGATCTACTCTAAACCAATTGTGAGATTCATCCAATTGACTTTGTACAGCCATTCTCAGCTTCCATAGTAGAATGGAAGACCCATCGGGTGCCATTTTGTTTTGTAATCAAGCCCTGAGGGCGCAACTAAAACCGGTTTATTTTAATCAAACCCTACGGCAAAGGCACACTTTGAGATCCATTTTGTTTTTACTAATTAAATTGATCAAACCCTGAAGCAGAGGCACACTTTGGGTGCCATTTTGTTTTTAATAATTAAATTGATCCCAATGCCTGGGGACCCATTTTTGAGCAGTTACCACTCTCGTAACCGGTGTGAATTTTATTTAAAAAAAGTTTCTGTTCCTGGCCAGGTTCGAACCGTCCAGCTTCGTATTGGTAGTCTGACACCTTAGCCATATACACTGCGGAAAGCTATAACGGTTTAAGGTTTATTAAGAAAGGCTATTCGTACAAACTTAATTAAGAAGTAGTTTTGCAGAACCTATTAACAATGTATATGAAGGTTTGTTTCATGCAATTAGCTTTACCGATAAAGGTGAAATTGTAGCCTTGTTCTCAAAATACTTAATTGTTTGTAGATTATGTTAAAGAGAGAGTATGTTTATATGTCATATAGGTAAGAAAGACGGGCTGTGCTGCTTTAAGATATCATACTTTTCAACTTATTGTATGTACTTACCAAATGTAAAAAAAGAAATATTTTATATTGGGAACATGTATTGTTATTAATATTTAAGCATATAAAATTGTATACAAGTACAATGTTTTAATAAACTAAAAACTATTTTGCAACAGTCGATTGCTTTATTTCCAAGAATGACTCAAGGTTAATACATAAATATAAGTGAAGTAAATAATTTTCAAATTATAAAAGGTTAATACATCGATTGTAGTATGTGATAAAATCACAATTCGTTTACAAAACAGTTTATAATATCGAAAATGATGTAAAAACGGTTTTAGAATTATTTTTAAAAATGACTTAAACATAACTTTACAATAATGTTTCACATATTTTATAAATGCACCGACGGTTACTACATAAAAAGATGAACACTTTTGATGAAAAACAGTTTTAGAATTAATTTTAATAAAATAAAAATTATTTTTACAACAGGCAACTGTTTATTACTGAGAATTACTCAACGAAGTGTTATCAAGAGGTTTAGCTACTGTATAATTTATTGCAATTTCAGTTGGACATCTGAAAAAACGTCACATTTGTAAACATGTTTTTTATTTGTGCAGTGTAGAGTTCAACTAAAGAATTGAATGTATGTTTGTATATCATATAGGTAAGAAATTCGGGTTGTGTTGCTTCAGCAGAATTACTAACCGCCAGGAAGCAGCTGCCTCTTACAGCAGGACATCAATTCCAGAATCAAGTAAGAAAAAGACAAAACCAAGTAATAAAATGCGGTTTTCCTATAAAACTCAGCACCGGTTAGAACTACCACCGCAGCTAGCAGATGTTGACGATGAGACCCGGGGATCATCGCCACAGCTAACTGTGACTGACCAGGACCTGAGGGTGTTTGTGCAGAAGACCATGGCCTCATATTGTGTAACAATGGTCATATTAACCGAGAACAAACGAAGTCATCGCGAGAAGAAACGACTATTGTGTGATTTTTATGTACCTCTAAATAACAGTTCCAACAAAGTTGGACCCCTATAAAGAAATCGGAGCTGTTGTTTCATTCAGTGTGGACGCTTTCATAGCTTTTATGGACGCTCTACTGGACATATTTGTGATGGCGAAAAAAGGAAGTGTCAATTGAGATTTAAAAGAACATAAAGTGGAACATGTGACCAATGACCATTGCAGGATTATTCCAAAGGACCCTGTAAACAAATTCATTCTCTACGTAACATATGAGACACTCGCAAATCTACTAGAAATGTATAACTTCATAGTAATTAAAATCAACGATTTAAAGCGTGTAAAGTGTAATTTCGAAAGTTTTGGTAAATCGATTGTTAAAAAAGTTAAACAGTCAGAAAATGTTTGTCTTGACTATTCAATAATTTTTAATACGCTGCGATGGGAGTACGCTAACGATACATTATTGTGGGAACTCGTATTCAAATTTAAAATGTATAATATCATCGAATTGTAAAATTTGATTGACGCAGACGAGCGGATGAAATTGTACAGGATCTAATTTATACCCTATTGTATACATGTTATGTAAGAAGTTGTAAATAAAATATGTTTAACCAATATGCTTTTCAATTATGCAAAGAAAATAGCGTAAAGTAACTGTATGAAATAATAATACGAACATCTGCTATAACCAGACTACCGTTTAAAAAGAGTTTTGAATTGAATTAGAGTGAATAGTGGTAAAATTCGAAGACATTTGTGTAAAAGGTATTGAAAGCAATTGCAAGTTTGTGGATATTTTAGTAATCATTGCAAATACCCAAAACTAAATATCTCAAAGAAATTTTAGAGAATATCTAGTTTGTCGGAATTAGTTCGAGCAAAAAAGTTATCAATTTCTAAATGGGCAACAAAACATTATGTAAAACAAAAATAATAATTGTATTTAGTTTTAAAACTCTCGGTATAATTGTACTTCACAATCATTTTCTATAGATATTTAAGGTGTTTTTAAAAAGTTATGAATTTATTTCTAGCAAGTTTTTGACTAATCTAAGTTGAAGTGTATAATGTTTCAAACTTTTAAAGAATTTCGTAAGAATTGCGTAATAGATCATTGCAAGTTAACTAAAATGTCATTAAAGGAGCGTTTCCTGTAAGAATTTTATCATTTTCAGACAAGTTGACAGTTGTTATGTTAGAATTCATAACATTTTAGCACAATTTAAAGAAAATTATTAAAAACGCCTGACTCATCACACAAATTTTCCGCTGGTATAACGTTTTCCCTAGCGCGCGCGCCCAAAAACATTTTCTTTTGTGGGTATCATATAAAGATACCTGAAAAATCTTAACTGGGCCAAATGATGTGATTCTGGGCTCGCATACTGGCTGAATTATAAATTGTTATGGCTTCATTGAATGCTCTCGTTTTTCAGCTACCTATTCAACCAATGGAACACGGCATTTTTTAAGTTATGAGAGATTTCTTAATGCCAACACTTATAGTGACCTAATCTCACCATTTATCAGGCGGTATAGATTTACATTCACTATGACCTATTGATGCGTGGCGTTCTACGAAATTTCTCGAAATTTGAAGAAAGCAAAATTCAAAAGTATCATGTTATATATTAATTTAAAATGTTAAGCAATTTCTTATAAACAGCAAGTTAAAAAATAGTAGGTGTAACTTTTTCAATGCCCATTGATTGTTTCAAGTTTCGCAACTATATATATTTGTAAAAATTGTAGACAAAAAAACTTCCCGCATAAGTTCTTCACGAAGTTGTTTCATTTAAAAAAAACTCAGAAAAACAACACCTGTAAATACAACAAATACTTGGCAACAAAACTTTTGGTAATAAAAAGTATTAACAACACATTTTTTTATTGCCAAAAGCTATTTCAGCAAGAGCTGAAATATTTCTAGTAGGTACAGAAAAACAGCAACAGAAATGAAAAACAGAGCAACAAATATACCTACAAATAAATGGAAAATAGGCAGAATAGTTTTATCAGCAGTGGCAATCGAAGAAAAAGAACGATGAAAACAGGGAACAAGAAACAAAGAAGTGTGTAAATCTTATATTATAAGAGCTGATGCCGCCTGTCCAGACCGTAAGCACTGGCCCGCGCACATGCCGACCGCGCACAAGTGGCGACGCAGCAAGCATTTGTATTGTTAACGCTGGCAGGGCCGGACGTCGGCTGGCTACCAGCTTAAGCAAGAATTTTTATTGTTAACCGTTTCTTTACGCTGGCAGGGCCAGACGTAGGCTGGCCAACGCGTTCTAGTGATAAAATAACACCTCAAAAAACAATCGCTAATGGGGAGATGAGGAGTTACATCGAACAAGATAACGCCAAAAAAGATAAATATAACGAACATTTAAAAGAGACTAGAAGAGGCCATGGGTTAATGTATGAAAAGAGTTTATGTTGTAGTAATGATTAACTACTAACAATAACCACGGAAGAAAACATTGAAAGTAAAAGTGACAGGTATGCAGGCGTGTTGGGCACGGCGATAATTAAAAAAAAAAATTTATCCATTCACCCATTATTTTTAGCCTCTTTTACACTTGTCAAAATTAATGAAAAATGCAAATTGGAAACAGAGTAAAACACTCATACGACCAAAATTGGTGTAGGTAAAAATTATGAGTTACCCATAAATTAGATCAATATCATGCTTAGACAAAGAAAGAAAAATAAGAGAAGACAGGCGTGTAAGAACGATTATGTTACTGAGAACCAAAAACAATAAATGACAATAGAAGATAGAGGTTCAAGTGTGATGGAAGATTGATTTTTGTCTTAATCTATAGCTCTGGTGATTGAGTGCTTGCCATATTAATACGTCAAAAGGGGGAACGCAATAGTATAGTAATATTTCTTTTCTAGAAGATTTGGGTATCTTAACCTACTGATATCTTCTTTTATATTAGGTTATAAAACAAATGATTATGACAACTCAATAGGTAGTTTACATTTAGAATAAGAGAACGAAACGAGTTGGCTAAAGAAGAGCGGTTTTTTATGAAAAATTGATGAAGGTGGCGACGCATTTCCAAAAAAGGGAAAACCTAAAATAACTTCGAAAAATACATATTAAAATAATTTTTAGTGGAACTTTCATAAGATTTTGTAATATTTGCAATGGTATTACTCGTTAAAATGTTATTTTTCTAACAAAGTTTTTGATGCTGCTGCAAAACAAGTAGATCAATGCAGTATAATATACAAATTTGTTGTAAATTGAAGTTCTCTCTTAGATTGCTTTGTCTGTTCACTTTCTGTAAACAATTTAAAAAATATATGTTGGTTTTAATTTCTTGATTCGCTTATTCCATCCATTACATCTATTAGCACGATTGCTCAATAAATAGTCTCTACTATGAAATTCTTAATGTGCTGGACATTCTAACACACCCTTTCTTTATTACCCATTGCATGCAAGCCAGCATAAAGATCACCTAAAATGGATTAATTTATTGACTGATGTACATTTACAACATGCTGCTTGCTACTCAAGCCCATTACTTGAAACGTTGATTGTAATTAAACAGTCGAATGTGTACCCCCATTCACGTCAGATGTTCAAAATTAATTAAATACCATTCAAAAATCCGTACATAAATTCTTGAAACTACCTACGTCTAAGATTTTTAAGAAAAATGCTGCAAATATTTTGATATATGCCAGCGCTTAGGTGACCTTGTTCTCGATACAGATTCCCATATATCCAAAAGCGGAAGAATTTCGCAACATCGCGTTTCGTTTCGCCCGCTAGACACTCACATATGGCAGCAATTTAAGGGATGTTATCGGAGAAACCGTAGAACTTTCGAATGACAAATTTCGGGGCGCATTCCAGGGCAGGTCTTTTCTTTAAATCAGCCGGAAAGATAATAAATTTATGCGGTAGGTGTTGAAATTTTAGACACGCATGGCTGAGGCCCGAGCTCTCCGTTTGTTTTTTGTTTCCGTTTTGTCTCATATGACTTTTAGCCGCTATTTTTCAGAATTTATGCTTCTTTATTCAGACCAGATATATCTTAGAGTTATTAAAACGCCGTTTGTTTCGGAGAGACTGAACGTGTATTTACGACAGTTGTTCCCTGGTACTGTAAATTATCTTCGTGGAAACAACCAATTAACTTTCTCAGAAACTTCCAAGAAAGTTAACGAAAAGTTCGTGTTATGTCGATCATCTTTCATCTATTAATTCGAGTCAATTGTTTTTGTGTGGAAACTACTGTAATCAACATTTATTTTCTGGTGGACATTCTGCAGGGCCGTTGAGGGTTGAAATTGAATGTTAGGGTAAATGAGAGGTTCAAGTATATAATTTTCGAAATATAAAGCGGCGTTGAAGGCTACTAGAGAATTTCATATTTGAAATTATAGGGAAATCGTGTAATTTGAATAAAAAATTACTAGAAATCAATACCTTTCTAGGTGTGGCATACGAATTCTATGGAAATTGGAATGTGCTTGTAATTTTTTTATTCGGTTAACAGATTAAATGTATTGGTACATTCCGATAACGGCAAAATTATTATTATATAGGGTACAGCAAACAGAAAAATCTATAATTGCTTTAAAACCAAAGTAAACTGTATGTGTTTGGAAACTTACACAGTACGAAATTAACTTATAGAATATTAAATACTCAAACGTGTATGTATTCCTGTGATATTAGTTTGTACGGTATAGAGATTTAATGAAATAATGTAATTACTAACTAAGAAAGTTTTATTTACCCAAGGAAAATTGCTGGCACAAACAGATTCGTGCGATGGAATTTATGGACTAATGTAAATGATAGCATTTAAGGCAGAGGTTGTCTCAATAGTAAATCTAAGAAATTCTTCTATGTATTAGCCATGTATCTCATAGTTTTAATCAAGTAAATCAGACATGTAAAGTGTATTTCACACAGCACCAAGTACGGTCGAGGTGTACTCTCGTGTCTGCCGACAAAATGTGGGGTTATTTTTTTGTAAAACTACGTCAAATTCGCCTGGAGATCCCATTTTTAGCCACACAAAGAGCCACCATACGTATAGGGCCATATGTTAGTATTAATTGGCACAGAGTAAAACGTTTTGGACACGCTTATATACGATTCCGTTTCGCGTCACAGTGGCGTTTTCAATCTAAACATACATTTACGGTTGAAGTGCGTATAAAACCGGGCTCCACTAGTTGCACTGGCGAAGCAGATTGAACCGTTGGTGTATACTAGAGCTACAATCCGAGGAGGTCGAATGGAGGCCTGTGTCGTCGGAAAACACAAATTGGAGGCTCGCAGCTAAAAAAATCGAGGGCTTAGCTGAAGAGCATGTGTGTGCTCAAATTTGAAAGCTGCAAGCAGAGAAGATTAGATATTGTGCACATTAAAGCAATGAACACAAATACCAGTAACATTAGAGTTGTTACGAGTCAATTATTGCAACTAAACAAGCTTCAGAGGTGTCCATGCAGTTTACAAGTTATGCACATGTTCGGTGAACAGTATAATATGAAAAAATTGATAGAAAACGCATGACTGTAGCTACTATATTCTTGTCAAGAGAGAAGGAATCCATTTTCAAATATGTCGATTTTATTAATTTGATTAACAGGTAGAAATACTTATTGATATTGTTACATATACAATTTTCTACAAAATGGATGTCTTTATTTGTTCCGTGACAATATTGTTTTATACTGTGGCTGTGGAAAATAAACCGTTCTGGACGTAATATGCCATTGATATCTTTACTAGATAGTTTTGTAATTTTTAATTAAAACAGGTTCTTACAATACGTATTCAATATTCACAGTTTTTATGAGAAGTGAGAATTAACAATTGCCTTCGCATCAGTAGCATCACTGCAATTAGCTCCATGATTATCAATTTTTGCGTTTGTCAATTTGTTTAGTAAAATTAACTACTCAATTTTCAAGGAATTTATTTAAAATGATCATAATTTCCATACTTAATTTAGATGTTACTTCTCATTATGTAATTTTGGCTCAATAACATAACTGTGGAACAAGCATTCCCACTCTGCGATTAAATAAAACCCAGCTATTTTCGGAAAAACGGATTTCGGTCACTTTTTGACAAGGTGTAGGGATGGGCGCGTGACGTGAAAACAGTCGTGTCACGTAGTGTCACGGCGTGTCACGTCGTGAGCGTGACTAATATTTGAAAATCGTGACGTGAACGTGAGTGAACGTGAGCCAAAATTTCCAAGGCGTGATTCACGTTTCACGTTAATTTCACGTTAAATATTTAGTAACAAATAAAAAACTGCAGGGTGCAGCAACTTTTAAATTCATTAAAACACAAATTGTGCCAAACAAGTTACATTATGTGGCTTTATTTTTGGACCCTAATTATAAATCCTTAAAGTTCATACCTTCACATAAAAGAGAAGATTATAATGCAAATAAAACTATAAATGATAATGATGAAATACATAGCAAACGACTCAAAACTGGTACATCAGCATCAGATTCTTATCTTTCTACACTTAGAGATAGCTCTGACGATGACACATGTAATTAGAATGATGTCGAAACAGAACTAAATTAGTATGATAAATTAAAATTCGGAAATGTAGATGACGTTTTAGGATTGTGGAAAAACAGTGTAAATACGCCACTGTTAAAAAAACTCGAGAAATTTTAAACATACCGGCAAGTTCCGCTACAAGCGAAAGAGTATTTTCTACAGCTGGGCGAATTTTAGAAGAGCGCAGAATTCGACTTAACGCTGAAAATGTTGATTACATATTATTTTTAAATCAACATTTTAATGTGTAGATGAACTTATTATTCTAATAAAAGTAATGGTTTGTTTTGTATACTCGGCTAACGCTGAAAATGTTGATTACGTTTTATTTTTAAACCAATTTATTGTGTACTTGTGTAGATCAACTTATTATTTTAATAAAAGTAATGTTTTTTTTGTATACTCGCCTTAACGCTGAAAATGTTGATCCTTGTACGTAAAAGTACTTCAAACCTACGAATTAAAAGTGTTGCCTAACAACATATATTTTTTGTACTCATACCAATAAGGGAAACGTCAATTCCAATGACAGCTGCAAGAAATATATTTGCGAGAAATCAGTATTTATCCCTTGTCGAAGTTGTTGTAGTCAATTTTCATTGTTTTCTTTTTATGTCAACTATTCTGATTGCACGTAAATTATGTCAGGTGCAAAACATATTTTTAGATCTCTTTTGGGTTTTTTCATTGGTTTTAAATTTGAACATTCTGTTCTATCTGAATTTAAATTTTGAAATAAAAGCTGCGTGTCACGTCGTGAGTGGCGTGTCACGCCGTGAACGTGAGTGAACGTGAGCGTGAACGTGCGTGAACGTGACTGTTTAAAGCAAGCGTGAAACGTGCGTAACGTGAGCGAAAATTCACTCACGCGCCCATCTCTAACAAGGTGTTTGCTCCTGAATGTTAATATGTAAAGATATTTATACATATATACCAACGTTTAACAACTGTCAGTTGTTGTCAGGATTATCACTCGTCCCATCTTTCATCCCCCGCGTTTTGGAGAAATACCAAATTTGCCTGTATTTTACTATATTCGTATTTAAGCCATTGGCATCCGCTCACCATTGATGTACTCGCAGAGCCGAACTACAAGTATAAGTGAATTTTTATATGAGCCGCTCAGATTTTCTCAACTATGTTAAAAATGATACATACTGAGCTTGTTAAGGCGGCAAAATCTAATTAAAAATATACATTTAAATTTAAAGAAGATCAATAAAGATGGATGACATTTTCCTGAACTTCTAAAAGAAAATACATATATATTTGTATTAATATACAAGTTGATTGTAAATTATGGGCCAGTTGATTTTCCCCTAATAAGATACAGAACAAAGGTGGATGATATAGCACGCCTTATCGCCAGCTTGAAGTGGTGATGGGCCGGCCACTTAGCAAGAGAGGCAGACAATAGATGGACTAGGAAAATGACCGAGTGGAGACCACGACAGTGAATAAGAAGTCGCAGCAGACCAAGACTGAGATGGAAGGACGACATAGATAAAACAGCAGGGAAACTATGGTCCCGATAAGCTGCGGACAGTACAACACGGAAAAAGCTTGACTAGGCATATATCCAACAATGGATCACTTAACTGTAGATGATGATGATGACAATGAAGATGATGATTTCCCCATTGTTATGACAGATAGAAAACAATTTTATATAGAAGACCTATACGATTCTAGATGGCAAATGTTTTAGGGAACGAACAGAAATATCTGACTTCAGGTTAAACCGAAAGTTTAATTATTTTTCCTTTTTCTTATTGACGACCCAATTTTTTTAAATTAATTTTATAGTTTAGGATATTAGCCTTAAAAAATTGTACTACTACAACTATAGGCTTAATGTTAATAATTAACGAGATATTAATATTAAAAGTATTCTAAGTGCACAGAAACAGTATTACTAATTAAAGTGAAACTGATCGCATACGGCCATAAAATAATGACAGAAAAACAAAGAAACAAATAACTAAATAAATGCTTAATATTTGTCAAAATACGATTAGGTACGTTGAACAGATCTGTTACAAATAAATTCGTTTTCCAATCAAGACCGCGTGAATATGCTAGAAGTATAGTTTTTGTTGTTATTTGCTACACGAAAAATTTATTTGTACACAAAAGAAAAAGAAAATAATATATACTTCACAACACGACGGTTCAGTAATTGTCTAGTAGTGTAGCAAATTTTCGCCAGCTAGTTCCTGAGCAGGAATGGGGAGGGGGGGGGGGTTGTCAGGAAGCGTCACTGGTTCGAGACGGTCCAAACCAGAAAACCTACAGGTGTTCGTGTAAGTTCCTAAACCACTTAGCTGTTTCATAAAAATAATAGGAGACAGAAAACACCATAGCTTGAAATAACCTAATTATTTATTTACAGTTGTATACATACAAACTCTGCACCATACTCGAAAAAAAGCAACACAAATCTGTGATAGAATAAATTGTTTGTAAATGGAATAGTAGATGTAATTTTAGTTTTACTTATAAAATGTACAAGGTTTTTATGTCAATAAATTGAAGTCAGAAACGGAACTCTTCGATCTTAACTCGCAATTCGCTCGAGTACACGTATCTCAACTGTACGGTAGTGACTTAAACATTAGAACTGCGATAACGGAATACGGGAGTTCTCAAGTTCTCATTAAATCGCTTCAACGCTCAATTAATTTACCTACTCGCGATCTATTCGAATTGGTAACATTTCGCCTAGGGGTATTCCACTTAAAATTGTGTATATTCAGCGCTCATAAGGTGTTAAATTGCAATATTCAAGCTCCCGATAAACCCTCGCAAAAAGGTTTAGTTAAATTTCAAAATGTTGAGTTACTGAACGCGACCAAACTGCAAAAAGGCAGCATTGCCAATCGAAAAAAATATTAAATACATAAAATGAAAATAACCTATTCCGCATACATTACTGCACGAGGTGAACGTCGCAGATAGCTACACAGAATTTTCTTAATTTCTCGGTAACATCGGTCAGGAATATTACCATTAAACAAGGTAGGCACATCGCGTAAGCTTTCACAAAACTAGCCCGAATGATATTTCTAGTTTAAACGATGAGATGACTAGCGCTAGCAGATACCTGGGGATGCCCAGTAGCGCAGCTTCGTCAGAGCAGCCATGCAGGGTAGTTACACGGAGATGCTGTTCACTAGTTGAAATAGCCTCAAGAGTGGCGGGCTTTTCTCTAACTTTCATACGGGTAAGAAACCTTGTGGCTGTCACACTGGTGAAAAGTCGTTCATTCGAAGACTACCACATGGGTTGAGCGTTGCTCAGAACGGCGTGGGGGTTTGGTCCTCCAGGTATTTTGGCAAGCAACAGCAATGTCACAGACATAATTGAACCCAAAAAAATGGAAAACGAAGTAGGAGTACTAAGCGTACCAATTAGGAGACCTAAAATTTACACGATATCTGAATTCGACGTTCGAACGAACCATAAATAACATACCAGAGATGTTGGATACGAGTGAGTAATTTTCAGAAATACATAATTATTCCAGTATAACTGGCTTTATTCCAGCAATATCACACAACATTTCCTAAGGCTGATCACAGAATTCACTAATAATTTTGGAATTACTTGATCCACATAAAGTAAAAATTCCAAACCACATGCAGCTCCAGAAGGAAATAATCTTACGAAATCAGTCTCATCAAATCCCCTAAATATCCACGGATTTTCAAAATATCCCAAAAATGAGTATACAACCAAATCTACACCTAGAAACTGCAGGTCACTCTAAACCTCTAAACTGCATCTGTATGTGTTTTAGGGAAAAATTATACAAAACTATTCTTGACTGCATCTAAATGATTTCAACACTGTGTCATTGTGTCAGAAAAATTCTCAACGACCGGCTGAAATGTATTGAAATTGTTACCCAACAAACCAACAGCCGCATCCTCGTACATTTGCTAAACTGGAAATGAAATTGCACGCGTGCGGTTTTTCTACAAATACAGGAAATCCTAAACGTAGGCAAAATTGAAAGAGGGAATTTCCACATTTCAGAGAAAATCCGCATATTTCAATAAGGCAATAAGTTGTAAGCCTAACATAAATTACATGTTTATTTGATGGTTGTCATTTTTTCATAGCCTTTTCGGATTGTATTCAGATCAAAGTGCTATTGGCTACATAACTTTAAACGCTCATAGCTCGTGAATTATTAACCCTAGGTCTATAGCTGAATAATAGTTTTTTGAAGATAATTTCACAAAATATCAAAGTAATCTAAAAGATACAGCGTGATTCAAAGGAAAAACCAAAAACAATTAAACTTCCAGTTTAACCGGAAGTCGGGCATTTCTGTTTGTACTCTTAAAATATGTGTCACGTAAAATCGTAAAACTTGTATACCTATATACACAACACGGGATAGCTTATTGACTGGGAAATAGGTTTGAAATCTCGGATCTGGTTACATTAGCAAAAATTAATCAGCTTTAATAGTTAAATAATAAAACCACTTGTGTTTGTACGGTCGACAATCCAATTTATTTCCAAATCACTATTAAAGACCAAGGTAAGAATCGGCGTCAAACAATGGTGTACTCAAGATGTTTCTTAAAACTACTCGTGATAAAACGGCACATGCAATATGTGTCAATACCTTATACTATATTTTATATTTATATTAATTTAATGTAGTCATATTCAGTGCATTCGCAGTTTAGTTAAAATCTAACTTTTTAGTTTCTCAAAATGTTTGGTTGAATAAGATTATTCTATATATTTTTTGTTATTAAATAAATGGTCAAATAATAAAACCGAAATTGAGTTTTCACTATTTCGTTATGAAATTATGAAATTCTGTATCACTTGCGCTTCCACGGGGGTATGCAGTCGCCCTAATTTTGGTTGATCACACCTTTTTTCTTTGCTTTGCCCTCAGTATGTCTCATATTTTAATTTTCAAAAGGTGGAAGCCCTGGTTGTTGCAGTGAAGGGGCTATTTTTTCACATATTGGCTGGTGTATTTACTATGAAAAATAATATTTAAATGGTCTTTATGGTGTTATTATTATTATTACCTAATTTGATTCTCATTTTAGTCATCTAAAATTTAAATTAAACAATAATTTTAAATTAAATAAGCACTTAAAATGCATTTTATAATATACAATAGCAAAGTGCACATGAGAGGATTTTAAAGACAATATAACAAAACAATCAATTCAGATTTTTTTATCAGGAAGTAATAAAAACGCTAGAATGAATAGCTAAATATATTTTTTGAAATAGTTGCAATTTTATCAAAGATTAAAGCTTAATTGTTGAAATACCTATCTGGAGAATGTCGTTGTGGTACCAGTTTATGTTTGTGATTTAAAATTGTGTAAATTGTGTTTATGGGTAATTCAAATATTTTCTCGAAATTTTCTCTTCTTTAGATATGGAAAAAGATACAAGATTGTAGGAATTGTGGAAGTATTCGTTCAGAGACTAATTATTCTTTCTGTTTGTGAATATTAAACTTATTTGGGAGTATAAAATATAGTTATTGTATTGAGTATCTATGCAGAAATTTTAAAAATGACGTTGGAACCAATACATATCGGCGAATGGCTTATAGAAAACACGTAGTGTTGACATATTATTTCGACGACAGTTGGAAAACTAAAATCGTTTCATGAGAGTGAATCACCTTCAGTTTAAAATTTCAGAATAGTCCTCAGTTTTTGTATGAATTTTGAACTATTAATTAAAATTCAACAGATTAATATTTTTCTATATTAAGATGTGCATCTTTACAAAAGCATAAATAATTTCTTATTTTATGTAATATTTTTCTGAGATGAGATTATTCAACGATTTTTTAAATTTTTTGAGGTCTTCAGGACAAAATGAGGTACGAATGCGTATTGAATGAGTTCTTTCGCGACGTTCAACATTACATTGATTACAATATTATTATACCCCTTTTCCCTCTTATGAAAAGCAAATCTTGCCAAGTAGCATTCGAGTGCACTTCCATTTTTACTTTTCTTTTTTTATAAAAGGAGTTTCTATGAAAGGGAATTTAATATTAAGTTTGTGCTACAGTACAGTTGTATATTTTTAGCTTGATTTTTTTTTATACAGCGCTATTACACATTTTTCGATCACCCAGTGTCATCCAGCTGCATCAACGTTTGACCTGCTGGAATCGTTTCTGAGTCATATAACTGCAGTTATTACAATATGTTATGGTTATCTGCTGATAGTTTGGCTATGAAAATGTAGTAGACACCATTAGTACTAAGATTAACTCATTGATTATAGTTTAAACATTGTCGATTGCAGCTTGAGGGCCGAAGGAATGGTAATTCCTCATCATGGAATTATATTGTTGCAGTTTTATCGTCTGATACTGTAACTTATCTGGCTTTGTAGCAGAAAGCATGTTTTTTCATTTCATAGTAAGGGGCAGAAACCGTGTTTCTCTTAAGAGCTGATGATCTCCCTCCATTTTTAAAAATATTGCTGTGCCCCCCCACAGATCACCCGTGCCCCCCCCTCCCCCCCGGGGGCGATATGGTTCCCGTTAAGAACCACTGGACCTGACTGCACATTGTTTTAAATATTCTGTATGTAATGGCCACCTGTATAGAATCATAACCGCGCCTTGACGACGACGTATAGACGTTGATTACGTTTGTATACAGGGTAGGGTGTCTTGGAACTGTCAAGAACACGCCCGGTAGTCATGAATCCTGATTAATTCATCACAAAAAATGGCAATGAAAATAATGTATGCTGCTTAGTTTACTTAAACGAATTAAACGAAGACATTTAAATATGACAACACTGTTAGAAGATTTGCTACTATTTATATCGAATAAATAATAAAAGAACGGTTATGTAACCAGTAAAATAACTCAAAAAGTTAACAACTACTTCTTGACTAAATAGTGATTGACAAAACTGACGAAATAAATAACTGATATTTTGGAAATCACGTAAACCGGGTCTGGCATTGTTGCTGGAATTCGCTATAAGCATGAAACTCTTGCTTGCAACACAGTTTAAAATTAGTTGTGTTTGAATTGTTGCTTTAATGTTTAAAAGACTACATTTTTCATAATTTGTTATAATGATATCCCGATTTATGATACCGAGAATTGTAACGTAGAATCGCTTCTACGCGAAAACTAAGCATGGAAGAGAAAACGTTTATTAGAATTTTCACTCAGAATTAATCAGGCCGCATGGCCACCTTGCGTTTTATAATCATTTATAAGATACCTACTCTTAGAGCAGTAGATTGGAGCAATTTGAAAAATAAGATTAAAACAAACTGTAGGTATACCAACACACGAATAGCTGCTGAATAAGGAACAAATACGAACTATTTGCGAGCCACAGTTCAACGGCGTTATACAAAAATGCTCATTAATACTCAAAAGAGGCTTGCATTAAGCTCTACAGTAAATGGAATATATTACGATACAATTTATTAAAACCTTTTCCTGAATTTGCTTGGGCTGATTATTACAGGTATTTATCAGTTTAATCCTATTATTGTAAAATACCAAAAGTAGCTGCACGTCAAGTTCTTAACGAAGAACAGGTATGTACTTACAATGGGCGATAATAAAAAGACTTAAATTTAAAAGTCTCGGAAGGTAAAGCGCATATAATTAATGTTAATTGAAACAAAGGATTCATTAAATCGAGAAAGTTTTCCCATTTCCTTGCAAGATAATGAGAAAAAGTAGGAACTTATTCTCAGGCACAGAAACAGGTTTCTCTCCAACAAATTTCTTTTCGCAGAGCAGATGATTGTGTTCTTAAAGATAAATTTTATTTAATGCTCGTAATTCATAAACAGGAGCAAAGTGGTAATCCGGTTAAATATAACCTGCCTTACAAAACTCTGACATTCCATCCACTCATAATGGTTGTTTTGCATCTCTAGAATACTTTACTCTCGTTGCATAAAAACCGACACTTGTAATAAATACAATTTCATTCTGACCATTTTCAGTTTTAATTTAATCTGCAGAAGTTATGAAAGCTTGATGTAGTTACTGTATTGCTGTAACTAAGTTTTAATTTAAATTGGAGGTCTTGGGTTACTTCTGTCGGTTTGTTTTGCCCCGTTCAATAAAAAACTTTTTATGGTATTTCGTAAATTATATACACGTTTTGGAAAGCGTTCCTTTATTTTTGTTTTTGTTTGATGAGATGACGTTTAGACTTGAATCTCGACTTATATTTATGCCATTTTTTAAAATATTAAAGTAAAATCATAATAAACAATGAATAATGTGAAATTACAGTGATTTTTTTTTATGAAATGAGAATAAAATTACAATTATGCTACAGTCATATATATTAAATGCGAAAAAAAATCGATATTAGTGTCTGCAGTAAAAAAAAATATAACAAAATGTACATAACAAGTATAAGAATTAAATAATCCTTTTCTAGTAGAAGGCTCTAGTAATTTGTGAAATGGTAACCAAAGTTAAAGGAAATTCTAAGATAAGTGAAGCTTCGTATTTATTAAAATCGAAATATGCAAATGACTCCATAAACTAATGTTCTAACAACATTCTTTTTCAAATAATTCCTTCTAAGTTTAATAGTTATATATATCGATAAAAAATCTATGAGGGCCAGCAAATTTGATAAATAGAAATTCTTATGATGGTAATATCAAGATTTTTAGAATAAAATAAAAGGTTGTGTTGTGACCACTGGACGTTCTCAGAGAGAGAAGTAATAAAAAAAGTGATTATAATCTTCAACACTTCAATATAAGCAGGATAGCGAGGTATCAGTTCTCAAATAGTTCGCAACAAGTAGCGTTCAACGGGTCAGTTGAGCTACTCCGGAGAAGGGGTAAGTTGACACTGAAAAGATCAAAACAAAATTAGGGCGCCACTTACACTGCAGGGAGATATCTCCAAAATAAATTTATCAGACACAGGTTCTTTGATAAGCTGTAACCTGCTATAGAAAGAAAAAGATAAAGATACGGCGCAATTAACGTGACATTTATTTCCAATAAATGTAGGTAAATAATATAAGAGGGGAGTTCCTCGTACCCCAATAAAATTTTGAATTTGTTATTTTACAGAGAAGGTACATAAATAATTGAAGCGAACTCAATCTCAAACCCACGACGTGTACACGTAGCGTTCATAGCGTAACGTGTATATTTTAATTTCAAATGTAAACTTAACGCACGAGTAAACAAATAACTAAGTACGTAGGTAAAAAGAAGGAGAGGGCGTCCCAAGACGAGATAGACCGACGAGATAGAAGAGATGGCTGCGAAAAACTGGATGGACAAGGCACAAGGCAGGTCCTTCGGGATGCAAACAATGGCTATTTGGATTTGGATTTGGACGTACGATATACACATACAAAATTATTGTACATCAATAAATGGCAAATATCACATAAACAAGAAAATTAAATATCGTAAGTTCATAAACTTGTTCACTATAATAAATTTTGAAATGAAGCAAAAATAGCAGTTAGAGTAAAGCAAAGTGGTAGTCTATCTGTTGAATCCAGAGTCGATCAAGGAAATGTTTGTGGATTCACACTCGATTCGTGCTGAATAGGACGGTAGGAGCGTAGCCAAGAAGAACAGACTACAAAAATGAAGATGAAATCGAAGTGGAAGGAAACAGTTAACGTGTATAGTTCATTCAGATTCAATATAGAGCAAAATCTGCAACCCAAGTTACAAATATCAGCAGTAAGTTGATTACTAATATGATTTTATTAAAATTTAGATCAGAGAGACATGGCCTTGTTTCTGTCTTTATTAATGTCAAAATCAATGTGTCATTCTTTTAGTGTGAATCTTTGCTTAAGGAGGCCATTTGCAACATTTTTTAGTGGGTAAATTTATTCTCAAATCACATTCAGCAGATTTCGTTTAGGAAGACATCGCACAATTTTCTAATTTCAAACTTTGCAAATTTGACATAAACTTACCTTTATATTATACTACGTACACTTGTGCTCATAAAAATGGAATAAGTACACTTACTGTTGGACTGATTTGAAAAGTCGTATTATTCGCATTATTAAATAAATTTTTGTGCGGTATTCCTATTTAACTATTTTCTTGTAATTTAATACAACAAACAATTTCACTTCATCGATGTTTCAAACCAACCGGTATTACAAAATTAAAATATTACAAAAATCGGTTGCAATACTTGTATTCCATTTTTATGAGCACAAGTGTACATACATGATCTACATTTTAATAAAATCAAATTAGTAATCAACTGACTGCTGATATTTGTAACTTGGGTTGCAGATTTTGCTATATCTTGAATTTTAATTAACTATAGAAACTAATATTCTAGATTGTAGAAATTAAAAGCCTTGGCACTACAAGACGCGATTAGCGTATAGAGGTGGACAACTTTCGAAAAAACTCACTTCAGGTTTAGATCGGCTTAGCAATCCATTTTCAGGCCCATCTGGAATAATATGAAAGTACTTACTTATCGGGAATCATCTAAAATAAGATGAACAATGCGTAAGAGCAAGTTGCCAACATGTGTTTCAAGCCTGAGTTTACAAGAAAAACGCTGTCTCCTTATAAATCCACCAGATTGTGTTTTTCCAGATTCCCTGGAATATCCACCTATAAAACTTGGGAAATAAAGCAATCACCTAATTATAAATCTTTTACAAAAACCAGGCACGAGGTCTTTGAAAATTTCAGTGGTAACCGAAAGTGCTTTTTTAAATTAATTAGTTGTAAAAACGAAGTCAATAATCGATAAGTCTAAACTAGCGGTAGATAAGCAGTTTTACCACCACAGTAGGGCGAAATAACTCTAGAAAACCTGACCGCAGAAGGAAGTTACTAAGCAAGCGCGTTAGGACTCACCTTGGAAAAATTAATAAGTTTGCGAAATAGAGTAGACGGTACATAAAATCCAACAGAAAACGTCTGAAAAGCTAAGACAGTACGGGATATCATGCGCTGTTAACGATCAGATAGGTCAAATTATGTAATAACGGTAATGAACTTGCAAATAAAGTCACACCTGCGGGACAATAGGCTATACACTAACAGTCACTGTATATGAACATACCTAACCTCCAAAATTTCGAGCAAACACTTCGTAATTTGGAATAGGTATCAAAATAACGCTCTCAGTGGAATTTAACCAAATCAGGAGAGACCACATTACTCAGGAATGGAGAAGGCGAGAGCCCAAATTAAACGTAACTACCGCTAAAATAAACGTTAGGAGCAACAGATAAAGCACCCTATATCCTTTAAACACAACCTAGCAATTAAATAGTTGTTCGCGAACACTACAGGTGAGGTAGATTACTAGGGCTAATATTAGGAAATAAAGCGAAAATGGAAGCTTATCTCCAAACGAACATAACAGTGTTTTGAAAAATTAGAAGTTTAGCCGAAACGTGTGTATTTCATATACCAGGAAAAAATAAACAACCTTTCAATGGTTTGATGTTTCTCAAAAATCCAAATTAAAAAATTGTGTAAATATCGTCATTACATGTTACTTTGTGTAAATCTGGATCTACACACTGTTATCATGGGTCCTAGTGCAGCAGTGAAGGCTTTGTAAATTGTACGCGGGGTTCACGCAACTTTTTAGGTCTAACACCGGTAAATCGCGCCACAGCACCAAATTACCGAAATTTTTAATAATTTAATCAGTTTCGGATTCTTCCGAATGGTTTTATTTTTACAGTGCAAATTGGTTTGATGTGGGGTTAGCACAAAATGATGACTTTAACACGTCAGCCAAAGTCATTTTGCTATTTCAAACATTTTACAATCCGAAATAATGATTTATTAATAAGAAAATTTTATTGTAAAGGGCCAGATATATAGAATGCGAAATTTTCGATTTTTTAAATCTAGAGTTTAATAATTCTAGGAGAGAAAAATAAAAACAGATTTATTAAAGTGCTCGTGGCAAATTCCCAGCGGCACATGATATATTTTAACTATTAATATTCACAAGACAGTGTATTTGTCAATTCTATATAACTTTGTACGTGCTTATTGTAACCCTCTTTGTTACTGGTTTTTATTTATGGACAAATTCATTAATAATGGATTCCGGAAAGGAATTTCTATGATGAGGAGCCGAACAAGTGGGTCATAAACTTCACAACTGACTAAGATTCATATACGTTAATTGCAATTGCAGGAAGAGCCCCGAGTGACGCGTCTGCACGGATATTAAACTCGAATCCGAAGAAAATAAGACAGAAAAGATGTTAAAACACAGGGAAGTCCGCATGGGTTTACTCGGTAATACCCTAGTTACTGGCTCCCCACTAGGGTGTTTACCCCATTGGGGTAGTTATTCAGCCCTTACCTGTCTGCTTGTAACATTTATGTCTTTTTTTATAGTCCAATTACGAAGAACACCAATAAAATTCCTTAAAAGAGCGCAGGAGAAATTCATCTGCGTCTCCGGCTGAATCCCGGAAATATCGCTAAATTTATTTTGGGAAACACCGACGCGGAGACGGTGATATGAGATTGAATACGAGCCGTGCGAACGTGTTTTCTGTTAGTGTAAATATTGTTACGTTTTCTCGAGTGTTTCGTACATTTCGGAAATTCTTATGATGATGATTTACAAACAAGTTTGTGTTTGGGCTATATGGCTGTTTTATAAATGAATTCCATAGGGTAAATGGGTATTAACAATCACACCTTTTACACGTGAATGGTTCATTCTCACGGTAGTGCTTCTTATTTATTTGATTAAGTGATTAATTATTGGAAATAACTGTAGCACATTGATCTGCAACAGATATCCATTCTAGATTCCTAAACTATTTACTATGCACATTGTCCAAATACGTATGTAATAGGTTAGTACGATATCAATTTTAGCATAGCTTCGAGCAAATGCGATTGGTGTAAATGATAAACAGATACTTGTAATGTTTGATAGTATTAGAAATAAAATTGATTCAACGTCAATCTGCACAAGGTCGACGTTTATACGTCTATAAATGGGTTGTTACAATCGTCAACATTTACATTCAATTCCTTTTAGTTGTATTATCTCATTCTGAAAGAGAAACAAGGCAACCGTATGTTTTAGTATAGTGTAGTATAAGTAATATATGGAGTTTCATAAATTAATTTGAATATAAATTTTAGAATTTTTGTAGCAAATTAATATCTTAATTGCATTTTCAACATTTTAGAAATAATGACTTTTAGATTTTAAATTATGTTAAACAGCGTTGTCTCATGTTCCTCTCATCCTTCGTCGTATCTTCATGTCTGAAGAATCGTGACAATATGTCCATGTACATTTGTAGATTATACTTTTCCATTGTTGTCGAACTTCCGCATCGCAAAGACTCGATTGTAATGAACTTCCGGTGATCGCCTTTATTTGGTCTAACCATCGTGCTGGTAAAGTATCTCTTGATCTTTTGCCCTCAACATTCCCTTGCACGATTAGTTTTTCCAAGTTATCATTATCCCCTCGGGTGATATGGCCGAAATACTGAAGAATTTGTGTTCTGCAGATGGTGGACAGATGGTCATTGAGAATTGACACGTTTGTTCTTTGAGCTGTTCATGGGATGCGTACTGCGAAGCATCTTTCACCAACACCGGAACCTCTCGGAAGTTTTGAAGGTCCACGACTCAGATGCGTAAGAAAATATTAAGAAGACTAAGGCTCTGACCAGATCCATTTCTGTGTTTTTAGTTATTTGTCATCACTGTTCGTGCTATTGCAATACGTGTTCTCACTTCTGATTAGGAACTCCATGTGGTAGTTATTATGGACTTCAAGTATATAAACTCATTTACTATTTCGATGTTTGGCATCTGGTTATTTAACTCTATTGTGCTATTCCTGTCAATTATCATAATCTTGGTCTTGTCCAAATTATTTTCGTAGAGACCACTATTAATACGTATTAGGTGATTTGGATCTGCAATTTCTCTAAGCACTGACCACTGATCAGATTATTTTGTAGTCTTTTGTTAATTATTCTTAGTGGTATGTTGCTAGCGTGTTATGTCATGTTAAGTCCACTATCGCCGGGTATCCTAGAGGTAAGAGAGATGTAAAAATTTGAACAGTTTGGAACTTAGTCAAGAACTCTATAGTAACTCTCTTGTTTGGGATTATGTCTTAATTTACCGAATTAATGGATGGCATAATAACGGTTTCGAAAGCGGTATGATCAAAATTAAAACGAACGCTGAGTTGCTTAGTCTACAAACACAAAACAATAAAAATAATTTGGACCATAGCAATTTCCAACAAATCGGAAGGATCTAATTTAGAATCACAAATGTTCGGTTATAGATGAAGCAGTAGAATAGTGATACAATAAATAAAATATATGGGCCTATTAGGTATACTACAGGTTCACCGATAATGTCCAAGAAAATGTGAATAATGTACAGGTGACCATATTTTGCGCGTTTTTTACTTCCCTCGTCTGAAAGATTATGCTGAGTTCCTCACAATGACGAATGCTATTTTGCCACATTTCAGGTATGAAATTGGATAGAGCTTCAATCCACAAATTTGCTGTTCGCTCTGGATCATCAGTCTCCACATTTATATTTTTGTTGCAATACTGTTGGCAATACCCCCATGCCAACTCAATGGGGTTATATTCACAATGATAGGGTGGGAGGCGTAATACATCTATACCATTCTTATAACAAATTGTGTCAATTTCATAGTTCACAGAGGCGTTTGGTAAAATGGGTTCTATCAGTCCCCACAGTTGTTTTTTGTATATGTAGGTTCAAAATCAATATTAAATTTTGTTAAGTAACCCTGCATTGTTGTTTTATTAGAAGAACGAGTTGGGGGCTGCTCAACGCGAACCGAATGGTATGGCGCATTGTCCATTATAATTACTGTTTTGAAGCCCTTGAACGTTAAAGCTGGAACTAACCTATTCGTAAGACATTCTTTAAATAAATCTCCAGCCATTGTTTTGTGATAATCTCTGTCATTGTTACAAGATCTTAAAAGTGTAGCGTACCAAGGTAATTGACTTAAAAACGCCGGTCGTGCAAGGGATGGTCATAAATCTACCCAAACTTGACACTAAGTGCAATTCTAAATCAACTGAAACTTGACATTAAGCGCAGTTCCAAATTTGTAAACGTCAGTGCTATCTAAAACGTGAGTGAAGAATGATCTATAAACGTCAGTGCGACATATGCCAACAAAAAGTGTTAGAACCCAAAGGTGATTTGTGTCTCCATCAAACAATGCGGACTAACTCGTCAAAAACGTCAAAGTATAAATTCGGAAAACAGCAGGAAGGATGTCACAAGCGTAGGAGCACCCAATAACAAAAGGAAGGGTTACGTAAATACCCTGGTGACCCAAATGTCCACAGCAATGACCAACCCTTGGACACAATAGAGTTGTAAATTCTTGAATATGAAAGAAGCCCATGCAATTTTATTATCGGAAGTAGCATCCCAAACTTGTCTGTCACAATAGAGCGAAGGGTGCTATTGAGTCCGGAAGAATGGACGGGATTCCTTCCATTCAAACAGTGGTTATATAAACTAGAGTAGCCTAGTTTTGGGGATCAGTCGTCTTAGATCAACGCGATCGCCTCACGTATTTGTATTTTGTATTTGCATTTGTGTAACATTAACGAATGTGTACGTGTGTATATTTGTTTATTTCTTTAAAGTTAAAATAAAGGAAGGTTATTGTTTTCCATAAACGTGTGTATTTTCACTGAACTAAATTCTACAGTAAAAATTGCTACGCATCAAATTCCAGGCAAATAAAAACTAAATTGGTGACCCCAGACAAGTAACACAACGGGCACCAACTAAATTGGTGACCGCAGACTAGAAACCGAACATTAAATAAACAAATCAGTTCTCAGTGTTATTTACTTCGGATTCACGAACTAAATTGGTGATTCCAAACAAGTAACAGCATAAATTAGGGAATTAAAAACTCGCGTTCGCGTTAATTCGTTACTCCAAGTGCTAGTGAACTAAAATTAAGTGAACCGCTACTTCACAATGGAAACTCCAGAAGGCAACACATCTGTCACTACCAACAACGCCAACAACGAATCAACAACCAGTTCAATTGACAGGACGAATATCAGAGTACCTCCATTTTGGCCAACCAAACCAGCGCTGTGGTTCGTTCAATTAGAAGGGCAGTTCGCGCTCAACAACGTGACACGAGATACCACCAAATATTATTACGTAAGTGCCAATCTCGATAATAAACATGCGCAAGAAGTCGAAGACATCCTTACGAACCCACCGCGGCAAGATATGTACGAAACGCTAAAACAGGCACTAATTAAGCGCCTATCCACTTCCCGTGAGCAGAAGATTAAGCAACTCCTGGAGCACGAAGAGATAGGCGACCGTACACCGTCCCAATTTTTGAGGCACTTGAAAAATTTAGCAGGCGGTGAAGTACCAGATGATTTCATTCGTACGCTATGGATTGGACGACTCCCAGACAACATGCAGGCAATTCTAATGACTCAGGCAAGCAGCAACCTGCAATCTGTAGCCACCTTGGCAGACAAAATTGCCGAAATCACTCCCAGAGCGTTCCAAGTAGCATCCACTGTTTCACGCGTCGAAGATGAAAGAATAAGTGAACTCTGCAAGCAGGTCGCTGAATTATCCCAGCAAGTTGCGCGGTTGAGCCGAGAAAGACAGCCGCGAAATATATATATTTCGTATGAATTTTATACATTGGTAATACAATAATAATACATTTACAATATATGTTCTTAATTACAATACAAGATTTATGTTATGCAGCCATGATAGTGCCATTGGTGTTAGTTCATAGATTTCCATCAGGGTACCATTAAACGCGGTGGTGGGACATTCCTGGGTGATATGTTCCACTGTCTGTATTCTTATGTCGCAGTTCGTACAGGCGGGGGAGTCGATGAAACCCCATCGGTACATCATCTGTCCGCTTCTGCCGTGGCCAGTTCTAATCCGGTTTAGCAGAGTCCATTGCCTTCTGGGAATATTGAAGCCAGCTATTTTCTTTGTCGGATCGTCTACGAGGTGGGAGTTGTGCACATCTCGTTCTATCCATTCGGTTCTCCATAGCTCTTCAGTGCTGAGGCCGCCATCTCTTAGGATTCTTGCCGTTTGCCATGGCGGTAATCGGGATTTTAATCTTAAACAGTCTTGTGATATTTGGTTGGTGTAGGAGTGGATAGGTAGGAGAGGGTTTTGGCAGCATTTGTCGTATTCTCTTGTTAGAGCTGTTTTACGTCTAAGGGCGGCCGGGACAATATTGCAGAGTACAGGCAGCCATTCTGTTGGAGTTGATTTCACTGTGCCAGATATAAGCCTCATGGTTTGGTTTAGCTGTGTGTCAATTTTGTGAGTGTGTTTGCTGTTAAGCCATACCGGCGCGCAGTATTCAGCTGATGAGAAAACTAAAGCGAGTGACGATGTCCTAAGCGTATCTGCATTTGCTCCCCACTTAGTGTTGGTGAGTTTCTGGATAATGTTTATCCTTGTTTTTAATTTGGCAGATAGTTTTTCTAGATGATGTTTATAGCTGAGGGTTCTGTCTAGAATTACCCCAAGGTATTTAGGGGTGTCATTGTGCTTCAATCGGGTCCCTTTGAATGAGATATTTAGTTTATAACGTGCTTGTCTATTGTGCAGGTGAAAAGTTGAATCTTCGGTCTTATTTGGATTCGGTTGGAGCCCCCATTTGGAAAAATATTTGTCCATGGTTTCTAAGTCTCCGGTAAGTTCCCTTTCTGTTAAAGCGATGTCTCGGTGTTGGGAGCATAAAGCTAAGTCATCAGCGTAAGCGAATTTTTGTGAGCTTGTTTCAGGCATGTCTGATGTGTAGACATTAAAAAGTAGCGGGGCCAGTACGGATCCCTGTGGTAGGCCATTGTTTAATGACCGAAATTTGCTTTTAGTGCCGTTCAGGTGCACTTGAAAAAGGCGGTCGCTCAGCATTGCGTTTAAAATTGTTAGGAGGCTTTTACAGGGGATTACGTTGAAAACTTTCTTTAGAAGGCCCTCTTTCCACACTGTGTCGTACGCAGCAGTTAGGTCTATGAAAGCGGCCGAGGTTTTAAGGTTGCTTTGGAATCCATGTTCAATGTACGAGGTGAGGGCTAGCACCTGGTCGCAGCAACTTCTTCCTGGTCTAAACCCAGCCTGCTCCAACGGGATGGCCTCATTTATTGTTTGTGATATACGGTTGTAAACGAGTCCGCGAAATAATAGCGCCACACGGTATCGCTCCAGGTCGCAATCTACGACGAGGGTCTGCTGGTATCATCGGAAATTCAAAGAAAATGCCACGAAATGCACGAAACCGTGCAATTATTCAAAAAACGAAGTAAGGAGCTCTTAATAGCGGCAACTGACTCCTTGTCTAGCAACCGCCGCTTATTTCTCACAGACGTGTCAACGAAATGGCTTTTTCTTATTGACACAGGGGCGGATTTATGTGTATTGCCGAGAACATTTTTAAAAGGCCCGCGCTCGCGAACCGATTATGAACTCAGTGCGGTAAACAACTCGACAATTAATACATATGGACATGTAGTGTTAAATTTAGATTTTAAGCTGAGGCGAACATTTTCGTGGAAATTTGTCGTCGCAGACATCGATAAGCCGATAATAGGCGCAGATTTTCTCAGCCACTTCGGTTTACTTGTTGACATAAGAAATAAGCGCTTAATAGACAATGTAACACAGCTGAAGACAATCGGTGTAGTGCGTGAGTGTTTATCGCCCCAAATAAAAACAATTTCTGGCGACTCGGTTTTCCACCAGCTGATAGCAAAGTTCCCGGACATCGCGCGTCCGTCTGTGCTGCCCAAGGAAATTAAACACACCACGACGCATCGAATAATAACGTCAGCTGGACCTCCAGTCACATGCAGGCCTCGGAGACTCCCACCGGATAGGTTACACGCAGCCAAGAAAGAGTTCCAATTTATGCTCGATCAAGGCATAGCTCGCCCATCTAAGAGTAACTGGTCTGCAGCACTTCACCTGGCACCCAAGAAAGACAGTGGATGGCGACCCTGTGGGGATTATCGAGCACTAAATGCAAGAACTCTTCCTGATTGCTATCCTGTTCCACATATCGAAGATTTCGCTCACAACCTTTTTGGTTGCAAGGTCTTCTCGACAATCGATCTGGTGAGAGCCTTTAACCAAATCCCGGTTCACAGCGACGATATTTGCAAAACAGCAATTACAACTCCATTCGGAATGTATAAATTTCCTTTTATGAGTTTTGGCTTGAAGAATGCTGCCCAAACGTTCCAGCGTTTTATAGATGAGGTTACCAGAGGACTCGACTTTTGCTACGCATTTATTGACGACCTGCTGGTAGCTTCCACATCTGAGGAACAACACCTGGAGCATCTCAGCCAACTCTTTGGCAGGCTAAGCGAATACGGAGTGCTGATCAATTCGGCGAAGTGTAACCTTGGCAAGACGAGCGTCAACTTCCTTGGGTACTCTATTTCCCACGAAGGCATTAAACCCCCAGAAGACCGCATCGAGGCTATAAAGCAAGTGCCCCAGCCTAAAACAATCAAAGAGCTGCGCCGTTTTTTAGGAATGCTGAACTTTTACAGGAGGTTCCTTCCTAACGCAGCAGAAGTCTTGGCTCCATTAAATAAGCACTTGCAAGGGCCCAAAGCCAAACCGAATTCAGAAATTCAGTGGAACCCCGAGTCGGAAGAAGCTTTCTCCCGCTCCAAGACAACCCTGGCGAACGCTACCCTCCTGGCGCATCCAGCACCTGCAGCCCCAACGTCAGTTATGGTGGATGCATCAGATGTTGCCATAGGAGCAGTTCTGCAGCAGCAAGTGGCCGGAACATGGCAGCCCTTAGCATTTTTCTCGAAAAAGCTAAACACTGCTCAGAAAAAATACAGCGCCTACGATCGTGAACTACTGGCAGCTTATTCGGCTGTAAAGCGCTTCCGCTACTTTGTAGAAGGCCGAAAGTTTACGCTCTACACCGACCACAAGCCATTAGTATACGCGTTCCAACAAAAACCAGAACGCGCCTCGCCCAGACAGTTCCGTCACCTGGACTTTATTGGACAATTTACGACGGATATTCGTCATGTCGCTGGAAGCGACAACATTCCCGCGGATACATTATCACGTGTGTCTGTTGCAGGTTGTACAGCAGCTTTTCCAGGCAGCCCAATTAATTACAAAGAGCTGGAAAAAGCCCAAGAATCAGATGCCGAGCTGAAGACATTCCTCCACCCTGAGGCCGTGCTAGCCTTGAAGAAGGTCTACTTTCCGGATCAGGATGCGGATGTCTACTGCGATTCGACTACGGGGACACTACGCCCTTTTGTCACAAAGCAGTTCCGACGCTCAGTGTTCGATGCCCTCCACAACCTCTCTCACCCCGGAATTCGAGCCACGACGCAGCTCGTCTCCTCCAGGTTTGTATGGCCCTCCATACGCAAGGACTGCAGCCATTGGAGCAAGACGTGCGTCCCATGTCAGCGCTCGAAGATCACCAGGCATGTAGCAGCACCCATGGGGAACTTTACCACGCCCTCCTCCATGTTCGAGCACGTGCATATGGACCTGGTTGGGCCACTTCCTTCATCGCTAGGCAATACATACTGCCTGACGTGTATCGACCGATACTCCAGATGGCCTGAAGCCATCCCAATTCCTGACATCACTGCTGAAACCGTGGCTAGAGCCTTCTTCAGCAACTGGATAGCTAGGTTTGGTGTGCCTCTGCGGATCACGACAGACCGCGGCCGGCAATTTACCTCCAACCTATTCAAGGAATTAGCCAACCTCTTGGGATCACAACACCTGCAAACTACGCCATACCATCCGGCAGCTAACGGCATGATTGAACGCTTTTACCGTCAGCTCAAAGCCGCAATTGAATGCCACACAGATACCAGGTGGGCAGAATACCTGCCAGCAGTTCTCCTGGGCATCCGCACAGCTATCAAGGAAGATCTCAACGCCACATCAGCCGAGATGGTCTACGGCGAGAACAACCGCGTACCTGGAGAATTCTTCACTGCTACGGAGGATGTACACGCAGCCGACTTCATAATCCAGCTCAGAGAGCATTTTGACAAGGTACGCCCGACTGCAGCTCAGCATCATGGCCAGCGCAAAGCATTCGTCTTCAAAGATCTCGCGACCTCAACACATGTGTTCGTCAGAAACGACGCCACGCGCAAGCCGCTGCAAGCTGCTTACAATGGCTCATTCCCGGTTATCTCTAGAGCAGCAAAGACCTTCAGTGTGGAAATCCGTGGAAAGCCGGCGACGATATCAATCGACAGGCTAAAACCCGCCTACCTTGCAGCAGAAGCTAAACAAGAGCAACCCGCAACCAGCACCGCGACGCACACTGACGCCGGAACATTCAATCAAGCTACAACCACCAGAAGTGGACGGCGAGTGAATTTTCCGGATTACTTCCGGTTTGCATAATCTCGTGGACTAATCCACTGCCAAGGGGGTCATGTAGTGTACCAAGGTAATTGACTTAAAAACGCCGGTCGTGCAAGGGATGGTCATAAATCTACCCAAACTTGACACTAAGTGCAATTCTAAATCAACTGAAACTTGACATTAAGCGCAGTTCCAAATTTGTAAACGCCAGTGCTATCTAAAACGTGAGTGAAGAATGATCTATAAACGTCAGTGCGACATATGCCAACAAAAAGTGTTAGAACCCAAAGGTGATTTGTGTCTCCATCAAACAATGCGGACTAACTCGTCAAAAACGTCAAAGTATAAATTCGGAAAACAGCAGGAAGGATGTCACAAGCGTAGGAGCACCCAATAACAAAAGGAAGGGTTACGTAAATACCCTGGTGACCCAAATGTCCACAGCAATGACCAACCCTTGGACACAATAGAGTTGTAAATTCTTGAGTATGAAAGAATCCCATGCAATTTTATTATCGGAAGTAGCATCCCAAACTTGTCTGTCACAATAGAGCGAAGGGTGCTATTGAATCCGGAAGAATGGACGGGATTCCTTCCATTCAAACAGTGGTTATATAAACTAGAGTAGCCTAGTTTTGGGGATCAGTCGTCCCAGATCAACGCGATCGCCTCACGTATTTGTATTTGTATTTTGTATTTGCATTTGTGTAACATTAACGAATGTGTACGTGTGTATATTTGTTTATTTCTTTAAAGTTAAAATAAAGGAAGGTTATTGTTTTCCATAAACGTGTGTATTTTCACTGAACTAAATTCTACAGTAAAAATTGCTACGCATCAAATTCCAGGCAAATAAAAACTAAAAAAGTAATCCACATCCATCAAGAAATCCAGAAGAGCATACAGTATGCAATACTGTGAACCGCTCGCCTTCTGATTTTCTTATTTTAAAATTTGTTGTCGGAAGATTTTCATTTACCCACGTCTTGGCGGGAGAACCGTTTTTATATATCTACGTCTCGTCCAAGTATACAAATTTTATGTTTGGGGAATCTTCTTTGTATCTTAAATACATTTTTAAGGATTTAATTCGTTCGCCGCTATATATGGCCTTTCGACAAGAATTTTTCTATTATTTTCCGTTTTATATTTATAGCCCATGGTTTTCAAAATTTTATATAACAATAATCGGGACCCTTTATACTCCAAAGTGTCCCGTGCAAATGTTAATAATTTTGTTAAAGTGAAATATTTCCCACTTCGTTTATAATCATAAATTTTGCGACCTAATTCTTCCCGAAAGAAATGGTCATAAAAAAATGGAGATTTTTTACGGCCACCGTAAGTTTTGGAAGTTTGTACTTCCTGGTCGGCATTAAAAGAGTGTAATATACGGCGGACAGTACATCTAGACACAATAATTAGTGTTTAAAATTTTGAAGTTAATTTTACCCAAAGAAATCTCAGCAAAGATATTTGAAAGTTTATCTTCTAGCTGTCGGCTACTTAAAGAAGGGACTAGGTTTTTCAGTTCGAGGAAACATTGGAATAGGGCGGTTTTCAATTTCTTGTCGAGTAAATTCCTTCCTTTTCGAGGCATAATTCAAAAATTTTAATATTCAACTTCATCTGAGTTGCGCTTGCGTTGTTTGACGGTTTGAAGCATGAAATTAAGGTGACAGTTCACTTGCAGAATTGCCATTTGTATCTCACAAAAGTAACTATAACTAGTGATTTTTTGGCCAACATTAAGCAACAGGTGGTGGATCTTTAAAAAATAAAAGACCTATATGTTTTATTATATACACAGGGTGTTTCCAAATTGCACAGAACAAGTCTACGGGCGTTATTTTACAGAATAAAATAAGAAAAAGCCCTAATAAACATATTCCTCAAAGTCGTTCATTTTAAAGACATCGTTGATCAAAATATTAAAGATAGTAGTTCGTATTTAAAACGTTTATGATTTAGTAGGCTGGTATTTTGTTTACAACACGTATTTTTTGTGTAAGTACAATTTGTGGGCGTTGTTCTACAGTAAAAATTCAAATAAAAACATAATAATCACTCGTTTCAAAATAGTGTATTTCAGATGTAGGTATCTTTAATTAATTTACAAAAAAAACAGAACCTTGGTAAAATTTATAGTAACTGTTCGAAATGCCCTTCTGCAATGTAGCATTCCGCACGCCAAACCCACGATTCTGGAGCGAGTCTTATTTCAGGATTTTGTTTGACGGTTTCACAAGCTTTAGTTATGCGATTTCTTAATTTATCTACAGTGTCGACTAGAGACGAACGCACAATTTATTTAATGTTCCCTTAACGCTGGCGTTTACACCATGAAATATACCCCATTTTATGCAAACTTTGTTTAATTTTTAGAGAGCCAATTTAAAGTAGGAAAGGGGGTCGATTTTTTTTTCTAATCATTTATATTTTGTCTGTCTACTGACAGAGAATTTTTTTTAAATTTTGGCAAAATACATTTCCAGCATTAAAAAACGTACAACTCTATTTTACTTTAAAATTTTCAAATAATATTTGCAAAAATACGAATATCGAAAAAATCTCCACGTCAATAGATAGCTAAAAACTACTCTGTTTCAATCGTCACATGACATTTTTTCTAAAATGCAAATTGTTTCGACAATATTAAAACTAAGATCTTAGAAAAATCGATATAATTTAGCAGTATAGTGTAGTGTAGTGTAGTAGGCAACACAAATAACACACTTCAATTAGCAGACAATACAAGGGGATTACGACAGATTACAACTTTCTACTAGGTATTAGATGGATTTTGTATAGCGTACTGAGTTGCCAAAGATCCAAACAATTCTTGTTAAAGAAGAGCATTTAATGTGTTCGCTGTGGATACGGGTTTATTTAGTTTTCCGTAAATTATAGTTATAGTACTTAGGAAAAACACTGTTATTTCTTGTAATTCTTTACAAAAACTGTTATTTTTCAGCTATTTCAGTCGTTTAACTAATTTACATTATAAGTGCAGTTGTGTCTAACAAGTTTTAAAATTAGTGTAATTTAAAATGCAAAAATTAACTTTATTTAAATAGGTAAATACTTGTCATAAAGCACCTTTAAAGTATTATAGTTAATAAGTAAGAATATAAAACAAATAGGTACAAATAAAATAGAAAACATACAAAACTGAAACAATTACTAACAAAAATATGTAATATAGGTAAACCGCACAATTTTCAAATATTTATCTGCCGCAATTTCTGGCCTCTAACTTTACGGGGATCGATTAATTCAGGAAGACTTTTGTTTATTAATAATGTTCAATTGACCTTGTACTTGGTGCATGTAATTGTAATTTTTCTTTAATTAAAGGCCACCGCTGCCATCAATTGTCAAAAAAATTATAACACCATTTTCACTTGCTTCTTTTGGTGTTGATATTCTTGAATTATAAGGGTATTTTACTTCAATAATGGCGTCATTACCTACTAATCCATCAGGGGATGCAGCTAAAAATGAATATTTTGGGTCTACAAAAAGCCCACAACTTGTTACTTCTCATCCAGAAATTCCTTGAAATTGGTCAATTGCTCTGCTTTCGTTTTGTATGCCGTATTGAGTTGCCAAAGATCCAAAAAATTCTTGATAAAGAAGAGTCTTTACTGTATTCGCTGTGGAAGTGATTTTCTTTAGTTTTGCAGTTTTACCAAAATTGGATGCAGTTAATCGTTTGACCCTCATCGTCTTCCATAAAAAGGTGTTTCTTTGGTCTACAGTTATTTCTTGTATATCTGATGGGTCTTCATTTTTCAATTGCTCAAGGAATTTTGCTTCTTTTTCTAAATACGTCGCAGTCTCCATATCTTCAACATTGGCATTTTCTCCGTGATCACCATCATCATCTACAGCATGGAATAATTTTTTTGGTCTCGTTCCTTGGGTTTTTGTACGTCGTTTGTAATTCAAATTTCGAATCTTTTTTTCGCTATAGCATTTTATATACTTTCCTGGACTACAAGCAGCTAATAATTTCTGCACTTTATAATTTAATTCCCTGCCATTATCAAAAGAAGTAGTTGCAGCTCCACATCGTGCTGTATAAGATTCTCGTTGCGAATTATTTATTCTTTTTCTCGCTACATATTTTGCAACAACGGAGTTGAACGTTGTCACAATATTAGTGTCGACATCTTCTATCAATCTGTTCGTTTACATGGCTACCCTATTAACCGCATTGACAATATCTTCATGAATTTCACTTGACGTAAATTCGGGGTATACGTTTTCTTCAATTTCTTTTGAACCATTACAGAAATAGTCCGCACAATCAAAGTGTTCACCAAAAATATGTTTGTAACCGTTTAAAATGTCAGATTTGAGTAGTGAGATTTTTTCTTTTGTAGGAATCGGTTGATTTTTTCTGTACTCGACTGCTTTAGTCACCCCGTAACGAAAACGTAACTGATCAGTGCAATTTGACCAAAGAAGCCACTTTTGGTTTTTTAGCTGCTTCTTTGGTTTTGTTGCCTAAATTTCTAAGGATGTGGTTTTAGTCCATAAGGAGCAGCATCCTTAATTTTTCGCATAACGCTGCTATCGCCGTCTCCTATTAGTTTTCCGTAAATTAAACCGTGCATTTAAATAGATTTCTTGAACCCATCTACGATTATTCCAGCTTCCATAGCAGTTTTAGAAGCATGCCAATTTTTGAAGCAGGTGTGCTCAATTGCTGTTTGTAATTTTTCTTCTTGCTGACATATTCAGCAATATTTATTTTTTATGCCAACATACAAAATTTTTTTAGTTCGCCAACCAATAATAGCGCATACATCCGACAAGGCGTTATAGTTCGATTTGTAAGATCGTTTTCACCATGCGTCATCAGTAGCAACAGTAATTATTGGTATCCCATTGTCATCAAGTTACCAGCTTCTATTGCCAGCTGCTTTTCTTCTTTTCCTGCTTCTATCATTTCATCCCATGCTAAGGCCGTTGTGCCAGTGTAAACTGTTTCCTGGTGTTTGAAAAATGTCCGACTGGATATTGATGGAATATTTAATGCAGAAGTGATTTCTTCCAAACACGTGTAACTTCCACCGGTGCATACAATTCCTACATGACAAAACAAAAATTTAATTAACGAATAACAATTTCGAATTAACTCGAAATTTAAATCCGGCGGGAAATTCTACTAAAGGATTTGTTTTTCGCTTGAACATGTCGTTTAGTTTCACACTACGTTCTATTACATTACAGAAATTTTAGATCCTTTGGTAAGTATGTCTTCCAACCTAGCATCTTGCATATAATTGATCGTTCAGGGGCAAGTTTCAAATTAAACGTAAAAAAGTTAAGTGGCAGTTTATTTAGTAACAACTTTACAAATATAATAAAAAGTTGCCACAAGAAAATAAATAACTATCAAATTCCAAAATATAAGCGGAAGTTCGGTCGGACAGAAATTGAAGCTTCGAAGTTGAAACTGACGTAGAATGAGTCAAGGGAAAATTAAATAACGAATCCATGACAGGTTTCAGTGACGTTATTTTAGAAGTTCACATTGACCTGACTCCCAAAAGCAGATGTCAAATGTTCTGATCTCCGATGAATATTAATATCTCAGAATAACATCCCGCTCGTTCCGTGACAGCATGGTTTCCGTGGTCTGTAGTTTCACAGTGTTATATTTACACAGCACTTAATACATATACATTTACTCTCGACAAAGGCACGGAACATAGATCATTATCCGGTTCAAATTTGAACTTCTAGTTTAGTTCTCTCATGGTTCATTAATAATGTATAGACGAGAAGCAGCGTGTGTACACCCTGCACGGTATTGTACCCTCGTGTGACATTTCTGAGTTGTAAAACACCAGACGTGTAAGTGCTAGTTCCACATGGAATCAAGAACATTGTCCGGAGCGCACTTGATAAAATAATCCATTTAAATGGAGATGCTTTCTTGAATAAGAAATGATTGAGAGATTACTGTACTTCTTTCTTTAGAAGAGCTGCTACGAGGGGCTCTCGATTTGAAATGCCAGAAGTTATATATTGCGGATTTATTATTTATGCAACGGTACAAAACATAATGTTTTTAGAAAGAAATCTTTTTAGTTGTCAGTTTTAAATGGTTTTGCTTCTGAGTTATGATGCTATTGAAGTTTGGATGACAACCCATATTTTTATGATTTGTATCGATCGATGAATTTTGAACCTATTTCCAACAAAAAATGTATAACCTTAAAATTATAAATTTGAGGTTAAAAATTCAACATTTAAATTCACCTGAAGTCTACAGAATTTTGAAGTCATTCAAAATCATGTTATTTTTTTTCCACAAAAGAAATGTAGATGACCTTTTTATAACTCGTCAAGAAATACAAGATTTTGAAAAAGACAATTTGAAGCCATGTAGAATAAGGTGCTTAAAAGAATTTATTCAATTTAATTTTCATAGCTCACCGACTTCCCTGTTAAGGATTATACTAAGAAGAGCTTCTCGATATACAGAATGTTATAAAAATATAGCTTCACTTTTAAGGAGTATTCTATATATAAAATTAGAGCGTTCTAGCCTGATCCCTGTTTTTTTTCAAAATTTGGCTTTGAAATTAAGAAAAAAAGTTATTTCTAAAATGACAAGAAGTAGGTAAGATGATTATACAGGATGTTAATTAAGTACATAAACAAACAGTGAGGGGTAATTCCTTGATGACTTCTAAGGCAAAAAGTTCGTATGGGTCCGCAATGGCTCCGTTTTCGAGATACAGGGTGTTGTAAAAAATTGTTCATGTTTTTTTCAATTAATATTGATAGACATTTTAACGACACTACTGCAAGATAAAAAATATTTCTAAACATTTCTTAAAATTAAAAATAACTACTACCACAAAGTAAATAACAACATCTTCCTACAATAACTGCTGGAAATGACCTTCGCATTCAATGCAAACGTTTAATCGCTTCATCATTGACTGACCAACTCGCTCGAAAATACCGGGTGTATTTTTGAATAATTGCCATAAATATGTTAAGAACTAGAAATGACAAGTTTATAAACAACCTCAAGTTGTTTAAGGAAATAAATTACTTCAATTATTTTTCAATACACCTTGTTTTATGAAATAACACCCTGTATCTCGAAAACGGAGCCGTTGCGGACCAATGTATATATATAGACTTTCTGTCTTAGAATTAGAATTAATCAATAAAGCGCCCTTTAAAGTTTGTCATGTACTTAATTAACACCCTGTATATGGAAAACCTGAACAATTTCTTGAAAGGGTTGTTCTAAATTAATTTGATTAAATTATGACAATTAGAGGACTGTTTAAGGGACAGCGGGCGGTAAATTTTGATTCATAGAAAACTTGGCTAAAATTTTATTTTACTAATATCTGGAGTATACCCTACTGGTCAATTAGAAGAAAACTAAAAGATCACGCAAATGTTTAATATTCAGTAAATAATGTGGTTATATTTTAAATATATTACATTTACCCCCACCTCTCTAAAATATTTTCTAGAAATTTATTAAAATTAATAAAGAACAATCATCTTAAGAACATTTTCAGGTTTCTCGGTAACAGCCGTTCTACCTTTTATACAAGTAAATTTAATTAGAATGTTCTACTATCAGTAGAAGTGCCAGAAAAGTTTGTCGGCATATTTTAAAAATGTTCTGTGGAAATCAAGAAACGCTATGGCGTGTATGCTTTCATATTCGAGCAGTTCTTTTCTTCTTTCTTTTCTTTCTTTTTGGATATATTACGGGGCGAAATTATTCTGGCTACACTCTCTATAATTTTTTGTTAATTTCTAAAAAAACGTGTTTTTAAAACAAAATGTTAGTCAGTGTTGCTTTTACATAGTTTAACTTGATATAACTATACTACGTATATAATTACCGAAACAACGTGCTATTTCAGGTTAGTAATATTTATTTGTTATTTGTTTCATATGATTACCGGAAACACTCCACATACACAAACTAGCCCACGTGTAGATAACAATAATACGACCAGTTGAAGCACAAAATACTTTAATTAAACGGATATTTACAACATTCTTACTTGGAATCCAGCACACAACCAACTTTTCGCTTCGCTTGGCCGAGCTTCTTTGTGCTTATTTACAAGCGTTGCTAAGTAACCTACTACATCTATTATTTGTGAGTACACCTACTATGATCTTATAAATTAATTGTTTGTTTTCTCGAATTATCAAATATTGCAACGCCAACCTCACATTTGTTTTAATTCACATAACTTTAACTTTTCTGATTTTAAGCACTGTCACTCTTAAATGTTGAACGCTACAGGTTGCTTTATGCGCTTAGGTATGTTATATAATTTTTATCACTGTATCATCACCCGTAACTTTATTGACCACCAGCCTTGCATGTCGCTGTGGCTGCAAACTAACTGCACTTTGTGTGTGTGACGCTTCGCCACCTTTTTTACTAACGCAATCTGATTAGCATGTGTTACGTTACTCGATATATCTGAGCACTTGCCAACATCATTGTAGCACTTATCATTTTAAATCATAACATCGAATTACGTTAATAGAAACCCTGCCGTTATCGTTTTTGGAACCTATTTGCTATTCTAGTTTAATTTAATCATAAATTCCTTATCAATTATGGTTAATAAATCTATCAATATTTAATTCTGATAATACTTCTATTTGTAGCGATTAATAAAGTACTAATTCTGTCCATGTTTGATTTTTAATCAATTAACATTTATTTAACAATATTGAAGGAGCCAGAATTGCCATAGATAGCATACCATCTCAGTATATACATGCGTCAGTTGTTACTTTTAGTAAATATGTGCTTTTAAAATGTGTTATTAAGTTTATTTTTATTCTTCTTTATTCGCCTGTGCCATGTCCGATACCGGACGTTCGCCATTATGCTACCATATTGGCCACTATAACTTTATCGACAGCTGCTCAGAAGAGTGCATTGCATGAAAGGCAAAACCACTGACGTAGGCTTTTCAGCTAGGAGTTTCTTTTTCTGCTTGAGCAGCGCCTGCAACAGACCTTCCCCTATACGACAAGGGGGGGGGGGAGCTCATACTTCTCTGAGTGTTCACGCCGCATACCCCAAATACGCGAGCTTTCTGGTCTTGATTGTGGTGATCATCTCTTTATCTTTCCCTATTCTCCCCATAACGCCTTCGTTGCGAAGACTCTTCTTTCAACTGATTCTCATCATGCTGCGATAGCATCACATTTCGAATGCTTCTATTCTTTTCAGCGCCGTACAAGAGAATTACGAGGAGGTAACAGCGCAAAACGCGCACTCGGAGGTCTAGATCAAGACCCCGGTATTTGAAGATTTTCTGCAGCTTGAAGAACGCAGATTTTGCCTTCTCGAAGGGACATCGAATTCAGCGAATAGTCCTAGATTTCTTACACTGTAGATCCGAGGTACGTCATCGTGGAGACCCTTTAGAGTTGCTCTGTTCCTACTGCTACTGAGTCCTTAACCACTACCATATACTTGGTCTTGGCGTTCAGTCGTAGCCTTTACGTCTCAGGCGCGCTCAGGACACGATCTAGGAATCGCTGAGGTCCCTCCTTGCTGTCGGCTACCAAAACAGTACCATCTTCATATTGGATGCTGTTAACCGGCACTTCGTTGGTGCTGATGCAGTCTTCTGCGTCAAGAGCAGTTGAAAATCAGGGAGATAATATACATCCTTCCTCTTCGTATCCCGACCTCTTCTGTCCTGAGACTTCAGCCCCTGAAGTTGGCCCTCTGATGTTAATAGAGATGGGTATGAAGTATGGATGTTTGTCGTTTATACCCTAGCTGCAACACTTCGATTACCTTCTCGTAGCGAATTTTGTTAAATAGCTTCCCGAAATTTATGAGGATGAGACAAACATTGCCATTGCAAGTCCCCCACGTATTCTTCGATCAACCCATATATTCTAGCGAAGATGATATGGAAGAGAAGCTTCAAGGGTATGAGACCGTACGGCACCCGTCACATTTCTTCAGAAGATTTTAGAGATGTGGAACTCTACTCTAAATATATTCTTACTAAAAAAAGAATAAATAGATTTTGCACATACCGATACGGCTATGGACTTTAACATTCATTGTAATAAAAGTACAATGCAGTTAAATAGTTCGCTCAAATTTGAAACATGAAATATGACGAAACGAAGTTTCCTTCTTCTAGATAACATTATACACCTGAATTGTTTGTAATTTCTGTTTCCAAATTCATCCTGTTGGTAGTAGTTCTAGCAGTCTTCCTCCAAATTGATGATTTTGGCCTTTCTCTGTCTATGTTGTCCATATGATCGTTCTATTTTTCCATTTTGTTTTCATTGTTTATACTATGTCTGGAGTATTGCATCATACTCCTATTTGATATGAATTTTTGTAAGTAATTCTTAATAGTGTTTGTAAGGCTTTAATTTATATTATTCTATTTTCTGTGAGTGTTTCGAATTTAAATTTAAAATGTTCAGTATTGTTCAGATACGTGAAAAACTAAGTTGCCTAAGTCAAATTTTTTTGCAGAATATTGACTCGCACTAGATTATGCAACTTTGATCCAAGTTCGTATTTCTTTAGATTAACGAGCCCCATGTACCTACGTATGAACTCGAAGTACCTACCTAGTGTGGACCGACACGTTGAACTAACGTTGAAACATGTTACATAGTTGATTGTAGGCCAGCCTATGACGGTTTTTTAACGTTTAAGGCATGACCAAACAAGACCGTTATGCGTGGATGTTATAATGGCGATCCAAAACACGTACGTTTTCAATATGGTTGCCATAAATTTAAGTTGTTTTTTCGTTTGGTTGCCAAGCCGACGTCTCTTGAACGCTACGTTATTGCAATTTTCACCGACATGTTAACGTTGTTACGTCGTTGCCTTTTCAACAGCAAATCTACGTGCTTTAACCGTTAAAACGACGTGTTATTAACGCTACTGTTTAGTTAAGTGTTAACGTTATAAGAACGTTACACAACTTCAACGTAGTTTTTACGTTGAAACGACGTTATAATGGTAGGTCAAGTATTAACTACAGAAGAGCGATATTTTTCTTCTGAACAATCTTTATTGTGCCCAGTCCAACTGAATGAAACGGCGAATTTATTTGATAAGCGAAATCTCAAACCAGATCGTGTAACTGCTTCACCACTATGTATTTCCACCCAAAGTCAACAGCCGTTGTTTCGTAAATGGGAAAAAGATTAAGCTTAATGGAACATGGGACGTACTACCTACCATGTATTCTTCTAACTATCACTATCATGTGAGCTAGATCTTACGCGTGATAGACGCGCCGAGCACACGCTCTGAAGAAGGCTATAACTAAAGTGCTTTTGTGAACGTCATGTCAATGTTTAACATTAACCATTGGTCTTCGTACACTTAAAATAAACGGAATAAAAACGTAGTGCACAAACGTTACTATCACGTTGTTGTAACAACGTTATATCGATTATTAATCTAAAATGCGTTTTTCATTAACGCTTGTTCAACGTAATATGAGAAATGCAAAAAATTCGTGTTTTAATGAACTTAAAATCTACGTTTGACATTAACTGCTGGTGTAAAAAACTCTTAATATCAACGACATATCGGCGTCATATAAACACGCTCAATAAACGTTATAGACAACATGTTCCATAAACGGAATAATTATGTAAACAGTAAAAAGAATTACAAAAAATCAACGTTTAATTCGCGTTTGGAAAATGACTATTGGACTGAAATTTAATGTTTAATTTTAAATGAATAATGTCTTTTTAACTATGTAAACTTCTTTTCTACGGATTTTAAACGTACGTGTGCCTGCTGGATATTGGAATTTTACAACCTATTCGATCATTGTTCTTTCTTCTTCGATTTTATATCTATCTGCTTTATAAGTTAATGATCTCTTCGTTTTGAAATTGGAAGTCAGAATGTAACATTACTATCCATTAATTTTATCCAAAAATGATCAGAATATACACTTGAGATAGCGTAGCTGTTTCACCCTGTATATAAATAATCTCAACAGCTCTCTTGAAAGTAGTATTTGAGAGTTATCATTCTAAATTGACGTTCTAAATGCTAACATGCACAGAAAAATTAATCTTAATTGAGATTTCTAGCATTACCTTGCCTCTAGAAAATGTTAAAGAAATGTACTTTTAAGTTAAATGGCATTCATTGCGACTTTTAATAAAATTCCAAATTAAAGACCTCTGTACTGAAGGCTTTAGAAAATGTGATTTCTCCGTATGTTTATGAGATTATTTTTTGAATGATAGTAAGCTAATGCATGAATTTGTTTGAGCAAAAGGATATGTTAATCCAACATGGTTTTAAAAATTATTAATAAAAATATTTGCATAAACGAAACCAGCTTAAAAATTGCACGATAACTAAACAACAGCTTATTAAATATTCACGCGGACCGTATTGTATAATTTGCAGTAAAGAGAGTTTAAACTTGGTTAAAAGCCCTTGCAATTTAGGTTACAGCTTTTAAATTGGAGGCCAAGTATAAAAAAGTCTCAGGACAAAGCTAATTTCGGCCTTGCTGTGCGGTGTTGGATCTGAGATCATTTCAAAGCGTTCTATACATTTTGCAATAAGTTTCAATAAAAGCAGCTGTTCAATTCGGGCTTTGTGCCATTGGCGGCTGATGCTTTAAAATAATCGCTTTCGGATGTGTCAATCACTCCTTTTCGTTTATCTTGTCGCTGTCTGTTTCTCCTCTGCCTCTTCAATTTTGCAACAAGTCCCGGCGACGTTTCCATAAATATTTATTCAAAATCGGCGCTCCTTTGCGTCTACGGTAGCTCGTTTCAAGTGGTGGGCTAAAGCTGAGCAGACATTCGATAACGCCGTATCTGGAGTGCTTATTAATTGTATCGGCAACAGCCAGAAGACTTGGAACAATTTCCTTTTTTGGGGCTCCGAGCTGCAGATAAGTTCGAAAGTCGCGCCAAAGTGATGCATTGCCAGCACGGGCCATTGGAGAAAAAATATACCGTTTAAATCCATTGCAGATTATCTACGCGGTAATATATTTAAGAAACAGATTGTTTTCTGTTACCTCTGCCTCGCTTCGAGCTGGGAAATTCAGTAGCTACCACTTCATTTTGCTTGACTTGTTTAGCGTTGGCCCCATGCGGGTTTAATGGTGTTAAAAAACATCGTTCTAGCATTTTCTTAATATCTCTTAGTACCACGGGTGCTATTCTTCAAATCAGTAGCTAAACAATAAAAAAGAATAAAATACAAACACTAAATAAAGATACTACATGTACTATGGTATACACAAAGAGTGAGTAAAAAGCAACCAACATTGGCACTACAGTTTTGTATATTAAATATAGGAAAACGGTTTCCATCAATTGTATATTATCGATAATTTGGCATATTCAGTTGTTTTTTTAGATTTTACCTATGACGTCATCAACGTTTCAAAAAGAACATGGAAAACCATGATTATTATGGTTAACATTTATTACTGTCTTAATGGCATACTATAATAATAATAACTGTTGTACTATCTTAGCAAGTTAGCATTACTGATTCCATTTTCTTTATGTGTTATGTAAATTATTCATCAAGTATTATATTTATTAGTATCACAGATACTACTAATTCGGTCTAGATTGTATCACCGTGCTCGTAAATAAGTTATTATCACGCTGACCAGTAGAGGTTGTCGAGTTGAAATAACGCAATTACAACGGAATCAATTCATAACAATTTAACTGAACTCATTGGTCAGTTGTTGGTAAGAAACTTCAGTAGATCACATAATGGTGCACAATAAATAATATTAAACCAAATAAACCTACGTGCCATTTGTAAGTGCGTAGGTAACGCATATATTGCAATGGATGCTCTCTAATGATTGGGTTTTAATTAATATTTAATTGTAAGTTAGAGCAAAATCCAATATGCACAATTCACTGATTTAATATTTTACTGTGTACGGAACTTTGCCTACTATCAAATTATTAGGCTGGTTAAAATGTGGCCCGTACTTCATTTACTTGTTCAAAGTAGATGGTTATGTGCCCGTTGTTATATATAGCTCTCAGTAAAGCAATAATTCTCTAACTCAGTTGGGTTACAAGTTGATTGTAAATTACAAATTATCTGATACGGTCCTGTTCACCGCATTTAGTTCCAATGCACGGTAGCTAATTGTTTGCAATACTGTCAAAAATCTTCAAAATGGAATACGTATGCAAGTCTGATGTTTTTGATGTTTAAAACCAATGTAATTATGAGAATTCGCACGGTAAATATTTAAATCTTTGCACTTTGGCGGTAATTAAGAGCTTTTGTTTCAGGTATTAATTTATTTCGTAACGTCACCACCGTCCCTTCGTTGTTAAAAGCGACGCTACTACAGGCATTTGTCAATTCCTTCGCCTAACCTCAAAATTTATGGATGCTTCCTAATTACTTAAACTGCGCCTTTGCTTCGGCTTTGGATATACTCGGATCTTGTTAAGTAAGGTCTGATCTCGTATGCATATAAATTTCCCGGCGCTAACACTAATTATTTTAGGCAAAATTTGGTACCTTGTAATCGGCCGAACTGTTTCGGGTCCTCGAGATGACGCCGTTGGAATATCGTCGGTTGCAGTCGATGATCGGAAACTGGAGGTGCACGCTCCCGAACCCGCAATCGGAGGCATTAAACAGGATTTAATATAGAGCTCAAATTTACCCTGTCATTCAATAATTTATTTCATTTGTTCTCCCCATTAAAACAAATTAGAATCTATTGCTATGGTTACAATATAAACGGAAATAAGTTTTGGTTAATTAATACATTCTAGAAAAAAGTTTGATAACAGTTTTAAAATTTCAAATTTCTTATAAACCAAATATTGTCTGTTTCTTATATTTAAAAATCGTTTATTTGCGCCACACACACAAACACGTTTTATTAGTTGCTCTGCTTTTTTCACCCACGTTAAATGCACTGTTTAGTTCATTGCTTCTCAATTGCTTTTTGTATGTCCTATTGCCTGCCTTCTTCAGTTTGCTCTATTGCAATGTACTGTTATTTTATTCTGGCTTCTTTACCTTTTTAGAATCCTCACCAATTTCACTGACTAGCTTTATTGAAACTAGGCTTCTTTTACTGGCACACAGCAAACATTTTTGTGACTATTAATTTCTTTCGGTTCGGCTGTTTATTATGCACAAACCTATTATATAATTCATCTGATAGTCAACTTCGAACTCTGTGAAATACGAGCTTTGCTTTTTCCGTTCCTTACTTGATTACTTTATTATTACTGGCATCTCTTCACCAATGTAAATATTTATCGTTTGAACCTTAAACTTATCATTGCAGTTACATAAAACACCCCAACTCTGTGCTTATTGAAATGTTTATTAATTTGTACTGCTAGCATCACAATATATACCTACATATTATCTATAAAATAATCATCAATTAAAAAGTAATTAATAAATTCTTAATGAAAAGCAACACATACTGATGTCATTATCGGTTTACTACGGTAATACTTGAAGAAATTATAAATGCTGTGCCATACAAATAATCAGTTTAGAAACAACGTGTTGTCTATACAAAAGAGGATGCTACGTCACTGGACTTAAGTGACCTAGAAGCCTGAAACTAATTGCATTCAAGTCAAAATTTTATGTTATAAAGACCAAGTGAAATGTAAACATTTTAAGCAATAATTAACATATCAAACTACATGCGCTGAAGACAGTAATATATTGTACAAAACAGTAATGCAAACCTAGAGGTGTCAGCAGATTGGTAGAACCCTTAGTAAAGGTCGTCTACATCGCTGAAATTATTCAACTGTATTGCAACCAACAAAAAGGTACTAGTTTGCAGCCTGCTGTAGGAAATATTAACGGAGTTTGCAGAATTTCAGGTTCCGGCTCATATTTGGACTAGATGAAGTGGTGATGGACTTTCTCAGTTTTAGCTGATTAACTTGACTGTCGTAATGTAATGTCTAGGTATAATTGAAAGGTTTACAAGTGTACAGGGTTCTAAATTAAATACAGAATAACTGACGAATAAAATATTGATAGTGTTTTTTATAACCACACGGAAGCTGACGTAACAACCATGAAGACCTTTTTAGATAGAAAATTAAAAAACTTTGGTGTCGTTCCTAATACGACCTCCCCCCCCCCCCCCGTAATAAAATGTATAAATAATTTATGTGAAAGCATTGAATTTATGTCAATAATTAATCGTTTTCGACTCGTAAAAACTGCTTTTACATTTTATTGTCGAGAAGAATATTTAGTTGGTGTGATACCAGATTTTGATTCATGGGCTAATTCTCTCAAAACCAAATGACTACATGGATACAACTGCCAGCCGGGCTACCTCAGGGAACACGGTGTGCAGTTTATTATAAACAAGCAAACCGCGCGCTACGCGCTGCGAGTCTTGAATCGGCGCGCACGTGAAATAGGATACGCGAAAGGTCAAGCCCGATCCCAGCGCTAAGATAAGAAAAACAAAACCTAAACAAATATAAACATCTGTGAAGCCGGAACGTGAGATTTTATTTTGTGCCACAGACACACATTAAGGAAAATTATAATATAGATACTAAAGTTAATTAAATAGCAACAACTGGGGCCAGCAAATCTTTAAATAACGACAAATGTATCCAGGTACCGCATAGAATCCGTAAACTCAAACGTAGCACAATAATTTGAAAGAAAGCGCACAAAACCAAATAGCAGTAATATAAACAAGAAGATGTAATAATAATATAAATATATTAAGCCAGTACAGGGTACATGTAATTATTCTATAAATATATGCAAAAATCAGGTGCACCTCAAAACACATAAACTCGACTAATATTACAAGTAAGTTAACATTTACAATATTCTAAAATGTACAAATACACACAGACTACGTTCAACATAACCAACAATAAATTAAAAGTCATGAGGAGACTAAACTAGGCTCTGAGGATGAAAATCATTATTGTACTTGAGCATTCGTATGGTCCCTGAAGGGTACCTATGGAGATCGTTTAGCAAACTGCGATTGACATCAAGGGTTTAATAGCAAATGTAAAACCCACGGGGCTCTGACGGAACCCAGGCAGGACGTGCTCGTCAACCAGTGCAGCAAGAAAGTTATGAAGATATTACAGAGGCACAGGATCATTGTACACAACATTCAAATAGTGTTAAAAATAGAAACAATACACAACGCATCAACTAGGCTCTACTAAGACGGCACTCGTACAGCCCGATAGAATGACGAAGGCCAAACCAAGGCAAATAAGAGGGCTCGATACTAGGATGCTGCACCTGCAGGCTCGCAATCCAAATAGGTCAAGGTCGCCATGTGCATATCGATCTGTGCGTACTTCAAGCTATCAGCAGAGGATTATTTGGAGACCTCTCACTAGCAGCTATAATGCTAGGATAGAATACAAAACGTCTAAACACGCGGTATGACAGAAGAATAACATGAACTTACCTCAACTAGACGACTTGCAAAACTAATTCCAACAGCTCGCTAACCAGAATCCGTCAAGATTGACGTAAGGAGAATTTATCTGCGAAGGTCACCAGAGAAGCATAATCTGCCAAATATAGCGAAGGCTAACCCAATACTTCGTAGCGTAGGTTCACCAAAAGACAGCCAACCTCTGGACGACCTAAAACGGCAGCTGACTGCGTGAAACCATAGCACAAATCACACGGAGAATGAAAATGCCAAGTTTACACTATAATTAAACAGGCGATTTTAAGAGAAATAAATGTAATTGTTATATAATATAAACAGCAAATAAAAATTGTCACAAATATAAGATAAATATTAAATAAACAAACTTGAATTAAAAAAGATGGAATATGTGACTACCACCTTCATTTAAGCATATTCTGATTCGTTTGTTAACGGAATTAATGTCCAGTATCATCGATATATTATTGATTTCTTCGATTTTAGCTCTAATTATCTCCTCAAGATCGTCCATATCAACAACAGAGGTTGCAAATAATGATTTTTTTATGTAGGACTAAAAGAAAAAATCAGAGGGATTTATACCGCACTGGTACAAACTTTTTATAATATTATCAAATAATTCTGCTAAGAAATTCGGGTTTACTCAGGTAGTGTGAATTCGTGCCCCATATTGTTGACAATACCCGTCTACTAGTTCGTCATCATGTAACATGTTCATGAGCGGAGACAAGAATCCTAATCTACATCTCTCAGCGTTTAGAACTCCTAAAATATCCAATACATGCACATACTTATCAATAGTTAGATAAGAGTTTTTAACAAAAATATTGGCACGATAATCCTTCTTTTACTCACAGCTGCCCATACTCCAATTTTTTGTGCGTGTAGTAGGCTACGCGATTAACAATGGCATGTCGTCACAGTATTAACATTAGCAATGGATTGGTGTACAATATTATATCATCGGAAAACTTTCCTTGTCATATGAATTATCATTATAAATACTACTACTACTTATAATATCGTAGAAAAGTATTACAGTAGTGTTTGATAATTTTTTGCAAGCTTGAAGTGATAGTTAATTTTATCTTTGCATTTTTCAATAGATAAAAAAATATAAATCTACAGAATACCATTGAATGTCCAAGGTTTCTACTAAACTTCTATATGATAGACCATATATGTGTTTATCTCGGAGATGTTAATAACAATGACGAAGAATTACAACAATTGCTTTCGTCTTAGCTTAGTACCCATTACTCTATGTAACCAATAGACACTAGTTCAAAAAATTCTAAACTCAGGTAATAGTGTATAACAACCATTTTTATAATAAAGTATACTTTTCCATTCCATGTGTGATGGTTATAATGATATACATAAAGCCGATAATAATAATATGGTTAATGGTAAATCTCTTATCAGATAAGGTCCCTGGTGGTGTAGCTTCAACAAGCGTCCACGTTCGATCAATGGGCTTAAGCAACGCTCTTTCTGGTTAGAACTTGGATGGGAGTTCCACGGCTGCATCTCACGGCGCCTCGTGGTACGGCTGCCACGCAAATAGTTGGTCGCGGATGTCCTAATAACGTCATGACAGTCGTTAGTGGGGTTGGAAGTCCCCATAAAATGTACAGCGACGCCTATAATTGGCCTAACGGCTGTTGGCTGAGTACTAAAATAAATAAATAAATAAATAAATAAAGCGATGGGAAAAGATAAATTAACGAAGATTATTTTGCTTTAGTTAATGAAAACTGCTTCAACGCTTGCATTGTTCTCAATGATGATTTTCACATTATTTAATTTGACAAGGATTATTAACCAAAAGAAAGATGTCCGAAGGTTGCTGAAGAGCAAAACAACAGCTGCATATCAAATCTGTTGTGCATTCCTGCAGGGAACTTATGTTTATGAAGTTTCTAAAACACAGCAGTCTCATGAATCATAATGTATCGTATATCGGGCTCCGACATGGATTTAATTTTTGTTGCTTCCTGCATTTTGATCCTAGTGTTCCAGTTGAATGTAAAAATCAAATTTAATAGTTTTCTGGTTGGAAATATATTCCCTATTAAAATTCAAACCGGCGCCTTGTTATAGCCATCGATTTTAGCAAGAATAAACATGTATAAACGTTGCGGAATGTAAAGGCACACTTTTTAACGCAAATCGGGAAGGATGACGATATTTGTGGCTACTTTTTTTGTAATAAAATGTTGCAATAGCAAATACAATAGCTTAAAAACGTGTTGATGTATAGGTACATAAATACCTGATATTTTGGTAGACAGAAATAAATGGAAGTTTAATATTTATTTTAAGAACATATAGAACAGTCAATTGAAAAAATATCGAGTCGAGCAAAGTGACAAAATGGTAATTTACGATACAAGTGCGTAAAGCTACTCTTTAGGCACGAGTGGAGTAGATTAAAACGCGAGTGAGCGAGCGTTTTACGCCTCGCGAGTCACTAAAGATGCTTTATGCATGTGTATCGTACAATATTTTATCTATGATAGAATCTAGAAAACACGGCAAATATTAAAAAAAAATCAATGTAAATTAGGATTACCAGCAACCGCTCGCAATTTTGCGTATTTTAAAAATGTTAAAACACGTTGCTACTGACAACGTGCCTAATGAAATCTTTTAAACACGTTACTACTGACGACGTAAACTAATGAAAACATGTTATTAAACAGTCGTTTTACACACTTAAAACTGCCAACTAAAAGGCAATTTTACACACTGTCGTAGATAAAAGAGTAATAGCCAACAGGAATGAAGTAGTGTAAATTGAATTTCTTGAGTGAAGTTGAAATAAATTTCGACTTCTCCCTAACTTACTTTTTCACTTGAATTGTGAAATAAAACAGTGGAAATGCAAACTGAATGGTTTCTAAGACTATTCAGTTATTCACGTATATTGATAAAAAATTTAAATATCGCCTTAAATCAAGTCATGGCTTTTTCATTTCCCAGTTCGACGTATAAACATTTAAACATTTCAAAAAAAATATTAGCATTTCACCAATGCTACCCTAAAAACGTTGCAAAAGTAAAAATATTAAATACAAAAGCTGCTAGGCCGCACTGCTGAAATTAATTTTTTTTTTAACTTATGGTGAGTGACATTATTGAAAAGCTCTAGTGCAAATTGTGATTGTATGTATATGGGATGACACTAGAAATGTCATAGCTTGCATTATATCTCTGCAAGATAGCAGAAATTAAAGGTGCTGTTATACTATTGTATGTATTAGCCTGTAAATAATAGTCTCTAATGTTTTTTAATATTAGTTATTTTTCATAAGCAAACGTTTCAGGAAACATCAATTTTCGATATCAACACAACAATGAAATACTTTTCTTTTTTCGCTTTTATTTAAGCTAGAAATTGGTTCTATTCAATTCCGTTGCTTTTTTTTAAATGTAAACTGTCTTCCCATCTCTTGTAAATCATCCAATGTTTCTTCTACCCATGGGTTATTTATTTTTCACTACATTGTCCATTTTATTGTTTTCCATTCTAGTTATGTAGTTACTGCACTGTATGTTCTGTTCCTCTCCCATTACATGATGTGTATCATCCATCATAAATGTATTGTAATGTATTAATTTCATAGATGTGTAGGCACATCTTTTCGATGCCCCGGGCTAATGTATTTCTTTCCTGGATTCAGATCGGTTCACATGCATAAATTTATTAGAACTGGCGACTTACCAGAAATTCCATGACACCCCTGCAGTCTGGGTTGTAAATCAGAAACATGATACTAGGGAGTGCAAGGCGAACAGCGAGTCCTTTCATATAGCAGGTGGTCACACACGCCTGACGCGAACACAAGCTCAGCCAATTCCACAATCAGTCATGCAAGCAAAACGACAAACATTCAGCTTTTAGCAGTAATGTGCTCATTACATAATACTTACAGGGGGTTTGATGCCCCCCCCGCGTCGTCCCACGTCGCATCTCGAGGAAGACATCATCAGGGATATTCTTCGGTGCACCTTCGAGGATATGTACCTGTAATAATCCTGAAAACACGGATGCTTACCGCATCTAGTATGCCTTAACCGAACGTTAACGGCATCAATGGGTCCAACCCATGTCAATGTAACCCGCAATTACGGTGGCCGCATGGACCATAAAAGGCACAGGTACAAGGCATCTTTGGGAGATGGGCTTCCCAAGCCACCCAATCGCGCTAATTGGGTCACTGATAAGCACAATGCTTATCAGGTCAAGGGTCGTGGGCTATCTCGCCGGATAGCCATTAACCCAGGTACGAGGGCACCCTCTGCGACAATGAATAGCGATCTAATTAACAAAGCTGTCTACAATCAGCATCAGTACGAGACAATATCGAATGTTCGTATTCGCTGAACAATAGCTACATTCACTAAGCTACTCAGGCACTAGTATTCTACTTAGATATTATAGACCTCATCGTTCTATTCACTCAATTATAATCTACAATTCATTTCACTTCAAAACATAATCGCGGCGGAATCACACACTCGCGGAGAATTAGGCTCGCGTCCACACATGTGCGATCTCGCCTACAGACTGCCCAAAAACACATAAGAACCCTCGCATTCTAAAATGCAACCCTCGGTCACTTCGGGTTCACAACATTCCAAATATGGGAATTCTCGGCTAAAGGCCTTTCCATAATTTAAATCTACCTGCCCCCGATATTAAAATTGGTTCGGGATCGTTCCGATTTCGTGCTAATTTTAGAAAGTATCATATTTCAGTGGATGGTTTAGTCGAATGCCCATAATTATACGAATACAAATAAAATAACAGTATATAGCGCCTCGCTGCTCTTAAATCACGTATTAAACAACAAAATGAAACACCACACTTACTGAACAATCGTATAATAAATAAAATGAAACAAAACAATATAATAAATTTGGTAACTAATGAAATGCGTAAGTTTAAAATGCGTGCAAGTCTGTTAACACACGGTCGCTGACTGCCCCAGATTTTAGGGGTGCGGGTTTTCTGCGCAGATCCGGCTTAAAATGACCCCCTGCGTTACAGTCCCCCCCTCTGGATCAAACAGACGTCACGGCTTTGTGTCCAGGATTTTTTTTTTCAGCTTCCTAGGACGACCCCTTTTCCTAAGGGGTACCACTGGTTCAGGAATGTCCTTATTTCCCAGGTGGTATGGTGTTAGATCTGATGCATGGTATTTTCCTAAGGAAACATCTTGATTCGCACGATGAGCAATCTCGTAGGTGGTTGGACTAACGACTTTAATTATGACATGTGGCCCATCACGACGTGGTCCCTGTCTTGAAGTAGTTCCTTTGGCTGCATTGCTGAGTAGATGCGACTTGACCAGCACCAAATCTCCTGCTTCGAATGGCGGAGAATCTCTCCGTGCCTTGTCAGCTTGTCGCTTCCGTAGGTGTTGGGCATGCTCATTGGACTCACCTGCTTCAGATAGTGTGTCTGTATTCATGCCATGTTCTGCAAAAGGGGTTGCCTCCCCCCCTTGATTAAAGGTACTTTTATACTTAAAGTGTAGCTGCTTGAGTCGGGTCCTCTCATCAGATGCCAGATTAACTAGTTCATCTTCACGCAACTGAAGTTCGGTTTTCGATTTTAGATCAACGATCGCACGTGGTGTTTCAGGGACACTTGAAACAGAATCTACGATT